>JAWZYV010014152.1:0-578557 GCA_038373885.1 Cheiracanthium punctorium
GTAAGGACGTGCGTGCCGAAAGTGCGGCTGAGTGTTTTCGTTGCTGTGATATTATGTTGTTGGGGTGAGTATGTAGCCCATTGTAGCAGTTGCGCTACAATACTTATAAGGAATGTTTTCTGATTATTTATGTAAGTATGAGTTTTAATATACACATTTTATAAAAATAAAATTTAAAACGAAATAATTAAATTATTCACAATTTTATTAACATTTTCATTAAATATTTATAAAATTTTTGAGCTAACTTTTTTATTATTTATTTTAGAATCAAGAAACATGGCAAGTCGAAGGTTGTTTTTTTTATTTATCGAAAGTTAGCGACTTTTGAGAAATTCTTCGTATCCTGCAAGAATCCGACTCTGATGAGAATCTGCCTAGTGACGACGAATATGACGAAGTTATTCCTGACTTCACTGTAGTTGAACAGCTCGTCGGTTTCAGGGGACACTGATGCATCTTCTACCGAAGGTCACGTGATCTGAAATCCAGGATCACGTATTCCTTGTGGAAAAACTACATTTGCCTAGAGGGCACCAAAAAATTGCCCTTCTTGCTCAAAATAATACTTTGAAATTTTAATTATTTACTTTATTGTAGTCTAAAAATAGACATAAATATGCAATTTTCTGCTTTTTCCAATAATATTTTTGACCCTGTAAATGAAATTTTTTATTTTGAGGTACAGCAGCACCCCGATGTAACATTAACAAATAATAAAAAATTATGGTAGCATTCCATGGTTAAATAAAATGTTAAATACTTGACGAAATACATGTAAAAAGAGAACAAAAAAATGTGAATCTTTAACATTTATTTAAAACGGTGCACCTTTTTGTTTATCTGAAATCAGTTTACTTAAATTCTGTCTTATGCCCTTAAATGTTCTTCGCAAACTGTGGTACTGCATCCGTAACTGAATTAAACAAATCACTCAGTAACTTGAAAATGGCATGTAGTTTGAAAATGTCGAGAAATAGCGAATGTATTTACATCCCTGGGATCTCCTTCAGTTCATCATTCATAATTCCTTAAATAAGCGGTGGTGCAATAACTTAAAGATATTTCCAATCAATGAGATCAATGTAATCCTGCGCCTTGAAATTCAGCTTTGGGACATTGAAATTCCGTATATATTCTGGATTTCATGCTGCTCTCGGGCTTTCAGAATTACGTACTGCCAAGTCTTGGATGTGTTTTCTCTCATCTTACATCATGCGCAAAATAATTTTTTCACTGTGGGCGAATATCCCATATCCCTAAGTGACAAGATCTATCAGTGACTAAAGTTCTTCGCTAAGGTATCGGAACAGCTTCATCATATGCCATGAGTTGTTGATAGCTCCATCCTTGCATGATAAGATCCCTTTATCATAAACCAAACTGGGCAATAGACCTTGAAAATATAGGAAGTTTATGTTATGAAATTCAATGAAAGGTTTGTCTCAGCAACGCATAAGCATAAGATTTGGTTAACCGTTGTTAACCACCTCGAGTGAGACATCTTTCCGGATTTCTGGATAAATTTTCAAAACATTTCCCTGTAGTAACATCCTGACATATTTCAAGGAGATACTTCTGATAAGAGGTTTAATTTTTAAAAGAAATGTCTCATAATTCTGACTGGATACCAAAGATGTCATATCATTTTCACGCATTGTTCGAATAGCTTCAGTCTTGTCAACACCGCTAATAATCAGTTCGTTCGTCACGCCTGTTATTTTTCGGGAACTCGGCGAAAACGTACGCATTTGCAGTTAGCAAATATCAAACAACTTTTTACACTCAGCTAATCTATCTAAATAAAATTAGACTTTTGTATGTAAATTTCTTGGACTTCAAAAATTTTGCGATTTCTATCCGTTTCAAGCACCCTCAAAAAAAAGATTGTCGTTCTGTCGTTCTGTCATTCTGCCCGAGACGTTTCTTTCTTCCTTTATTTTTGTTCAAGCATCACGTAAAAACGACTGAAGCGAATGATATGAAATTGGGTGTCATGATAGGTGGTCACTCAACTGAAAAATTGGCGTTGAATTTTTAAAAAACTTGATTGGATTTTGAGATTTTGCGAAAATCGTTTCAAACTGCGTAAATTTGTGTTCGTACATCACGTAAAAACTGCAAAGGTGAAAAAATGATATTTGGTGAAATAATAGGTGGTCACTCACCTGAAACTATAAGCATCTAATTTTAAAAAATCGATCAGAAATCGAGATTTTGCGAAAATCGTTTAAAACAGAGTGAATCTTTGTTCACGCATTACATAATAACGACTAAAGCAAATGATATGAAATTGGGTCACATAATAGATGGCTGCCCAACATAAACTATAGGTGTCCACTTTTTTAAACATTTTAATTTGATTTTGAGATTTTGTGAAAATTCTCTCAAAATTTGTTTATATTTCTTCAAGCATCACGTAATAACGACTAACACGAATGATACGAAATTTGGTGATATGATAGGTAGTTGTTAATCTTAATTTATAGGCGTTGAGAGAGAGAATTTTTAAAATATTTTTATTATATTTTCTGATTTTGTGAAAACCGAAAATGCTGAAATTTTGTTCCAGCATCACGACATAAAGACTAAAGGGAATTAAACGAAATTTGGTGACATGATAAGTTGTCACTCAACTTAAAATCTAGGGTTCCAATTTTTCAAAAATATTGATTAGAGTTCAAAAATGTTGATTAGATTTTGAGATTTTGCGAAAATTATTTCAATATGCGTAAATATTCATTCGCTCATCACATAATTACGACTAAAATGAATGAAATGATATTGCTTAGTTACTCTCTAACCTGTAATATTTTAACAATACATAAAATTCATAACTTGCGCTTTCTTTACTTTGGCAACATACTACATCCATTCTGCGTACTCCTACAATGCTGACGAAAGTTCTTGCTTTTTGGAAATTTGCATTCAGTGCTAAACCGTCAACGACGGGTACTTCAGCTAATAAACTATAAACCTTTTGATGGACAGTTTTGTTATATTTTCTTTATTGCGAAATGATGTAATCATAGGAAGAGTTATTTTTCTAGAAACATGTGGAACTGAGGCACGATTCCAAATTAAGTCTAATCTATCTGCCATAATTGTAGAAATAAAGTTTCAAGCTCTTCTGTACACACAAACACCAAAAAAAAAAAAAAAAAACTAAACAATTTTTTCGCGCATGTGTAACATATTATCGCTCAAATGCATTAGCTTTCAAAGAACCCGGTCTTCAACATCACTGCTAGTTTTTATGCTCAAATTCATGATGAAGTAGAAAATCTAAGCTGGAATAAAACGCTCCATTATCATCTAAAAAAAATTCACTTTTAGGAAATTATCTTTTAAAGTCTAGAAATAAAACTATCACACACACAATACTAGTTGTGATACGATTTCACAACAAACATTCAAGATATTTTGATGCTTTGTGTAGTTATAGTTAGTTGCAAGCGGACAATTAAAACGTTTTTTCGTTACTCACATTTTTGTTTAAAAAAATGATTTTTTCCCCTTTTTTGCACTTTTTTTTTCGCTGTAGTTGACCCTCAAAATATTCTCTAACAGTTCTAAAATTTTGCACAGTCATTGAAAAGCGTTTAACACGATTTTTTGATATTGGATATTAAAATTCATGTTTTTATGTATATATATGTAAATAGTATTAAAATATTCAATGTTAAAAATTTTGGGGATATTTTGGTGCGAAAGTGGTCAAGATATATTTTAAAAATTTTTAAATTATGTACTTTTCCTATTCAATACAAAACACATCTTTCTATCACTATAGGATTTTGAAATTGAAATAAACTTTTTTAACATTGCACACTATTGGATAGTCTCTTCTATTGAAACTGTTTAAAAATTTGTAACTTTTGCGTTTACTTGTATTTTAGTTAGTTGTAAGACGCCCGTCAAAAAGTTAAGCTCACATATTTAACGAAATATTTATTAGTATGGTATATTTAGCTATAATACACTCTCTTCGCCCTCTCTCACGTAAATGATCAATTTAGAAAAGTAAATTCTCCATGCACCAATCTGGAAAATGTATTAAACATTTTATTAGCCATTGGAAATTTATTTTTTGACCACAATTTTAAATTTAGGGGAGATGTAATGCGATATACTAGTGTGAATAGGTACTTTCTCATCAAACTGAGTATTCCAAACGGTAAGTAAAGTAACGGTTCAAGTGGAATTTTACAAAATACTCTAAAATTTACAGTAAAAGCAATAATTTTCAGGTACACGAAGCACTCTGAGAAATTCCTGTGAAAAATGAAAACCCTTCTGTTTCGACAAGGAACTAATAATCGTTTTTATTTAATACACAAAGTTAGCTTACAAAAGAATGCTCCATAATCGCTGTGCATCAAAAATAACAATACATAGCAACAGATTGCGTTGAGCCATGTAATTAAATAAGACTGTTATAAAAAGAAAAATCAATATTCTGGCTATTTTGAAAAGATAATGCCGAGAATTTAAAAGAGTGAGCAGAGCAGAAAATTGGATAAATTTGGGGGTTCGATTTGAGGCACATTCCTCGGAGATATCTGGAGGTATCCTATTTGAAGCACAATGCACTTTCTGCACTTTTATCATTTCATATAAATCGGATTATTCATTACCAGTTTTCCAGAGACTGAATCTTTTCTGTTGACTTATTTAGGGATTGCATAAATTTTATCTGAGACAAGTTGAATGATAATGCATTAGGCTTTTTTTGTTCATTTGGCTTTTATGTATTGAGTTGAAGAGTTATAAAACATTCCCAACAAAATTTTTTGCATAAGCTGCTTCCTTCGGGGAAAATTAAATAAGTACATATTAAACAAGTACATGAATGAAACATCAGTAATACAGTTGAAGAATTCGTTAACGCGTGTTTAAAAATTTACCGCGACCGCTGCAGCCAAAAAAACATGAAATACGGTTTCTAAGTAGTTCTTAAATTGAAAACAAAACTTTTTATGTGTTTATAAAAAATGAAAAATATAACTATTATTTATTTTTTTTTAATTCTAAACTAATCGGATTACCAATTCATGTCACTATTGTGACTTATTGTGATTTATATAGTTCTGGTATGTATATACTGCAATTTTTAGTGTGATTTAGCTAATAAACATATAGATAATTATTATATTTATCTGCCTTATAAGTCACCTTAGCAGTAGCAAAATAATAACAATTTTAAATGAGACTTACAGGTAAGATATATTACCTATAACTTTAACTAACGTTTTAGGATTAATCCGCGTATCAAGGATTTGATGAATAAATTCATAAGGGTGGCATGGTTACACCAGAATCAGTTTCTCTTTAGCGCAAAATTTTCAGAAAAACATTTTCAAATATTTATACAATTGATTTCAGAATTTTTTTTTTTAAATCAGTATTGGCCGCTGCTGAAAACTGGAGAACGGGATGAAAGTGCATCGATATAAAAGAGCAATTAGATTGGCTGTCCAAATTTCGCCATCTATATAAAAAATGCTGCATTTACCATCGTTCAATTTAACTACCAGCAGCATGGTGGTCAATCGAACCGCTTGTCGCGTGTCGCGCAGCTAATGGATGGAGCATAAGCATTAGAGAGAGCTGAGAGCATTTATGAAGCAGCTGGCTGTTAAGGCAGCACAATGTGCTTAGAAGTAAAACTTTCTTACGGGTAACTTGCGCTAACGAGATTATTTACTAACTAAAATAATTTTCCGCGCTATCGGGAGATTTTTTTAAATATACAGGGTTGTCCAAATTAAACTTCCCCAACTCAGAGGCCTGTGCAGAATGGCAGAATGTTGTATGGGTCATAATGCGATGAAATTTTGAAAACAGACACTTCAGATCACGCGCTCGTGATTTATTTAAAAAAATCATTCGTAGAAGAAGTTGCTGATAGGTGGCGCTTCAGATCAACAAGACGTTCTGCAGATGTTCTATATCTGTGCAGTGGTCGAATAGGACATATCAACAGCACGAGAAACAGTTGGCACACTTACTACACCATGTGGCGATTGACTAGTGGCTTCCACGATCGCCAAAGCAACGTCTTGCACGCGTGCAGAATCCACAACATGTCGTACTGTACCTGGTAAAATTCCCAGCTGGCTGGTTCTTTCGAACTTCATCATGTCTCGTAAAGCGCGTCGTGTCATTGGTCCTCGGCGTAAGTTCTTCAGCCGACAGAATTCTCTCATCGCAACACAGGAGTTCTCGTCATTGTGGTAGAAAAGTTTTACAAACAGAGCTTTGTCTTTCAAAGTCGTCATTGTAAATCAGCGAGCTGAAAACAACTGCCTGTGCAGTGCCTGTCTTTCACATTTGTAGGGCTCGTCTTTTGGATACATTGCGCAGAAGCTTTATTTCTGCAAATCACGTTGTTGCAATATGCAAATTACTAGCGTTACAGCGCCACCCATCGTAAACTTCTTATACTAATAATTTTTTTAAATAAAATTATTAGTACAAGTACTTCAGATGACGAGCGCGTGATCTGAAGTGTCTTTTTTCAAACTCTCATCACATTTCAAACTCACACACACTCATCACATCTCATACAACCTCCTGCACAGGCCTCTGAGTTGGGGAAGTTTAATTTGGACAACCCTGAGTATATATTGAAGTTCTTTTGAACGGATCTTGAACAGAAAAGAAATCACACAGTAAAATTTATTTTCAAGGGCTGTACATAAATTATGAAAAAAAATAATAATTTCATAAGTACATAATACTCTCGCTATTACTTATATTGTATATCATTTTACCAAATTTGTTAAATTATATTTCTGAGTCGATTTATGATGAAAAGGTGAACTTTGTACATCACTTAATAAATGTAAGGAGAACATTTTACAAATTGATTTTTTTTTTCATGAAGGCAGTATAGAAATTTAAATTTTGTATTAATTATGATTTAGTCTGCCGAAAATCTTAATCAATAACCTGAAATTATGTACCTTTTGTACGTAGCACTGTAATTTATTGAAATATGTCTATGATCAATAGTTAAGGAACGAAGGCAATCTCTCTCTGTATATATATATATATATATATATATATATATATATATATATATATATATTTACAGATTTATTCAAAGGATTTTTAGCCTTAGTTTTTTTAGTTTTTTACCTTAACCTTTTTTAGTCATTTTAAAGCTTATTTCATTATGCAAAACACCACCTTGTTTTTAAAACTTCCTTGAGCGCATCTCTTGCACAGTCTGCCTGCCAAATTTGGTGGCAATTGGCTCACCCGTTTCAGCTTTAGAATTCTGTTTATAGGGGAACTTTTATTATAACCACCGTACATACAAAAATACATTGCATTGAATTTTGTGAAGGAAAATAGCTAAAAGTGTTCAAGGTTTAATAAATTTCCCAAATGTTCTGAAGCTTTTCGTACTTTTTTTGATAATTATTTCTTACACAGCATAAATTTTAGTCGAATTTTGAATGATCAATAATATTTAATGAGCAATTTTATGCAGTTTTTCCTTATCGCGGAACCATTATGCTATTTCTATTATTTATTATAAATAATAAATGATAATAAATGATTTTATTGCTTTTATTTATTATTTATAATAAATAACAATTATTTTTTATAATATTTTTTTATTTATCATAAATAATAAATTAATATACTTTAAAAAATTATAATTTTTCATTTTAAGTCACGGTTTCGATACATCACGTCCGATTGCAATCCATTAAGACAGAAATTGAGATTCAAAAGGAATATTTTCTGCTATTCCCATTAAATAGCTTTAATTTTTAGCTTAAACTCCGAGAAATTCACAATAATTCAGATTATCTTTCTAAAAGCATTTGAGGTATCATCTAAAATAAAATAGTATTTATAGTACGCTGAGGATTCCTGAATAATCATCTTAATCCTGCTTTAAAGGGGCGAAAGCTTTATATATTCTACACAAAACAATAACCATGTAATATTACTGATATTACATTATTTTTGAATTTATTTCTAACTGCATTCATCGTTATAATCAATGGATTTCACCAATATATGTAAAAGTCCCACATGTATACTTCGTATCACTGGAAAACGGTTTTAGATAATTACTGCAATGGGCACGTCGCACAGAAAATAGGAATTTCGTGCTCACCAATAGACCAGGTATGTATCCATACACAATGCCCAACTCACTATCAGATAAGCTATGAATTCAGCTTAGTCTATGGTTGCGTTAGTTATCAACCATCATATATACAGAATTATCTAAACCGCATTTCATAGGCTCTATATCGGATTGATAAATTAACTGGTTACCGAACTACAACGTTTCCAGTTTAGTAAATGAATATTATTTCAGAGATCACATGTAAATGCAGAAGTATCTGCGGCAACACATGATTACACCTATTGCATTCATGGCAAAGTATCTGCTAGCTCTCGCAAAAATGTTTAAATGACTTTTATAATTTCTTTCTCAAGTTTTACATCATATTCACTCGAGTTTACAAGACTTTGTGAATAATACAATAGGTCTTAATAGCATGCAAAAAAAAAATCCGACTTAAAAAAAATCAAAATATACTAATGTCCCATTTTGAACAGATGTTGCTACGTTTTCACAATACAAAGTAAAAAAGAATTTTAAAAATTAAAAATTCAGTTTTAAAATTAACATAAACTCTCTTTTTAATCAAGATTCTGTTTTTAATTTATTATTATCTACATATTAGGATAATTAACATATTTAAATGCTCGCTCTGTTTGTAAAAAAATGACGATTTAAAATTTTAACGAACATTCCGATTATAACTTTGCGAATAGCAGAATTATATTCTCTGTAAATATGTCTAAATAGATGTTTAGAGTGTAAAATTAATTTTGATTCATGTTTTTTTATGGAACAAAAATATCTTTGAGTAGATGAAAGTAGAAAATATAACTAATAAATGTTTTATGTTTATTATTTAAATAAACATAATATTTTTGAAAAGACTTTTATTGCCTTATTTATTCGTTAGTGAGTGAATGTAATTATCAATTAGTTTCAAGAACGGAAACCGTACGCGTTCCGTAATGGGCAATTTAGGCCGTTGAAACCTCTAAAATATCAGAGGGAAATATTGAATTTACGATAACATATACATTGAGTTATTTTTATAAGTAAATAAAAGCTAAATTTAGAAAGCACTTCTATTAAGATATGGTTAATGTTATGTGGCTGCTAACAGAAAATCTAACGAGATAAATATATGTAGAGAAATGTCAAACGAAAAATAGAAATATGTTTAGAAATATTTCATCATTTTAAGCATGTGGACCCGTGTGCATGTGGACGCATGTTTCCAATATAAGCATAGCGGGCCTAAAAACAGTTCAAAAGATGTAATACAATATTGTATTAGCGAAATGATGCAATACTTTAAAATTTTGCTATTTTCCCGACATACAAATAACCGAAATATACAGTGTGACGTAAAAATTCAACTTATTGCTGCAAGTGTAACACAGAAATAGTTTCAGTATTCCGCAATCTATAAAATTTACAAGAAAGTCAATGAGAAAGAGTTCTTTAAATTTTTGTGCAGCCAAATTTCGTCATATATCTATCGTTCCAATGTCATTTATAGTTTTTCAATGCACGGATCAACTTTTGAAACAAAAAAAGTTAATATTTTTATTGGGAAATTCCGAAATTTTTTCACACTAACCATAATTTTGAGCTCTGCGTTGTTTAAAAAATCAAAATCTTCAGCATATACCCTTAAACAACTATTCCTAAAATTTTGGTTTGATTCGTTCAGCGGATAAACTGCTAATGTTTATACATAGGAGACGTTTTTTGACCACCCGGTATATATTTGCATACATATATACATATTTATTTACTTATTTATTTATTTACAATAATTATTATACAAATCAAAGATTACACCTATGCTTGAAAGAATTACATTTCCCTCTCTTGCTAATACACTTTCCTAAGAACAAAAATTGATTTTGAACAATATTTTATTACGACTTGATTCCTTTTCTATAGAGTAATGTACATATTACACTCATTCGGATATTTTTAGCTCACTATAATCTGGAAAAAATAAGTCATCAAAAGTGTCTTATATACATTTAAAAAATATTTAAAACTTTAGACAACTTTTTCACCGCTTCAGAAGAAATTCTTATGAAAAGTAACGAATTATATCGTAAGATTTTATTAGAGAATTATCAATGATAGGAACTTTAAACTTGTCATACGATATATGTACAAATAGGTATAATTTTCTACTTGGTAGAGTTTTTTGAAAATGCTATAGAAAGTCTCTGTCAGAGAAAATCGCTGCAAAATTTTTGACTGAAATCCAGAAAACTGAGATAGGGAGTGCTATGTGATTCGAGCATTTGGATACGCGGAGATTATAGGTTATCACCATCAGAAAGTAATTCATCTTACTTTCGAAAACTTTTTATTTCTGCTTTTCTGCATGCTAGAAAAACGTGGTAGAATTTGTGATACAGAAGTTAATGTGTTCCTTGAAGGAAAGTGTTTTTCTTTCTTTGAATCAGTTGTACTTATGTGCCGGACATAGAAGTTGAGGATATAAGAGAATATAATTTACTTTCGTGTATGGGACGTCTAAGTAAGTTTCGATATTGCATATGCATATATTTATACGTAAATATATCATAGTTTTAATAAAAACCCTTTACAGTTCAACCTGGTTTTTATTATCATCTCTATTTTGTATGCTTGGATCAAAAAATGATTAAAAAAAACTGTCTGCAATTGTTTTGTTCTTCATTTAAATTTATGCTGATATGGCACCCGAAATTCTAATTAAGTGTAATCCCCTAAAAGTAAGTGTAACTAAAGTATATTTAGGATTAAATTTACTCTCAGGTACTTCTAATTAACATAAAAAGGGATTTTCACACGTTTTAAACAAGGACTGAAACTGATATTTAGGAAAGAAAAACAATGAAGTATAACAAACAAATCATATGGGAATTATCTCAATCAAAGTATATATTAAGATAAATTGACCACAGATGTAAAGCAAAATCATATATCCGAAATTAATAATCCATATTAGAAATACATAAAATAATAAAAATAAAAGATTTTTCGAATGGCGTACTTGGTGGCAGTACTATGGCTTATTGGTGTCGCAAACACAACTGCATGAAATATACTTGTGTGCGTTACAGCTCTTTTATCTAGATATCCACGTGGCACTCAAAACCCAATTTCGGCAGGGAAAAGTCATACTCATATACAGGGTGAATCTAAACTCTTTGGCAAAACTTTAAGATGTGATAGGGCACACAATCAGGACTCGTAATCACATAGCAATCTGGGGTGAAAAACGCAGTTTTAACTTACCCAGTAATAATCACTTTTGGAATTGAAGTGTCCGTCTAATTTTTTAACGAAGTTTCATAAACAATAGGCTCGTCTCCGAAAATTTCATCCATGAAATAAAATAAACTTTTTAAACTCTCCATTTTAGTCTTCTTTTTTCGGAGAAAAATACATTAGTTTCTGGCGAAACAATGGTCGGAAAGAGCACTGTTTTTTCAGAACTTTTTCCGAAGTGATTATTAGCAGCTATACGAAGACGACGTTGCCGACCCCACATTGCTATGCGATTCTGATTCCTTATTATGTGCCCTATCACCCCTTAAAGTTTTGCCCAAGAGTTTAGACTCACCCTGTATTTATTGTACCGAAGAAAAATTACCTTTTTTGAATTTAGATTAAAAATTATCTTTAGAAAATATTATTCTAATGATATTGAAGGAGAAACAAAAAAATCATTTCTTAAATCACGGGGGGAAATCTTTAAATATGAATATTTGTTCTGCATTTTTTTTTTACAATGTGTTGTTTTGTTTCTCTTCACGGAAGAAAGAAAACATTTATCCACATTATCTGCTGCGGAAGGTGACCTAAAATCATCCCTTTAACTTGTTTTAAAAACATAAATGTTTAAATAAATCTTTAGAATTTTTCTAAAAGGTTTTACACTACGTTTTCCATTATAAACATATTTCAGTGATATTTTCGAACCACGCTGAGTAATTAAAAAAGTAGAATTTGAAAAAAGTGTCTAAAGATCGTTTTACCCTCAAACAAAGAGCAAAATGATTCTTCACTGGCTTGCTTTAAAAATTATTGCAATTCCTTTTATCGGCAAAAAAAAAAAAGGATGTAAAAGTAAATATGACTAGACCACTCTCCTAGAAATTCGTGACCCTGGATCTAACCAAAATAATAATCTTAAAAATATACCCCATTCAGTAAAACAAGTCAAATTTCTGTACATGAAAGATTGTTTATGTAAATAAATACGGAAGTCGGTGCTTACATTATGAAAAATGTTATAAAATCCATTTTTTTAAATTATTGTATTTAGATATCTAATAAGTGACCATTTTAATAGCACCATTACATTTTCTTCACTTAGCACAACTAGTTTATGTGTTGCCCGGTAGATAGCGCTACCTGTATGGAAGAAATTGAATGTGATGGTACGCGGATACTTTTACCAGCTAGGATCATTTAGGACACCTTCCTCTATGAATGCAAAACTCATAACAACCTCTTATTTAAAAAATCTGAAAGTGTAGCAATTACTAAAAGAAGTGAATCATTTGTGCTTGCAGATTGGCGGGAAAAAGTTGCATCAAGTCCTTGTAATACAATATTCAATTTTAAGAAACACTTTAGTCAAATATGTAACAATTGAATGTAAATAAATCAAATTTTAAATAAATAAATAAACAAATAAACAGACTTTGCTTCATTATAGTTGCCATGTTGTTGTGAATAAGCTAAATCTTTCCCAAATATTTTGAATAAGTAAGCTTGAATTTAACTTTAAAGTATGTTTTAATAGAATAATATCACATACTTCAAATAATTTTGAGACACGGTTACACATGTTTATCAAACATAGGATGTTGCATAAATGGAACGCTAGGAACTTGAATGAAGCTTATTTGATGATAAAAAAATAAGTAGTATTACACGATAACACTAATGATGTTGTACTAATGCAACACCAGGTTAACATGGGATAACTAAGGAGAAAATTGCGATCACGTGCATTCTATAATAACTGCTTTCAATGAAATGCAAAAAAAAAAGGAAAAAGAAAGAAAGGAACTGACCAACGTAATAATATTTAAGGAAGAGAATGAAATAATATGCAAGGAGAATGTTTTACAAACATTAAACTGTCTTCATCGTCCGAGTTTTCTTCTAATGTTTGCAAAGAAACAGAGTATGTATTTTCTGTTAAGAAAATGTATTGTAAAGTATCATCATTCATAAATACTTAGTAAAAGAACTTAACATCTCATCTAAAGAATAACCGTCATGTTGACACCCCAAGTCGTCACATTAAGAATAAACAAATAATATAACTGTGAAGCCTTCTCAGCTACTCCCGTCTTCTTAATTTTAAATAAATGTATACATTACAACAAATCAACGTACTCTTTCCTGAATTGCATTAAATCAGTTCTAAAGGGGAAATCTTCTTATAAATTAATCCAATTCCCTAGCGATTGCTTTTAGCATAGCCATCTATAGCCATCGTGTCCAACCTAATTAATACTAAGTGCCAACTCTGTTTCCCCAGACACTTTGTCGACATACTCTCTAATATTATTGGCTTCTTTTTATTTCGCTCTGCAGAGACTATTAAAGCTTCGAGACATTTTACAAAAGAAGAGTTAATTTGAAGTTCATGACAAAAATGTTCTTTATTTTATTTTATTTCTTCCTATCTACAAACTTCATGGCAATTACTGTTTTTTTTTTTTCCTTAACATTTTATTTTTATTCTTTTCCGATGTAATCTTTGTTTCGCTAACCGAGAAATTGAAATTCAAACGAAAAGTGGTGCATGTCAGTTTTTTAAGGCTTATAGAAAAAAATATCGGTTCGAATTTGTTGAAGCATTTTGGTTTTCTCTAGGAAATTATTTTTAAATTATAATAATAGGTTTTTCGGTGTCTGTATTTTTTTTTCTCGTTGGAATGAAACTATTTGGAAAATGTTGGAATTATGAAGAAGTATTTTTACGCCTCATAATAAAAATTACTCTCATTGTCTTTTAATTTTGAGCTATTAAATAATATTCTATCATCGGTATTAACGGCTTTCAACCCGTTATATCACATAGCTCATAGAAAATTTTACTGACTTTAAATTTTACAAAAGTCATAAGTTAACACCGTTTTCGTTTTCACTATTTGTTTAAAACGTAACATTTAATATTTAATGTCTTTTAATTTTTTGTTGTAAAAATTATTTATTTAAATTTTATATAAATTTAATTACGTATAAAATAAATTAAATATTATCTATGAAATTAAATTTATTTTATATAAATTATATATGATATAATTTTATAGAAAATAAAATTAACTAGACGAGGTAATATTATCTATAATTTACAGATTTTAAACCATTTACACTAATAATTAGAGTAAAAATAACTTCAATTTTCTTACCTTATGGTGTGGATCATATGTAATATTAATTCTTATTACGATTTATTACGATATGTAATTCTTATTACGATATGTAATATTAATTCTTATTACGACAAAATTCTTATTACGATTGTTCAGAAAAAATAATTACACGAATCTGAAAACTATTATGCGTTTTATCCGGGTTTTTAACCTTTTGCACGGAAAATATTCATGCTAAAGTTTTAAAAATTTGTGTCATATATAAAATTGTATTTTATGCTTTACAACTAAATCCCACTTCTTATAATACCGTATTAGATTAAACTAACAAATATTGCATAATGAGTTTAAGTACTGAAGGTACAAACTTCTCATCTTACGAAAACCGTTGGACATTAAAAAAAACTATTTAAATTGAAATAATAATGTGTAGTTTTCTTAAGTGTCAACAATATGTATGAAAGAAAATGCAAGTTATATTTTGCATACCTAACATAGTAGCATGTTTTAAGGCGATGTAAGCCTTTAAACAATTTCATCAGTTAATTCGTAAAGACACGTTTTACTGTGCTAAGAAACGAAAAATGCATTTAATATATGCATTTAAAAGTGAGTGAAGCAATGGAAGAGATGCTGATATAGATGCATTGCAAAAACTTTACCGTTGTTACATGCATCCAGTTTCTGCATGCTGCATTCAAGAAATATTTTCTGAAATTTAATACGTCTTATAGATATTTTATTTTAAAAATTCTCAATATAGATTTTGGAAGAAACGTTTCAAGTGTTTTTTAGTTTTCTGTGTGTTATGGCAAGCCTGCACGAGGAGCATCTGTCTAGGGAGGATGCCTTGGGTACTGGGCTTTTTAAAGTTTTCTAACGCGTATTCACATTACATTTGAACTCCAGAAAATTAGATCGACATCCAGACCAGAGACCTTCACACATGACCCATCTACCATATTCAGTGTCTTATCCACTAGGTCATGGTAAGGCCATACATTTCTTAGTATCTGAATTAACTTGTTGTTCATTAAATATTTTCAAAAGTTATGAGACTGTATTTAAACAACAAAAAAAAAATCAAAATAAATACCTTAAGTGTTTTAGCTTGATCGAAATTTCTTTTGTACATGTTGTCCTAAGAAAAATCGAGTTAAGATAAAAGATATGAGATAATTTAAATAATAATGCCAATAAAAATATTATAATAATTTAAATAATAAGGCCAATAAAAAAGTCTGAAATATATCTAATCCTTTCCATGCAATTTCCATCATGATTATTTCTTTTTTAATGAATTTTTGAAGTTTTCAAGAGCTTCTGACGCTTTCTGAGTGTATCCAAGTTTAAAAATTCATTGAAAAAGAACAAAAAACGAGAAAAAATTGCGGTTTGCATGGATAAGATAAGAGAGATTTCAGATTTTTTTTAATTGGGAGGTTGCTTACCATTCAAACCAAAAAAAAAAAAAAAAAAAATACAATCACCTGAAAACCTACCTGTAAAAACCGCAATTTAATATCATTATTTGTTCTTTTTTAATGAATTTTTAAAGTTTATGCGGACTTATTGGTCACCCGGTATTTGTATCATAACATGTTATCCCATAATTGATAACTTATATCTAACAACATGTTTCCCTTCTTCACCATCATTTACATAATTTCAATCCCGTTTCAAGAAAGAATGCATCAAATCAAAGGCTACATATATATCAGCAGTTCCGCTTTACCAATAGATAACGTAATAGCTCTATTCATCAAAAATCGCAATTTCAGAAACAATAATAAGAATATATGTATTTGCATTCACTCCACACAAAGAATAAAGAAGTTTTTACGCATAAGTACTGAGCCATTTTTCATTATAAATGTAAATAGTTTAATCCCCAGGGCCTAGGAAATGGGAAAAAAAGAAAAACAGAAAAAAACAGAAAGATGCTATCAGTGAATGAAAAAATATTTTAAAAAATAATAAAAAATGTGTTATAAATAGTATCAGGAAAGTTCCAAAAATATCAAAAATAAATCTCTCGGAACAGGAATTTCCACGATCGAAATTTCTTTATCACCCCGCGTGTTGTGCAAATGGGGTACATTAATAACAAAAGTGTGAACAACAAAGAAGAAAAATATAGAAATAAATTTGTGCAGCTTCCTAATGATTCATACTAAGCGATCGATAATCGAATCTTTTTTTTAAGACGGAAAATATTTTCTCTTTCTCTCGATTAAATATTTTTAATGCCGCCGTTGAATTGGTAAAAAATTCAGCTTCGACGAGCTTACACACACCGGGGATTTAAAATAATTTTCGCATTGTGCGTTATAACAAGAAGAAATATTTTTCAAGAATGTTTTTTTTTCTTCCCACTTTCTCCGTATGTTGACTGAAAGTATTAATGTATGTAATCTGGTGTAACATATTTTAAAGAAGGGTGGAAGAGTTTTTACTTTCTTATGGCAATCGGATTACACAGATATTATTTTATTTCTTCATTCAAATTGGATTTTTTCACGCATAATGTCGTTCAAAATGTAAAGAAGGAAAAAAACGAAGATATGTATATAAGGGAATGTCACTCTTTTCGAGTAGTTATCGGTAAATTTCTCCTATGCATTAAAATGGAAGATTTCTGTGATCATTTTATACGTTATAATAGTTATTTAGTCATCCAAATTGAATTTTTTCATGCATAATATCGTTAAATTGTAATCGACTATTAGAAAATTAAATAGTGTCACTATCTTAGAGTAGTTATAATTTTTATCCTGGAGAACAGTGATCTCATGGTGTATTTAAGTGGAAGATATCTCATGAGAAATGCGTTACATATTATTAGATGCACATGCAGTTATATTAATGAATAAGGATATACTGATTTACGATCGAAATGGCATTAATAATATTCCTTGTTTACATGGTATTCATTTTTTTCCATTTAATGCATTAAAATAAATATTTCATGCTTTTATTATTCATTTAATATAATAAAACTGATTTGCTAGGTACTATGTAGCATTGTGAAATTTCAATAACATTGAAATTTACCTTGATACTACATATTGATTGTAAAGGCTTTATGTCGGTGCAGTATATTTAATTCTCGAAGCTATATTAGACCTAAATTTGAAGTGAGGATGTTTACTGAGCCACTGGAAAAAGTACTTATACCAGCTTTTCTCATTGGAATTGCTTCGGAAAAATATTTATATATAGGGGAAGGTGACCCAAAATGATCCCCTTATGTCAAAAACTTATATAAAATAACGTAAATGTTTAAATAAAACTTGACCCTTTCCTGTCATATTTTACTCTATATTTGGCATCATAAACATATTTTAATAATATTTAAAAGCCCAAATGTAAAAAATGAAAAAAAACAGAATATTTAGAAAGTGTCTAACGGATAGTTTTACCCTCAACCGAATACCTCTTCATTTGAAAATAGTAATTTTAAATTATTTTTAATCGGCGAAATCGTATAAAAGTAATTAGTACTATACATAATGAAGTAAAATAAATTTCACAATCATACAGCATACATGATTAGTTTTGTGAAAATTTAAAATAAAAAAAAATGTCAAAAACAATAAAATGCAATATTTTAAAATTATAATTTAAAATATAGCCTACAATAAACGCATAAAAAAATTAAATAATGTAATTTGGAGTCACGCATTTTGAGAACGGTTGAATGGCTGTCATGTCACCTAGGCCCTGTACTAGATTAACCCTGGTCTAGGGATCATTTTACCTGGCAATATGACTTCCAACCTTATGTCGTATTACTGGAACACGTCTAGAAACATAACAAACTTAGCAAGCGTAATTCGCATGTATAAACATACTCTATTCAGTAAAACAAATCATTTTTCTGCACATTAAGTACTGTATCTCTAAATAAATGGGAATGTTAGTGCTTACTTTATTAGAAATATTATATAATCCAGTTTTTAAGAATTCTACTTAGACACGTAATACACTGATTTCTTAAATACCGCTAATGCTTCTTCTTTACTTACCACAACTGGTTCATGTGTTATCTGGTTGATAGCGTTGTCTGCCTGGAAGAAAACATATTCTGCGGATAGTTTTGCCCGCTAGTACCATTTTGGTCCACCTTCTCGTACTTGATTTTTTTAAATGTTTAGGGAAACATTTTTAGATAGTAAATTTAAGATGATTTTTAATCAACAGGGAATAGAATGTAGTTCATTTCAGTTGGAAAATGATAACTCCGCAGTCTCTGTTTAAATTATGAGTCTAACTTGTAATTAATATTCGCTGTTAACTACACTTTAAAAGTTGGATGTATCCATTTTCGTATATTTGTGTGTATGTGGGTTACTATACACAAGTTCTTAAATTTAAACGTAACTAAATAAATAAATAAGATGCAAAGCGGTTAATATCACCTTTGTGAAATCAATCACTTTATTTTATCTAAATCTTGAACATCCATAGATTAACTTAGGAAAATTAAAGGCAAAACTGAAATTTTAAAAGAAAGCTAAACAGCAAAATAACATTATTGATTCAGTTCATAAAATGTTTTTAAAATATGTCTGAACCATTACAGATTTTTTTTTTTACACGTCACTTTTCAACCAGATTGCTTCTTCCTAGAAGTAAAATATACATCCAAATTTTCATTTACAAAATGCATAGAATTACTTTTATCGATGGCATATGAAGATTTTTGAAAAGTGATACAAAGATCATAGAGGATACAAAGAATTTAAATCGTATTACAAAGGTCCCAAGATTTTATTAAATATGTATTTTGTGTTTTTAAAACCAAAGTTCAGCTCATCAACTACATTAAAAAATTAGCAAAAAATATATAACATGTTTGTTGAAGTTCTGTAAACTATTGATTTTTACCTGCTGTTCCATTCTTGATGCTGACTGATTATCATCATTTGTGTCTAAAATATGTATACAATTTAATTCATATATTCTCAAATGATATCGAATTATACGAACCTTATTATACTTGAAAAGTAATTAGCTGCGTATTAAATTATATATATTTAGAACTTTAGAAAAGTATAAGCGTCATACTCTTAAAGTGACATACATAAATTGCTAAGTAGGTCCAGATTATTTATGAATAATAATTTCAATACGAAACTTACATTTTTTGTGAATAAAAATTTTTAATATATTATTCACGTAGTACATAAGTAAAATGGTAAATGTTTCTGTTAAATTTTCATTAAATAAATAAATAAATGATAATAATAATAATAATAAAGATATATTTCTTTAGTATGCTTTCAGTTTATATACATTTTAACTTATTTGCCAAATTAATAATTCTTTTTCAGAATATATTAGAAGTTTCTCATACATTTCAATGAAATATTTTCGATAAACATGTGCATAATTTATTTCCTATTAAGACTGTATATTTAGAAATATCGCTTATCTTGAACACATTATTTACCCTAGAATTTTTCTTCAACAGATTCGAGCATTCTTTTTACAAGAAATAAATTATGTATACCTAATTTTTACTTACATCGTTTTCAGCACCCTCTCAACTATTTGCATTATAGAAAGAATTCAGTAAAAGAAGAGAAAAAAATCAAAGCTCAATGATGTATTAAATTGGATATCGATGCATAACATAACCGAAATATGTTACATACATAAATTTGTATTCAAAACTGATATGCAAACGATTTTCGATGCAGTTTATATCAGTAAAACGCAGTTATTTGTTTTTTTATTTAAACTTGAAATCAGAAATTTAAATAGAATATTGTTTTTTTTTCTTCTTTGTTTTCTTCAAAACATTACTCCGAAGAGAACCTGCCCGGGAAAAGATTTTATGGATAAATTATTCAGGAAATGTGGAAATGGATAAATTTGGAGTTCAATACTTTGTTTAAAAAAGCCTGAAGTTTCTGGGGGAACATTATTGCACAGTTCATTAATCTTGTGGTAACAGTGGAATGTATGTGAAGGGTATTAAATTTTGTAATGTGTACATTACAAATATGTTTAATATGTTAACACACACACACACACACACACATATATATATATACAAAAGGTGCCCAGTAATTAACCGAAAATTTACTATTTATTGGGACGTCACACTGACGAATCATTTGGTGACGCAACACTACGCGGTTTACAATTAATGAAACGAGTTTGAATTAGTACAAGTTTTCATTTTGTGCTGTGAAGCAGCGCTAGACAGACACTGAATTGCTAGCAGTTTTCAGTAAAAGTTCGCGTCTTTGCAAGAAGCTCGCTGTAGTAAAATTCCGAATTTGACCATCGAACAGACCATGGGGAACACTTCGAAAATCTTGTGCATTAAACGGGAATAAGTGTATTTATACGTGAAGTAAATATTTTCTTTTATCCTCTTCTCAAACTGTTTTGATAGCAATTAAAATTAAATTTTCGGTTAATTGCTGAGCACCCTGTATATATATATATATATATATATATATATCTGTGCGTGTGTGTACTATTGTCAGATAGATAGTAGATAAAACAATTTTGTTTAGTAGTTTAACCAAACACATGTATTTCATAAATATTTGGTGGTATTGTCGTATTAATCAGTGTGAAGGTTCGAAGCAAAAGACGCTTTAAATGAAAATAATATAGTAATTTTCAATCGACTACAGTAGCTATTGTTAGCATGTGAATTGCTTTAAACAAATATCAATATCGAAAAATTATTTCTTAATAAAAAAAATTCTAAATTGACAATTTTAAAAGTACTCTGAACTAAATAGTCTTATATAACGAAATATCAATATCATATTCTGCGGATAGTTTTGCCCGCTAGTACCATTTTGGTCCACCTTCTCGTACTTGATTTTTTTAAATGTTTAGGGAAACATTTTTAGATAGTAAATTTAAGATGATTTTTAATCAACAGGGAATAGAATGTAGTTCATTTCAGTTGGAAAATGATAACTCCGCAGTCTCTGTTTAAATTATGAGTCTAACTTATAATTAATATTCGCTGTTAACTACACTTTAAAAGTTGGATGTATCCATTTTCGTATATTTGTGTGTATGTGGGTTACTATACACAAGTTCTTAAATTTAAACGTAACTAAATAAATAAATAAGATGCAAAGCGGTTAATATCACCTTTGTGAAATCAATCACTTTATTTTATCTAAATCTTGAACACCCATAGATTAACTTAGGGAAATTAAAGGCAAAACTGAAATTTTAAAAGAAAGCTAAACAGCAAAATAACATTATTGATTCAGTTCATAAAAATTTTTAAAAATATAATTGAACCATTACAGATTTTTTTTTTACACGTCACTTTTCAACCAGATTGCTTCTTCCTAGAAGTAAAATACACATCCAAATTTTTATTTACAAAATGCATAGAATTACTTTTATCGATGGCATATGAAGATTTTTGAAATGTGATAAAAATATCATAGAGGATACAAAGAATTTAAATCGTATTACAAAGGTGCCAAGATTTTATTAAATATGTATTTGGTGTTTTTAAAACGAAAGTTCAGCTCATTAACTACATTAAAAAATTAGCAAAAAATATTACATGTTTGTTGAAGTTCTGTAAACTATTGATTTTTACCTGCTGTTTAACTCTTGATGCTGACTGATTATCATCATTTGTGTCTAAAATATGTATACAATTTAATTCATATAATCTCAAATGATATCGAATTATACGAACCTTATTATACTTGAAAAGTAATTAGCTGTACGTATTAAATTGTATATATTTAGAACTTTAGAAAAATATAAGCGTCATACTCTTAAAGTGACATGCATAAATTCCTAAGTAGGTCCAGATTATTTATGAATAATACTTTCAATACGAAACTTACATTTTGTGTGAATAAAAATTTTTAATATATTATTCACGTAGTACATAAGTAAAATGGTAAATGTTTCAAATAAATTTTCATTAAATAAATAAATAAATGATAATAATAATAATAATAATAATAATAATAAAGATATATTTCTTTAGTATGCTTTCAGTTTATATACATTTTAACTTATTTGCCAAATTAATAATTCTTTTTCAGAATATATTAGAAGTTTCTCATACATTTCAATGAAATATTTTCGATAAACATGTGCATAATTTATTTCCTATTAAGACTGTATATTTAGAAATATCGCTTATCTTGAACACATTATTTACCCTAGAATTTTTCTTCAACAGATTCGAGCATTCTTTCTACAAGAAATAAATTATGTATACCTAATTTTTACTTACATCGTTTTCAGCACCCTCTCAACTATTTGCATTATAGAAAGAATTCAGTAAAAGAAGAGAAAAAAATCAAAGCTCAATGATGTATTAAATTGGATATCGATGCATAACATAACCGAAATATGTTACATACATAAATTTGTATTCAAAACTGATATGCAAACGATTTTCGATGCAGTTTATATCAGTAAAACGCAGTTATTTGTTTTTTTATTTAAACTTGAAATCAGAAATTTAAATAGAATATTGTTTTTTTTTCTTCTTTGTTTTCTTCAAAACATTACTCCGAAGAGAACCTGCCCGGGAAAAGATTTTATGGATAAATTATTCAGGAAATGTGGAAATGGATAAATTTGGAGTTCAATACTTTGTTTAAAAAAGCCTGAAGTTTCTGGGGGAACATTATTGCACAGTTCATTAATCTTGTGGTAACAGTGGAATGTATGTGAAGGGTATTAAATTTTGTAATGTGTACATTACAAATATGTTTAATATGTTAACACACACACACACACACACACACACACACACACACACACACACATATATATATATATATATATATATATATATATACAAAAGGTGCCCAGTAATTAACCGAAAATTTACTATTTATTGGGACGTCACACTGACGAATCATTTGGTGACGCAACACTACGCGGTTTACAATTAATGAAACGAGTTTGAATTAGTACAAGTTTTCATTTTGTGCTGTGAAGCAGCGCTAGACAGACACTGAATTGCTAGCAGTTTTCAGTAAAAGTTCGCGTCTTTGCAAGAAGCTCGCTGTAGTAAAATTCCGAATTTGACCATCGAACAGACCATGGGGAACACTTCGAAAATCTTGTGCATTAAACGGGAATAAGTGTATTTATACGTGAAGTAAATATTTTCTTTTATCCTCTTCTCAAACTGTTTTGATAGCAATTAAAATTAAATTTTCGGTTAATTGCTGAGCACCCTGTATATATATATATATCTGTGCGTGTGTGTACTATTGTCAGATAGATAGTAGATAAAACAATTTTGTTTAGTAGTTTAACCAAACACATGTATTTCATAAATATTTGGTGGTATTGTCGTATTAATCAGTGTGAAGGTTCGAAGCAAAAGACGCTTTAAATGAAAATAATATAGTAATTTTCAATCGACTACAGTAGCTATTGTTAGCATGTGAATTGCTTTAAACAAATATCAATATCGAAAAATTATTTCTTAATAAAAAAAATTCTAAATTGACAATTTTAAAAGTACTCTGAACTAAATAGTCTTATATAACGATAACAAAATTTTCGTTTTTCATAAAAAAGAAAACATATTTCAATGGGAGTATTTTATTGCACTTTTAAATACTTTTAGTTATTCTTTTAATGTAATTAAGTGATATTGGCTAGAGATCATATTACTTAGGACGAAAAAAACAAACAGCGTGAAATGTTTTGTTTCCAATAGTCCAAGAATAAGAGAATAATATATTTTTAGAATACCAAAACTTCAAAAATGGAAAAATTTGCATACTTACAAAGTTAAGTTTAGTAGTAAAGTCTTATGCCTACGAAATGCCTCGTGAAAGCAAATATTAAAAGTCCATCATTTCAGGAATTTCTACTAATTTTCATTGAAATATACTTCATAAAATTCCATATTTCTCCAAAATGAATCTTTTTCTATATTCCAAGCTCATATATGCATGCACAGATTCAATCAAAATATTTTTTTTTATCTAATTTAGGTTTCTGTAGGAAAAAGACAAAGTATTCCCTCAAAAAAGTACACTTGAAGGTTTTATTAGATATAAAAGGTCAGAATTATGTACATTTAAAAATTTTAACCATCAGTAACATAAGTCTATTTTTCAATGAGTGTGACGCTTAGTCGTTGAGGATATTAAGCTATATTGAAAAAAATTCATTTTCGTAAAGATAATCCAGAACAAACGGAATGTCGACAGTTTTGAAAATAATACTTTTGACAGTATTGGCGAATTCTGACACGGAAATGAGCAAGGAAAGAAATATGATTGCAGGTATGTATGGAATAATTTAATAGAAAGGCTGTTGTAAAATATTTCTAGCACATTTTGTCGTAAGTTGCAGTCCTGTATTCATCATTCTATCGAACATTTATAGAAATGTTAAAATAAAAAACTACAACAGAGTTATAAATTCACTTAATAAGTAAAAAAAAATTGTTTAAAATATACGGAAACTATATAAATTTTATATCTGTAAATAAATAATTTTGTATATGTGTTAAAAGTAATAATATTAGTATTATCATTCGAAGCAAAGCATAATTTAACAGGTTAAAAATTAGTCTTTCATTTAATTTTTCCTAATAGAATATAATTTCTTCTTCCTTTTGACATGTAAAACCTAATTTGGGTTTCGGTTATAGGAACAGTTTATTATTAAGTATTTTTTATATAGTATTTTGCAAATTAATCTCATAAATAGTTTTTGCAACTCTGCCTAATTGCTTTATATTGTTAATTAATAAGAACTTTCAGTAAACATTTAGTAAATGAAAAGTGAATTTATGGTTTTATAGATGATTTTGCATACAGCAAAAAATCAAAAGAACTAAACTTCATTTTTATTTTTCCAATACACACTTCTCATTCATCATAAAAATAGCACATTAAAATACATTTGCATAGTAGATTTAAATAAAATATCCATAAGTAAAAACTTTTCTAATGCTCAGAAAAGTACACTTAAAAACACGTGAATTATTGAATAACTTAAGGCACTCCTTTATTTAATACGTTGGGAGCACCCAAATGACGATGGATAAACGATAAGAAAATTTATTTTCGCTTGGCTTAGGTATAAAACTTCATTTATCAGACTTAACTTAATGAGTATAGTTAAGCAATTAAACGGTTGCTACTTTTTCACGTATATTCATCGCTCGATAGTTACACTTCTCGTTTTTCTTTTTAATACTTCAATTATCAAAGTGCTTTCAGTACGTTGATAAAGCTTTAACTTTCATAACTAGCACAGCACGATGCTTAATTTAATTTTAGAGGAAATCTTTTTTAGATGTTTATTTCCCCCCGGTGACTTCTGAAAAAAAAGTGTGTTTTACAGCTCAGCTTGCAAATTTTATTTTATTTTAATTTTCAGTTAAATTTTTATTTATCCTTCTTGTTAGGATTTAATTCCGCATCGAAATTTTTCTAGAAAATAATTAAACTTCAAATATGGATGCCAGTTTGATAATACTAATGCCAATGTACTCAAATTAACAAAAATGTTAAAAGATTGTTTTTAACTTCGCTAATGTTTTACTTTTTTTCCCTTTTATTGTGTTATGCTTTATGTCAACAGATATTGAATACTTAATTTTTGTTATTATCACGGTTATTGTTATATATATGAGGCATGGAAATAAAAACCTTATAATTACATTACATGACAACATTGACATTACTAATGTCTGTGCTATAATCTTCAAGACAATTTTTAATTTCATTAGTGAATTTTTTGCGAGGAATGTCTTGTGGTAACAGATACTGAATAGTTTATTATAAATTATTGTTATGCTTGTGAAATAAGCAAACAAAATTTTATAGTTACAAAAATTACTTCTTGTTAATTGAAATTTTTAACCGTCAAGATGCGAAACAGTAACTTGAATTTAAAATTGATATTTTCTTAAATAATTTACTGGATTGCTTATAATTGTTAAAAAAATTCAAGTGTTATATTTTATGATTATTTTTTTTTAGAATTTTAATAAGCACTGTTTTAACAACCTTTCTACTGAATATATTGATTCATACGTTTAAATTGCCAGATATTTCCAGGTATATTTAAAAGATGTCTATGAAATTATTTTTCTTAGCATGTTATATGTTTTAGCATGTATTGAAAATATATAATTAGGTCCGATATTGTTTTCTCTTTTTACCCTAAATGCTCCTGAAATATTTAACTTAAAACCGCGGAATCGCTATTCCCATGAAGCAGCATTTACAAAGCTATGCTATCTTCATACTTTAAAAAAAATATATTAAGGTATGAAGAATTTAACAAGGGATTGCTGTAAATATTTTGTGCATGCTTAAATTATGCATTATGGGTATTCCAGACATTGTTTATTTGTTTGTCTGTTTTTCAGGAATTAGTGGGAGCTAGACACTTCTGTTTTTACAGCATTTTGTGCCAACACCAAATCCAGATTGGATTGATAGCAGCAGCAGTTGCCAAGAGCGTTAATATCTACCAAAAACTTCTTAAGAGCTCCTTTCTATTTCATTCATGAGCCGACAGACGTCAGCACTACGGATCTATTCCAGACATACCAATTTATCTTGTCAAACCGCTTCGGAAATCCTCTGGAGGTTTTGGAAAATAACAAAAATATAATATTAATTTCCTTTTATGATAAGTTTACAATATGGCGTAGCAAATGCAAGGGAAGTGTTTTTGGCATTTAAGTACCCTCAGTTTTAGCCTTTGGAATGCAAAGATGAGCATTTGCAGGTAAATCCAAAACTGTAAGCAGAACTTGTTTTTTCCGTCATTATTTTCTACTAAAGATTAAAAAAAACAAAAAAACAGCTCCGTCTTATTTAAATAAATAATAATGAATATATCCTCGCGTTTGGAAAAAGAAATATGCTTCGTTCAGCCAGTTTTAAGGAAAACAATAAAATTTCGTAAAAATAAACATTCATTCCCAGGCAGCACAAGGATGTTCTGCGAACGTCTAGTAACGTTCAGAATAGTAAGAAAAGCGTTCAGGTAAAGTTTGTACGTTCTGTATAACGTTCTAAAATTGTACTAAGCTATCTTTTGCCAAAAACTGTGAATAAATAACGTCTTATTGGACGTGCAACAGGGGTTTTAATGATGCCGTTCTAAAGCAATTCGTAATAAGTAGTTCTATTCTTCGTGCAGCAGAAGTGCTGGTATTACCGTTCAAAAGCTATGCCTAATAACACGTTTTATTCGACGTATAACAGAAGTGATGTTGATATCTTTCAAAAGTTATGCCTGATAATCCGTCCTACTTGACGTGCGTCAGAAGTGCTGGTGAAACCGTTCAAAAGCAGTGCTCATAAATCGTTATACTCAACGCATAACTAAAATACTAGTGGTACTAAGTTTAAAAGCAATGTTTAATAACGCGTTCTACTAGACGCGTTGAATTTATTATTGCTGAAACGTCGGAATGTGTCGTTCACTTGGCGTCTAAAAAAGTTTTACAGATACCTGTTTGGCAACATCCCGGTGTTGAGTTGCGCAAGGGGCAAGCAAGCGGCAAAATCATTTTGCATTCCCCGTGATATTGCTGTTGGTCGTTTTTTTTTTTTTTTTTTTTTTCTTTCTTTCTTTCTTTTTGGCATAATTTATGACTTGCGTTACTCCTAGAAGCCACATAAGCTTAAATCAAGCTTGACATTTCTTTGAATTTGACGTATTAATACAAGCTTGACAGTTCAATTCATTTTAAGCTTGCAGCAAGTTTGGAGATTCCAAAAAATGAGTCAGCAAATATTTTCCCGCCGAATTTAAGTCATTTGAACTGTCAAGATGGAATACAACTTGATTACTGCTTGATTTGGAAAGCCACATAACAAATAATTTATCTTCTGTCATAAATGTACTTGACCATAGAATTTAAAAAAAAAGATTCTGTATTTGCAAATATTGAAATTCTTCAAAATAAAATGCAAATATACTACAAAATTGATTTCAAAATCAGTCGTATGTCTTGATTCTGGCCAATATTGCCCAACATGAGTGTTACGATACTGAAAGTTTTATAAGGTGTACTGCTTTTATAAATTATGCTATTAAGTTTATATTATGCTTATTTCCCTAGTAGTAGAGTCTATAAATCACTAACATTATTTTAATTTTGATTCATCCTATGGGAAAATGAAAGCTATAGATCGGCTTTTTGTTAACGACTTCAAACTATAGTCATTTTTCCTCGAGTCAAATTTGCATAGTGGTTAGGACGCTTGCTTCGCACACCTTAGGTCCCGAGATCGATCCCAGTCGCCGACGCTAGACGGAAACAGATTAAAATAACTTGAGGTTTAGGCGTAGAAGGAGAAAATTCGTGGAAAAATAAAATATATGGTGCGAGTTTCCCGACCGGCGCCCCATGTATTTAGGAAAATTGTTTAGAGTGTAGAAAGTTTGAATCAAGCTTGTTTTGTCAAGTTTAATGCAAGTTGGGCAAGTATAAATTTGAACACTTGATTCCAGCTTGCATCAAGCTTACACGCTTGAAATAATCAAGTTTACTGCAAGATCAATGCAAATTTTCTGTGCTTGGTTCTGGATGAGTTTGGGAAGTACATAATTTGAACCGGTTTTCTACGTTTTAAACACGTCGGCTGCCCGGGCACATAGACGTTAGTAGCCCTAACAGCACAACCGTCCCCTGTGACTGAAATGCGACCACACGATACTGTCACAATAGAGTTACAAACAGTCGACGTGACTCCCCAGCAAAGTCACCCCTGAGTCCCTATGTCCTCTCGCTGAGTAGTCACATTGCGACCCTTCAGAGAAGTCGCTTTGGGACAGTTTTGCGACAGCGAAAAAATGCGGAGAAAAAGAGTTACCGAGAACATGCACTAGATGGCAGCACCAAACTCCCAGGCAAGGAGATGCTCAGGTCCAGTATTGAACCCTCAACACACTGTTTCGTAGACCAGCATCTTACCTCAACGCTGTGATTACCTTGCTCAGGTTCCTTTAAAAGTAAACTGATTGCTACAAAAGCTAGTTCTGGCATGGCTTCTTTTGGAAATTTAAAATTTTTCTGGAGTATTTTATAAATGGAGGGAAAATACCATAATTAATAAATATAAATTAAAAATTTTGGAAATCTTTCTTTTTCTCCATAAATTATTTTCAGGAGATAATGTGCTGTTTTATTTAAATATTCATCCGAAAAATCTAATGATTTATCGAAATTTTTTATTCGAATATGAAATAAATTTTGTAATGTGCGACATGTGGGGTTTGATATATATTAAGGTATGAGGGATTAGATTTATATTTTTGCTGTATTTTGCCTAAAAGGGATTTCATATAAAAATAAATTAAATTAATTGGAAAAACATGCATTAGATAAAATAAATAAAGTATTTTTGACTTAGACCCATAGTTTTACCACAAAAATTTCCTAGTGCAACTTTCAAACATACCAGGGACGTATTTATGGGGGGGGGGAGGGATCCCGGGCCCATCTGAAAACTCAACGCATTTATTAAAAAACAGCAATTTTGAGACATTTGTATTTACTCTAGTAACAATAAGGTTTAAAATACCGTATAGTTCCCCTCCCCCCCATCCGAAATTTAAACCTACATAAGCTATCGAAACATATATGCCATGGGGATATGAAAGAAAGTGTTAATTTTACTCACAGATACTTAGTTTTCACCATTGTGATTAGAACTCTCAACTCTAATATTTTTAAGAATAATATTTTTTTTATAAATAATATTGTCTTGTTTAAACGAAATAATTTAAAAATTAATAGAAATAAACTAAATTCCATTACTACATAACTGCGAGATTTTATTGAATTACTATTTTCGAATTCATTTATTAAATGTTTTACGAAAAAATTGCCCCAAAATATTAGAAACAATGAGTCTGTTTCCAGTGTCGCAAAAGCGGCCAGTGTGACGTCATTTTGAAGTCCAAAAAAATCAGTAGTCACAAAACAGTCACACAGTGACTTCACAGTGGAGTCACTGAGCGACCGACTAGTCACATGGTGACTTCACAGTGGAGTCACTTAGCGACCGATCACATACTAGTCACATGGTGACTTCACGGCGACGTCACCTGGTGACTGGTCACAAATAAACTTCACAGTGACCACACAGTAAAGTCACATCACTCACAAGTCACAATGCGACTAGTATGCGACAATTGTGACCCTCTGTGACCTCAAAGCGACTCTTTTGTGACCATCTGTGCTATTAGGGAGAGCGTTTTTTTGTTTGCGTACCGTGAACATTTAAACTGAACGTTCACAGTTCGTACTTGGGAGGTAAGTGTGCTGCTGGGGTTATAGAATCAGGTCTAAAGAGAAATCTTACTTTTCATGTCTGAAAAATTGTTTAGGATAGCCAGAAAAAATCAAATGTATGAGAGGAACATTTCGTCTCTTCTGCTCTGGAATATATTTAAAATATGATCTGAGTAAATATAACGCTCGAATATTAAAATTCTTCCAATTCTATCATTCAAATACTACCAATAAATGTACGGGAATCATGGCTTTAATGCCATATTTTTCGGTACTCATACATGATCAGCTGGAAATCAAACACTGTATATTGTTCACAAAATATTATTCCTTACACATTCTTTTGTGCACCAAAAGCCAGTATTGAAAATTTAATGTACACAATATCTTGCAAAGTTGCATTTTTAGGTCTACTGAGGTACATTTCTTTTAGTAAAGACCAACAATAATCCAGAAAACGCACTTAGGATAAGCGCACTAAATAATAAAATTAATACATAGTCAGATTTAAGAAATCAAAAAAAAAAGAAAACTGGAACACCACAAAAGAGTTTGGTACACTAGATTTGCCACACAAGAATAGCAATATAATGTAAGAGTCAATTTTTTAATGCAAGTATAAACATTACGATTTCTCCAGACTAAGCAAAGAGCTACAGTTAAAAAAATAGCATTAATTTACTTACTTAAATAAAAACAAATCTCTGGAGGACTTAAAATGCTTTACAAGACTCAAAGACTCATCAAAGACTCACCACACACACACACACACACACACATATATATATATATATATATATATATATATATGTAATGAATGGGCCTTACGCCATTCTTTGTTGGAATAATTGACGCAAATCCATTGGGGTTCTAGGTTAAATAGTTTATTTCAAATTTCAGACAGAGGGCAGGAGTCGGGCCGGCGACCGTATTCGTTCCGTGGCTATCTTCTTACATCGCAGTCTAAAGGCTCAAAGCTAAGCTTTACGTTCCAAACTCCTAAAAAGCTAAGCGCGAAGTTAAGACGAAGCTCTCGAAATTTCCGTGCTCTTGCTTAAATACTCCTTAATTACCACATCTGCTGGCAGGGTGCAGCACGATCGCAAAGGCGTTACTCTCAAACGTAATTAGTTAACTAGATTGTCAATCAAGACATGAGAAACACCTGCTTACCCATGAGTTCTAAAAGCACGTAGTAAGGAAAACCACAGAAAACCGAAAATACTGCTGAATAAACGATTTTCTACTTATGGAACTTCAAAAAACGTCTCTGAGCGTAATATTTGTATGGCCGAGAAACAAACTTTACAGTAAGAGTAAAAGATTAAAGAAGCTTTTTTCAAATAACATTAAATTAAATTAGGTTAACTTAGAAAAGTTTATTTTATTATTACTGTTTGAGTACTACATTTCATTTGAGAAAAAAATTCCCAATTTAACTGTTTAATATTTTACTTCATTATACAAAATGTATATTATAACAAAATATGAATTGAGAAAACAAGAATGCAAAAAAATGTACTTCTAGGAATAGTAGAAATTCGTATGCCTTTTTTTACATTATTTTTTTTCTGTTCTAAATATTTTTATTCAATTTAACTGATGCATTTAGACATAGTGAGGCTACGTTAGATTCTGTATCAAGTATAGTAATTTTGATGGAAGTAAAAATGCCTGTACGAAAATAGTAAAACTTAAATAGTAATAAAAAAGATGAAGTAATGTTTAAAAGTTTTATAAGTCACGAGCTTTATTCGCATCAGAATTACAAAAGCTGAATAAATAATCTAAAAATACCTTTTTTACACGCGCTGAAAAAAAAGTTTTGTTGAATAAAAAAAAGAAAGTATAGATGGTTCTATTTCAAAAAATATTTCTGTTGCTTCAGCAAAATCTTTGTGAAATCAACAAGATATTCTGATAAAAACGATTGAAATAGTGGCAACCGAGTTGAATTCAACAAAATTTGGTCGATTCAACAAAACCTTTCTTTGCAGTGCGGTTACCTTGAAAAAAGAAAAATTTTACTCGAAAAGCAACTGCTAAACTTTATCCAGAAAGCATTTTAGCTACAGATGTAAAATGAATTCATCCGTCTTTCTTTACATAGGAAAATATTCTTTTTTTCATTTTGAAACGGAATAATTAAAGCAATAATTCAATCGAACCTGAATGCTTCACATCCCGTCGGTCAGAAACATTTCTTCCTAAGGAACATTTCCAATCCCCTCAAAACCGAGAAACATTCTGCGTTCCCATGGGTAGGGACTTATTACTTACAGCTATGAAGGTGTTGAAATTGCATTCGGGAACTCATCATTTTCCTTAACTGGTTGTCTCCGAAAACGTGTACGAGAAAAGGAGTTTCGAAAAAAAAAATAAAAAAAAAATCACCTCGAAACATTCTATCAGCGAGGAGAGTGTGCGATAAAGAGCATTGGGACCCTTTCAGGAATGAAGTTGAGTTAGATTTTTGACACGATATAAAAAAAGTTTGCTGGAAAAGAGATTTTTTTCCCTTTCATTGAGTAGGGAATAACCAGGTAGAAATAATCATTTTGCATTTCAGAAACAGTTATTTTCACAACTGTATGCTAAATTACCTAAATATTAATGATATAAGATGCAATTTTTGAATTCCTTTAAAATACGATTTTATTTGTTTATGAAATCGGAAATTGATGATATTAACATAATTTTGACATAAATCAGTAAAATATATCCAAACACTGTAATAATGTGTTGGATGCATTGCAACATTTACTTCAATAATTTATTTCTCTCGGTGTATTAGTTCGAGAGTAACTGACGAAGCAATCTATATATATGCATTTTTATTTAATGACATAAGATGCTTTTGTTAGTTTTGTTGCATTCCATTTCGAATTTTTGCACTTGACTTAATTCATTAATTGAGGTATAGGGAAAGATAGTGAAACATAGAAATTTAGCTGTAGTGAAAGATACATGAAATAAAAACTTTATTATTTAAGATCACAAATTTATTATAGCTTTTCTTTTGATATTTAATTCATACATTTTGTGCTGCTGCTTATTATTACTATTTTATTTATTTATTTCGCTTCACGTCATTTTTGCATTATTTTGTAGTTTATATTCAGTTGTATAAAAAAAGAGCTTCTATTACGAGCTTGATGCGCTGTTTTATGGTACTGAAAAGTATACTCCTCAACTCAGACACAGTAAATGTCAGACACACAAATGCCCAAGAATCCCTAAAACTTAGAAAAGAGGGCATACATAAAATAGCTAGCTCTGTTTTTTCAAAATATTCCTTTAATAATCGTAATTTTGTCAGGTTTTCAGTTTTGCGGTGAAATGTGGAGATTTATACATGGAACAAATAAACAAAAAGGTAGCATGTTTTGCTTTGTTTTGTTTTTATTTTTTTTAATTTTACGTAGATATTGAATCGGAATGTTTAATGTTTTGCAGAGATTGTCAAGTACAAGCTATAAAAAAGTGTAAAAGAAAGAAAAGTTACGCTAAAGTAAATACCGTAAGTAAAACCTTATAGTCATGGCCACATTCGTAATCGCCAAACATTACCCTCGTGCAACGAGTTTCCATCGAAGGTGTTCGTAAAGGAAACTGAGAGCATTCAGTTTATAAACTAGAGCGTTCATATACAAAACTAAGTTCGGTTAGCTTCAAACTAAGTAAACTGAGCACGAAGCAGGTTCATTCAGTTGCTGAGAGGGCAAACTTGTTGCACGTTGTTATTTAATGGCGCCGTGGTTACGGAAAGTATATTAATGGTATGTTGTTATGAAAAATAATTTACATTTGCTGAAGCTGCTAGAAACTGCAACGAAGATACAGAATTTTTCAAAGATAATCACTTCTAGTATTTTTCATTTCAGAAAATTCAAAATGCATACTTTTAGTGTTGAGATTGATGTTGATTAAACCGTTAATAGCGAAATTTAAACTTCTGTTGCTAAATACTTTTGAAAAAATGCAAGTTGGAGTTTCTAAATTTTGATCTGTGCACTTCAATTATGGCCACTATCTCTTTTGGAAATCTGGTTGATTTTAGATTGAGTATGTACTTAGAACTCTTCTCTGAAAAAATAACAACTGACTTGAAATGTAAACAAACACGTCGTCGTCGTTATTGTTGTTGTTATTGTGAACATGTAAATCGGAATTGTGTGCTTATCACGAAATCCGCTTATAAATCCTCGTCAGAAGGACAACGCAGGGGAAGATGCTCTCCGTGGGGGGGGGGTCTTTCTAAGGGGGTCCCAACCCGTATTTACTCTACGTTTTGGAGAAAATCGAACGGTTACGTCGACGGACGCGCGATGGGACCCGAACCCGGGACCTTCATACTTCACCTGTCTACCATTTCCAGTGACATAACCACTGTGCCATTTTGAGGTGCTAACAAACACGTCTCCTAGGCGATGAAACTAAATAAACGGAAGTTGTTCGTAAAGCCAACAGAAACTGATAGACACTGATAGCACTAAACACAAAGAGAAAGTCGTCAAAGACAAACTCGCGAAACGAGTTTGTCGTTTACGAATGCACTTATTAGTACATACATGGTTACATTAAATAAAGGCTTTAGCACTTTTAATCAATACTCTTTAAAATATCGTTCTTCATTTTCATTTATTAATTATAGATAGGCAACGTCAAAAGTATCGAAGTCTCTATTCTTAATTTACGTGTACAAAATTAAACATCACTTTCCCAAACCGTTTTATTCGCACATTTCTTCAGGAAGGAGAACAGGACATAAATTTTACCGAGCAAGGAGATCTCAGAAAATTTCTAACATTTCTTTCCAGCATACACATTCCTCTTCCAAGAAATCATGTTTCTTAACATTTTTCAAGAGGAAATAAATTGATTCCTCAGACTCAAACGCTTTTTTGCCTCCATAGATGGACGCAAATTGAAACGTCTCGAAATGTATTGTAAATCTGAAAACAGCTTTCGGGTTATACTTCAGAGCTGCCAAGACACATTCTGCTCAGCGAACGCAGGTAATGTCAGGAAAAAAAAAATGTGCTGACAGAAGAAAATATGTGCTTACTTTGCCTCCAGCAGATTAGACAAATTTTTCTGAGATTAAAATAGTTATTTTCGGAAGCTATCCGGATTCATATATTTTTGCTTAGCGGATGCAAATAGGTAAATGCATTAAACTTTTTTTTTAATATCTGAATCCTTAAAATTTTCGTAAGCAGAATTTGTGATAGTTAATGGTATTTCTCAAAAATAAACTAGTATTATAAAAAATGAAATAAAAAAGCTTCTATATAATGAAATATAAATAGCTTCTCGTTTGATTCCGATGTCCTCATAGAAAATAGTGTCCCATTATAAGTTTTACTTATTGCATGCTTTTTAGTTATTATGCTTTTACTCATTTTACACAGATAAGGTTGACGACTTGGTTGAAATTCATCCCCTATATAAGCTTTTAAACTGACAGAAAATCTTAGTACTTTGAACTTCGAATTACTCACTTAACCCATTTATGCCTAGCGTCCCTTTTTTGGGACGGCAATATCGCTATCATTCGAAAACGTTATTTATTTTTCCTAGCCTTTATTCGCGAGTATTGAACCTCAATTCCACAAAATATTTTAATATGGCAAGTAGGATGTTGACATTTCAATTTTTATACATAACAATTTTAAATGAAATCATCCCTTGTTCAAAAAGTTGACATCAGAAATTTATCATTTACTTCTGGTGTTAGCAAAAATCGAAGAAAGTCGCAAAAATATCCAGGCACGAATGGGTTAACTACTCGATTTATTAACGCGTTGACTGCCAGAACAAAAAGTATTAGAGTGCAAGCCAAATTTCTTATGCAAATTTCACATATAAAATGTAGATTTCCATAATTGCTCATGTAATGAATAATAAAAAAATTCAGAAATTTGTTTCAAACTGCGTGTTTTTGGCAAAATTAATTAGTTATTCACAAAATAGGAAAATATAGGAATATAGCCTACACTCGTATGTAGGAAGTTTAGGTTATAGCCGTTACGCTCGCGAGTTTTTTTTTGTGATCGGCAGTGAGCGTGCTGACCCTTAAATGCACGAATTCTAAAGATTTTCGCTGCTGATCACTCGATAATCGCGAATATAAGCTACATTTCCTATATTAGTTTTATGAATAACTAATTAATTTTTCCTAAAACACGCAGTGTGAAAAAAATATGTGATTTTTTTATTATTCACGATATTATTCGTTTATTGTTCAAGCTATATATTTTATGTGAAATTGACGTAAGAAATTTAGCTTCTACTCTAATCCGGCAGTGAACGTGTTTTAAAAATACGATGCTTAAATTCATCGCTATGCATTTAAGGATTTAGGTATTTGAGAAAGAAAGTGCAGGGTAATATTATAGTCCAGATGCTCAAAGATAGAAATCTGCCATGTTATAAACACACTGAAAGTAACACAATAAAGGATAATCGTAACAAACAGTACTGAACCCATCTGAAAAACCTTGCATCAAATTCTAAAGCAAGGAGTGTACAGTTTTCAATTAAAAAAATAACTCATATATTTTAAAACATTCAAAAGCATTCTTCTATTTTGTAAAAAATACGTTCAAAACCAAAACTTTGAAAAATTTAATTTTATATTTTTGCTGCAGAAACCACTTTTACTGAAATGCAAATGCAAAAATTACTTTATTTTGAAAAGTGAAACAAACCATTTGCTTTATTATGATAGACCTATCTCAGACAAAAGCAGTAAACCAACTCAGATTAAATTTTGTATGCTCAAAAATAAAATGAACTTAACCTAAACATTCATTCTCAAAGCTAGGTTAGGAATCATACTGGTTGAAACCAAGAATTTCAACCTGTCTTTATTACTCTCACGCAAATAAAAGTTATTTTCCCTCGTAGTTGATGCTGAGGGAACGCTGGTGTAAACAGTTCTCACAACAAGTTTGTTTCTTGATTGCACAAATGAAACTCCCGAATGAAAATTAAACTTGACAACTATTACAACAATTTCTTTAACGCTGCGCTCCGCGAGATATCCAACTCCCACTTTTGCAACGGCTACGAAATGCTATATGCAATTATGAACTATTGATCTGCGATGATATTTATGTTAAATTTCAGGCTGGGAATCGTGATTAATACAATTAGAGTTTCAGTTTGATTGGATGCTTTAGTAACATGTCAGAGTTTCCCAATTTCAGCTACGAATGTGGATCATTCATTTTAAAATCAAAGAAAGATCAATATAGCAGTATAACACTTGCTGCTCTGGGAAACACACAATGCGTTCATTACTGATATTAACGCTGTTAATGGTGAGGTTAAACTAACATTTACGCTTCCAATCAATACGCTGCTTGAGAGAAAACCGCCTAAATATTTGAAAGGAAATCGAAATAATTATGCGTTTTACTCCGGTTACTGAATAAGTTCCTTATATGCATTACTGTTTGTATTTTCGCACATATTGGAGTATACCAATTAATTAAATATTTGAGGGGACTCGCTGAAGGTATTACAGTTAAAAATTATTGAACAGGAAGAACGTATAAAAACTAATTTAAACTATATCAAACTGTTTTAACTTTTTTAAAACAATAATCCTATCTTTCAGTCGCACGAATGAAAGAAAAGCAAAGTTAGTTTAGAGCTGTCATCTATATTGTTAAAGTGCGGAATCTTGTTCGGAAGAAACTTGTTTTATTATAGAACACGATCATTATAACCACTATGCAATGCTAACATACTACGGAATGAAACTTAGATTGAATTAAATCCTAAAGTAATTTTGAAATTCGGGATTTTTTTATGAATGAAAAGCATATAAATCAATAATTAATGGAGTGGAGGCCTTTGAGGTATACCTAGAACGTGGGCTGAGCTAAATTGATCTGTCTTTAAAATTCACGTTGCATTGAAAATGTAATACTATCAGGTTGTAACGAAAGTTTTCCGCCAGATTTGCTTGAGTTAGCTCACGCGGTACCCAGCTATTGACATTATATGTCAAGTTTATGCGATGCTTAGCGCGACTAATGAACATGGCACTAAAGTCTAACTCTTTTAGCTAGCTCTCGAGTGGATGAATATTTTATCTTCTTCCACAGATTGCCGTAGGCGGACCTCATCAGCATCAATAGGCCGACCAGAGCGATCTGCTTCTTTAATGTCCTAGTTCTCGTTTTTGAACTTTCGGTACCAAATCTCCACAGTGTCAGATCATACATAGTAATACCTTAAGCTGTAGGGGAACCTAGGGAGCCTTGACCATAAGGGAGGCTTGATCCACCCTTGAATTTCAGTATTTAAAAATATTTTAGCTTTCCCTCACTAGATGGCAGTCAAAGCTACTGTTGTAATCAGACACTCATCATAGTTTCATCCAGTCAGTTCATAGTGGAGTGGAAATAAACAAGAAAGAAAGTTTTTCTGCCTAAAAGTAAGTATTTTAAACACACTTTGTAAGAGTTTTTCAAAGAAAGTAATTGAATTAACTTTGAGCTAGGGGGATTTTATAAATACTGTCATATTAAGCTATTATTAAAGTAAAAAAGTTTATAGAAAGAATTAGGTCAAATCACCATGCAGCATTCTATACAAAATGGCATGATGGGGCGGCTTGACCCACTGTATGTAAGGGAGGGTTGACCACTGGGTCACGGCTCCCTTAGTTAAATAGTTCTGAAAATATAGCAATACTGCTTTTCAAACATTGTCATAATTAAAATAACACCTAGATATGAATATAAATAATTTTATATGTTTACAATAGGATAGGTGGTTGACAACGATGTGAACAATCGACGAGGTTACGACGATGTGTACAATCATACATTTTTGTATATCCTGATAATGAAGACTCATCTGTAGTGTATTTAACAGACATAACTAAATTGCCATGTCCTATGTCATCTGGTGGTACTGAAAGACTGATAATGAAAGTTCAGTTTGATTTTGATTTTTCCTAATTTATTCCATTAAGATAAATGTAAAATTTAAACCAATATTGTTACATTGTGTGCATTTTAATGTGTGCTCAATTTAAATAAAATATATCTTAACATAAATAAGATGCAGGACTAAATACTTGGTTGTATGAACTGTGTTCTTTATTATTTTTAAAATGTAGTTCAATATAATTATGCTCTAAACGTTCATAATGGTAGAAAATATGATCTTAAAATGTTTTTCAGAGTGTTCAATTATCATACTGAAGATTTTATACTTAATGCTTATATAACTAATAAAAAAGATTTACTTTTATCTTATTTTAAAATTATACATTATTGCCTGGGCCAAGCCTCCCATACCATGGGTCAGAGCTCCTTTATAAATGGAGCCTTGACTCACTTTCCTACGTTTAAAAAATATTAAATTCAGAAAAGAAGAAACGCACAATTTATATTATCTATATAAATAAAATTAGACTTTTGTCTGTACATTTCTTGGAATTCAAAAATTTTGCGATTTCTATCCGTTTCAAGCACCCGGGAATCCGATGCGACCCTCAAAAAAAAGTTTGTCTGTCTGTCATTCTGTCATTCTGTCATTCTGTCCGTGACGCTTTTTTTGTTTAAGCATCACGTAAAAACGACTGAAGCGAATGATATGAAATTCGGTGTCATGATAGGTAGTCACTCAACTTAAAACATAGGCTTCGAATTTTTAAAAAATCTTGATTAGATTTTCAGATTTTGTGAAAATCGTTTCAAACTGCGTAAATTTGTGTTCAAGCATCACGCAAAAACGACTGAAGCGAATGATATGAAATTGGGTGTTCTGATAGGTGGTCACTCAACTTAGAACATAGGCGTCCAATTTTTAAAACATCCTGATTGAATTTTGAGATTTTGCGAAAATCCTTTCAAACTGCGTAAATTTGTGTTCAAGCATCACGTAAAAACGACTGAAGCGAATGATATGAAATTGAGTGACATTATAGGTGGTCACTCAACTTAAAACATAGGCGTCGAACTTTAAAAAAATCTTGATTGGATTTTGAGATTTTGCGAAAATCCTTTCAAACTGCATAAATTTGTGTTCAAGCATCACGTAAAAACGACAGAGGCGAATGATATGAAATTGGGTGTCATGATAGGTGGTCACTCAACTTAAAACATAGGCGTCGAATTAAAAAAAATCCTGGTAAAAAATTCCGGTAGCTGAAGAGAGCTGACGAGACAGGTCTGATGCTGTACTCCGTCTTTTTCTTTTGGCAGTAACTGCCAAATAGCGGTCCTCATTCGGCGTTGTAACTCGGGGGCGACCTGTGATGTAACGTCTACTCACATTACCATCATCTTGGAATCGTTGCCAAAGCCTGGAGATGACACTCTGGGCGATTCCAAGTTCCTCGGATACTTCCAGCTGGGTACGTCCACATTCCAGTCGTCCGATAATTCTGCCACGTAAAACATCATCCAAATGCCTCCTTTGTGCCATAACTATGCGGTTTTTGCACTGAAAGGCTTTCACAGCGCTTGTGAACAATTTTACTTCTTTGCCACCATTCCTTATATACCCCTCTCTTACACTCTCGTCATTGTGACGTACCATCCACGCCATCTGGTGGTTTCCTGTAATTTGCATATTCTTCTTCAAGATGTGTGTGATCATTCCACAGGTGAAATTTTTATTTTAGAGATCAATTTCTGTGTGATTCTGAATTATCCTTAATTTATGGACATGAGTGTATTTTAATGCATTATAATATGTATTAGTGTCCTTGTTGATAATAATGATGCATTTTTCATAGTAAATATGTATTTTTCTTTCGATTGATCAGTGTGAAAATAATATTTATTTATTTTTTTCTGTTCTGATCCATAATGATTAAAACAATACTAATTACTTTTAAAATACCATTTGTAAGTCTAGTAATTGTTTGTTTGATGCTTTAGTGTAAATTTACTAACTATTTAGTTAACCGAAACGCCAAAATTTCTGGAAGTCGCACGCGTCCTGTCGGGTTTATAACAATGACTTTTATTTAATTTGAGCTGGGGCTTCCAGATATAGGAAATTTTGGTTCAAAATACCCATCCATCAATTTCATATATAGGGAAGATCGGGTCTAATTCATATAATTTTTACTTTTTAATTTTTCTAAATTCTGTTTTGAATGCTATAGGTAAAAGATAAAATATAATAAAAATATATACTAAATTTATCATGTAATCAACCGCATAAAGAACTTCAAGTTCAACTATTTATTTTCTTTCCTTACTGTATTAACTGAAGCCAGCAGTTGTGCACGATGCTCTATGAAGGTATTTATACACTCCACTATTCTGAGATAGCATAGCTAGCATGCGAACAGCTTACTACTAGTATAAAAATGAAAAACTATCTAATTTTATGTTATGATGACGGCCTTAGAGCACTTTTAAATATTCGCTTTAAAGAAAGTAAAGTCGCTGACTTGAAAGATGATTGACTTTAAATTAGATTGGCTTTAAATCAAAAGATGGATCTGATTTGCAGTTGACACACTTATATAGGTAGATCTAACCTCGACACAACTATGCCAACTCATTTTTTTTAAATGAAATTCTTTGAATCCAGGCTTGTCTCGGTTTAGATGCAGAATACGTTTTTAAACATTAAAGAAAAATCATCTTCGGCAATCAACATGAATTCATATAAATATATATATATATTTGTAGGGCATTTTCACTGTCATTTTCTTTTAGGTAATAATTATATGACGATGCCCAATTGAGTTCAATCAGATGCACCGGCTTTTATTGATCTTTTATTAACGCTTTTGATAAGATTTCGAGCCAATGATAGATATATATATTTTGAATAATCAGCACCTCAATAAATTATATATAAAAAGTTATTTTTTATGTAAATGACTCTAAAGTTATAACTTTTCCACTTATATTAATTGTTGTATAAGGTGTTACCCGAAATGTTATGGTTTTTTAATGCTTTCCAATATATGCCAGCCTCTATTAAATGTAAAGCCCAAAAAGTAACTCATTTTGGTTAGAAACGTTTTTTTCTTTTGTTGCAAGTTTAATGGTACTAAAGAAAGATTAAAAATTATCCACCTGATTAAATAAACTAAAATACCAGATGCGTGAGCGATTTATAATATCATTGTATGCTCAATAACTGAATTTTTTAAATTTTGCAGTACAGTAATTAATGGTGTTAATATTAGTATAAAGTAAACAATATGGATGTTTAATTAAGAAATTTATATTTTTGTCTACTCAAGCATGTAAAATTAAATTAAACTAACAGCGGAGATAACATTTTTTTATCGTTTTTAAAGAAATTCTTATAACCTCAAAAAACATTTTTTTAATGAACCGTATTTCTTTATACTCTTCCTTGAAAATACATTTCTCGGAAATGCCTTTGTGCGTTAGCATATTTTAAGTCTTCGATTTCAGTGACATTTTCCAAAAATTCCATTTTTTTCTGTTATTCTGATTTTAAATGCCATTGGCACGAAAGAAATTACTTTAATACATGCACATATATATATATATATTTTCGTTTACAAGAAGTGGAAATTATGCCTGGAAGCAATGCTTCAGAAATATGTAATTCCAAAAGCGTTATTTTGGTTAAAATGAGGGGGGGAAACTTCATTTATTTATAATATAGAAAAGGTGCTTAATCAAAAAAGAAATTCTATTGAAAATAAACTGCTGACAGGAATTGAGAAAAAGAATTAGTATGGTGTAATATTGTGTAATAAGTACTCTTTTCATCGCAATTTAACATTAAGTTTTTGGGTAGTTTACGTTTACGTTATTATTTAATATTACCACTGAACAGAGGGAAGTGCGTCATCGTTATTACATGAGGTGCGGAATTATTTAAATGAAGAGTAACGCAAGTTACTAAATAAGTTACTAAGTATTGAAGCAAGTTAATAAGCATTGAAGCAAATTACTAAGTATTGAAGTGTAACGCAATGCTTATGAAAGAAGACTCATTTCAAGTACACATGCTTCACGTAAAATTTGAGTATTTGCACTATGCATCTAGTTTCCCCTAAAGACTACCTGAACACATTTTGTATTACTTAATTTAAAAGTTTAACAGAAACTATGCTACTTTACTTTGCATTGTTAATTTACGATCCAGTCCTTGCAAAAAATGAAGTTTTAAAGCATTTAAATTTTTTCGTTAGGAAAAAAAAAATCGAGCCATCTTTAAATAAATTAGCTCGACAGTACTCATGCAGGGTATCACATAACCGCCATGCTTTTATTTTTGATGTGCTTTCCAAACTTTTTTTTGAAAATGGATGAAACCTTGTGCAGCTGATTCTAAGTCATAATGTTGAAGGGGAAAATTTGTTTTGAAATTCTGCATATAGGGTTTCGTATATCGCCACTTTGGACCTTGCTTGAGTACTTATGCTATTTTTCTGAGCTACCCCTTTATTATTTGATGTAACTTCCTATCTATATATATATATTTTTAAAATTGATGAAGGCTGGTGCAGCTGACTTTAAGGTCGTAACCTTCAAAGGGAAAATCTGGTGTTGGAGCTCTTGGAATAGATATTTGAATATTGCCACGCCGGGTATGTCCCACCCTGCGAGAGTACTTCTGCTATTATTCTGACAGAGGTTTTAGTTATGAGTATATAGACACGTTTTTATATTGTTATTCGAGTAGTATTTATAAATGTATGGTTAGAATTGAATTTGCATACATATTTTTTTTCATGCTTTATCGATTTTAAGGTAAAAAACTTAAAAAAACCCAAAACCTTGGGTATCAGATACCCTGCGCGAGTAATTCTATTAGTTTTTTTCGCGCGAGTAATACCGAGTTAATAACGATTGTAATATAAAATTTGTAGTTCGAAAATGATGTTAAAAAGCATACGTGCAAGAAAATTTGAAAAAAATAAAAAATAAAATTCCGAAATTTACATTTAATTTTAAGTTTGGATTACTAAATAAAAAATCTCACAAATAAAGTTAACTGCGAGTTACGTTGGCATTAGACTACGTATAAAGTTTTTGAATATGTTTTTGTAAGCATGAATAATTTATACGTCGGCAAAATACAAAATTACTATTTATATCTACCTCCTAATATTATTTAATACACATAAAATTAATTTAATATGCATAAAACAAAGTCTGCTATAGTCTTTTATAGATCTCATTGTTGCATTTAATTTTGAAATAGTCTGTAAAGAGTAGAGAAGAGGAGGGTATTATGGAATACCATTTACATTTCTAACTGTAACTTCATAGATTTTTAAATAAAATCCCCCAAAACAGCATGAGTACATGCTATAATTAATTGTAATGAAATGTCAATTGCAAAGAAATGTACAATTTATTTTGTTGTTATAGAAAAATATATTTTAAAAAAAGTTACGAATGGAGTATAATATGGAATCGTCGGGTAATATGGAATAGGTGGTTTAAACCGATGAAAAGCAATTCATATTGCTTCATATAATTATTCGTTACTATAAAACTACATTTTTATGTTTTTGTAGTTCAAATCATTATGTACGAGTCATTTCTGCTTCGAGTTGATTTAGAAAAGTTGTAGATATAATCTTCTTTCTTTGCTCCGGTACAGTCAGGGTGAGCCCACAGACAACAGCTGGATCTTTGAATCCAAACTTATCGTCGTTGATCTTTAGAGAATTTTTCGGGACAAACGATGCATTCAGCGTCTTTGTTTTCCGGTTCTTTAGTGGATGATATGGAATCCATTACAATATTACCTAGTATTCCACAATACCCGACACGCCATCTCGGAAAACGAACCTTTAAAACTAATTGGCAAAAAACTGTCATCTAAAAAATAACCACAGTACAACAAACTACCATTCTCTCAGTGTACATTATGCGTAGCATCAATGTTCATGTCACGTGTTTACTAGTAAGTTAAAATGTTTGAAAACTTATCTACAAAAACTCTTGAAAATCACAAAACATACTCTGTTCTGTAGCGAGTGGTACGGCAACAGAGAGCGGTCAGCTCTTACTGCATTGTGAGACAGGAATCTTTCTTGAGGTGTTCATGGTATTCCCTTGTGGCAAAGCAACTAACAGAGCCAAGAACTCGGTATTCCATATTTCCCGACTGTTCCATAATACCCTCCTCTCCTCTATATACCAAAGTTTTTGGCAAGTAGGGCACAATGAACATTTAATTAAAATTAACATTATTAAATAAACTTACAGATTTTAACACAATAAAAATAATCATTTATATTGTTTTCAAATAAGTAAACGAGTTTAAAATTTATGGAGCTATCTCAAATGTGATTCCAGCAGGGAATAAACAGGGGACACAGTTTACTTGCACATTTCAGCTTTTCACGCACTAAATTTGACTTAATGCATCTGGCGTTTGGCCGTTTTACGGCTCTTTGACAGTTATTCCAGTTGTTCGTAACTGCAAGTCCTTTATTTATTTTTAAGTATGTATTTTTCCAGTACAATATCTGGACGAATACAAAAAGCCAGGGGATAGAGTGGGAACTGAACCCAAAACTGTAGGCTTAGACGATTGGCATGGAGTAGAACAAGGATTTGCCATCGGACCATATTCATACGTTTAAATCATGGGCTTGGAGTCTAACATTTCTGTTGAACTTCATACCAAGCCCAGGTCCAGCAGAGCAGAAGTTTTTGTTAATTTTTATAGAGTTCTGCTTAAAAATTTTTGAATCGCAACTGATTACATCAAATCAATAGTATGAAAGTAGTTAGTTTACAATGGTCCACAGTAGTTCACAATATTATACATTTGTTACAAATCTGAGCACACGCACACACACACACACATATATATATATATATATATACAGGGGTATCCAGGGATTAACCAAAATATTGAATCTGCAATAACTTTTTACTGGGACGTGATACTGTGGTGTCGCAGCACTAGAGAGATACAAAGTTTAAAGCAGTTTTCAGTAAAAGTTCTGATCTTTGCACAGAGTTCGCCATATTTTTTTCAAGTAATGGAAAGTACTTCGAAACTCTTGTGCATTAAAACGGAATGAGTGTTCTTATTCGTGCAGTAAATATTTTTCTTTTATCTCTTCTAAAACTGTTTTACAATTTAATGCAAATTTTTGGTTTATTGCTGGGCACTCTGCATATATAACTTTGGAAACTAAGACACAAATAAATATATTGTTGGATATAGGGTGATCATCGACATATTCTAAACGATATATGCCTGTAAGATGGCGCTATGAGTCGTAATCATTTAGTATTTGTTGTGCGCATACCTACGTTAGCAGTAAATTACATCGTGATTTGTCACTAAGTGCTGCTATAGGGTGCTTACTTTGGTAATGATTGAAAATTGCTTTAGCATTTTCTTTTGAGAGGCTGACGCTACTTTGCCCGTCTGCCACTAGTCAATGATCATCCTATATCCAATCTTGCGGTTATGTTTGATTAGACGTGGGACATAAAAAAATAATATCACCTCAGTACGACTTCTGCGACTGAAACATTAAGGCTGGGATGCAGACCCACAAATCGGTCTATAAAACAACCAATCGGTCTATACTAATTGGTCGATCCCCATCAAACGGTCTATAAAACTGGTTTATAATGACGATCAATAGTGTCTGCATCCCAGCCTAAGTTTCTCGCATTCTAGCTGTCCTAAAACGAGCTTAGAAAATCGTACTGAAACGATATTCAGATTAGAAACGTGTAGCTGGGAAGTAGTACGTTATGAATACGTTATGAAATAGTTGATGCTGTGTATTGACAATCCGGAGCAACAAAACGACAATCAACCTCTGCAGATGCCGCTAATCAATCCCTTGTAAATATTTGGGAATAAATGGCCGACATAAAGTAACTAATTACTCTTACGAAAATTGTATGACTTTTTCTACGGGATGTTCCATGATGACAGGCACAAAATTTAAGGGGAGTAAGGGCACGAGATAAGGATTTAGAATATCATAGAATGTGGGGTCACTTCCTTTAGAATGAGTGAAGAATTATGGCCATCTTCCCCACCATTGCGCATCATAAACTAATGTTTCTTTTACAGAAAACGAGTGACTAAGATTGACAGCTTAGAAATAATATTTATTTCATTTCATTGATGACATTTTTGGAGACAAACGCATTGTTTATTGTTTATTAAATTGGGCGGATGTACGGATGATTATGAACTGGTAAGTGAAAGCTGCGTTTTTGACCCCGCATTCCTATGTGATTCAGGTCCCTTATTATATGCCCTACTCGCCATAAGGATTGGCCCTAATGAGGACACTGTACTCTCAGTGATTAACCGTATTATTCCATCTGATCCAAATCTGATCCTATTTTATCTATTAGGAGGAACTATTCTTTACATTGAATTTAATGTATACACTCGTCAAAAGTTTTTTCTTCAATTCACGGAAATTTTGAAACAATCAGTGCTGCCGGAATATTTCCGTTAATCAACGAATATACGTCTCTTTTCTCTCCTGTCAATTGAAGAAACTACTTTAGAATTAACGAACTTTTTACCTCTTACTCAGTTTTATTTTGGGAGCTTTTTTGGGAACTTTTTCGCGGAAATATTGCGTTTCCAAGGACTACGGAAATTATTCGTTGAAAAATGAGGAATAAATTATTGTAAAAAGACGCACTCTCAAAAATTATTTCTTCAATTTACGGAAAATTTTCTGGCATCAGTGTTGCCGGAATATCTCCGTTATTTGACGGATATCCGTTTCATTTTTTTCTCTTGCCAATTGAAGAAACTTCTTCAAATTCCACGAATTTTTTTCCACTTCTACAGATTTCAGGAAAAATAATTCACGGAAATATAACGTTTCATAGGATGGGAAATTATTCGTTGGGAATTATTCGTTGACAAATGAGGGATAAATTAGTGTATAAAGACAAGCTTTTCTGAGAGTGTAATGGAGAATTTTAATGCAGAATTTTTAAAGTTACAACTGCGTTAAAAATGGTTATGTAGCTTTACCCTTACAATTTTTTGGATTATTATGTATTTTGCCAGATGTATGGGCTTGGATATAGGACGATCGTCGAAGTATTCTATAAGAGCTAAATGAAATTTGCTTGTAAGATGGCGCTGTGAGTCGTAATCATGAATTTTATGTAGTGCGCATGCGTACATTAGTAGTAGATTGCATCATGATTCGTTGCTAGAGGGCTCTCAATTAGCTAATCATAAAAGGGGGTTGAGTATTTTACTTTGAGAGGATGGCACTATTTTGTACGTCTGACCCTTTCGGCGGGTATAGACGAAAGGATCAGGAATTCCTAGTCTGTAGCAGGGCTTCGAACTGTAATTTTTTTGGTTCCGGTTTTCGTTCCGGGTCAACTAAAAATATATATATCGGTTCAGTTCCGGTTTTCGTTCTGCCAAAAAAGAATGATTTTCGATTCAGTTTCGCTTCAGACGATTCTACTTGGAAAAGGGGTGAAAGGTTGAGATGGGTACTTTTTTGGCAGAACGCTTTATTTATCCGCGCTCTCTCTTTATGCCTTCCTCTTTTTTTTTTTTTTTTTTTTTTTTTTTTACAATTCGGAATTTCAGAAACTATGCTACTAATTGCAAGTTGAAGTGTAAACAGAGTTTTAAATTTAAAAGAGTGTAACTAAACTTCCTCTCGCCCTTATTTAGATGAAATCGAATTAGACCTGACGCATGCGCAAATGGGAGCAAGGCTCTGAAAAACGGAAACAGACTGTACGCACATGCAATGATGATAATTATATGGCTGAATTTAAATTAGAAAAATTTGATAAGTTGGTTACAGTAACAAAATGTCTGAAGATATATCGAACAGATAAAAACCGATATTTTTTCGGTTCAGTTCCTTTTTCGTTCCGACCAAAATAACGGTTATTTCCGGTTTCCGGAATTCGGTTCAGTTCCGGTTCGAAGCCCTGGGTATTCTGGCTAATCACAGTAGAATGGCTAGTTTGTGTAACGAGAAATTATTGTTAGATGTTTGGGTCACTAGAATTACCGTTTGTGAGCCTACTCGCTAGCGTACGCAGCAATTTAGATATATTTACATCTGGGTGTATGCACCAGATTATAGAGGAGATATCTACAAATTTTATAAGTGAGTTCAGAAGTGTTTCGTTTCATGATATAGTATTTATAGTCAGTTCATAGTCTCGTAAAATCTAGTTCCACGAATTATTTTCTAGATGTCAGTGCCATATTTTTTTTCAGTGTTGTACCTCCTATAATATTATAAATTGTTTGTTCCGAGAAATATTTTTTTAAAGTTCACTTTTTTTAACACACGTACTGGAAATATTTAAGAATTTAATGCAATAAATCTTATCCAAACTCTTATTACCAAACTATTTACCGAACGCTCTAGAAAATCTTTTATTACAGATCAGGAACCATTTTTAATAAAATTTCCGGATAGAAAAACGGTTCATTAAATCTTCCCTGTAAGAGATAAGCGTAAAAATATACAGACTTTGTAGAGAAGAGAAAAAAAAATAAGGCTCAAAGGAAATCACTTCAAACTTTTCGAAGCTTAATTTAAGTTATTTCTTCTTCGTTTTTAAATTATTGAGAAAAATGTAATTGATTCTGACCTGCGCGTAATAAGATAAGATGAAAGAAGTTTAATTCAGTGTGTTTAGAATCCTTTCCGTAAATAAGAAAACATTTCTTTTTTTTTCATTTTAATGTTTGCAAGTTTTAAAAGGAGAAATTTAATAAGTGTAAGTGACAGTGTCAGAAGATTAATAAGTGCTAGTTTTGTTGTTGGGCTCGTAATACATGTTAGTAAAAGGCGTACTAGAATTTTAATTATTGTGAAACTTTTCAGCGGGAATTTATTAAGTTGAAAGTCCGATATTTGTTTTGAACCTAACAGCAATATTTAGACGTATATTGTTGCTTATTTGTTTTGACTTTTTTTATGTTAATCATATCCTGTGAATTGCACTACAACAAAAAAGAAATGTTGCTAAAGTTTGTGTAAATTTTGCGCATCATAATTCTCATTTATTTAATGAATTTGAAGAAGTAATTTGTTCACAACAAAGAAGTACCATTAATGCTTTACATTTCTATTAAAAGAGATTTCCAGAAAGTATCTTATGAGATACAGCCTCATTAAGCAACTAGCTAATTTATTTACAGTTACAGCTTTCGTAGATTCTAACCGTTTATGTTAGTTTTGCCAAGGTACAGAGCTCCTGTGAGCGTTGCTAGCTCAAAGAAAATGTTCATCTAAGATTTTGCAATCTGACACTATGCCAGGTAAGGAACATAGAAATAACAGTAATGTAGTTAATACCACATTCCAGTTTCTATAAGTATGACTTACCATCTTCAATTTGAGAACGAAGTGTTGCAAAAATTTAAACTGACGAGATTTTGATTTGTTCTTTCTATGTTAATTATTTTGCACTAAATTACGATTTTTATAAAACTACACTAACTCAGTCTGAACTGAACACTTTTTCAAAATAAATCCTGTTGGATATTTTTGTCGGATGAGTTTCCATGATCCAGTGATTCTCATACTACTTTTCCTTGTCCATATATACTCATTTATAAAGCCAGAATATTTATCAAAAAAGATGAAAATAAAAATCTTATTTCGCTTTAATAAATAATAAAAAAGGACTTGTGACTTTAAACTTCTATCAATGTATATTATAAAGAACACGGGGAATGTAATTATTTATTTTACATGCAAAATTAAAAAAAGCTGTTATATTTAAATTGTGCTGCATTTAATTATGGGATGTTAAAACCAACTGTTCGACCTTTCATCAGACAGCCTGTGATTATAAGCAAGTAAATGACATTACCCGAGAGAGTTGAACCTGAAACTTTGATTTATAACGGATGAAAAATAATATAAACCTAAATTTTCCAGTGTTTCCTTCCTTTTTCATAAAGTAAACCATTAAAAGTCTAAGCCAGCTTGCGCATTCTCTCACAGAAGGGTGATTTTCAAAATCTCGGGCCATTTGCAAATTTAGGAGGCAAGATAGGCAATAAAATTAGTTTTCTTTTTTTCGATAATGTAGAACACACCTTGTCTCTGCACAGTATATGAGTATTATTCATGTATATGTTTCTTTTATTTCATTTTGTAGATTTTTAATTATCAGGCTTGATGAAAATTGTAATGTCTGTTACCGGACATTTTCCTTGAAACGTATGCACTTATGTTCAGCACGAAACAGTGTAAAGTGATATATTACATAGGTCTAGAGTCCTTTTGTCCATATAATATAATAATCTCCATTTTTTTTTTGTCATGTCTGTTACTTATCGTAACAGACATGACCAGCGACAAACATGATATTTCAACGAGCAAAATTCATGAGTCTAAATAATTCGGCTAGAACATGAAATGAGACATTAATTTGGACTAAAAATCTAATGATCTAAATTAATTAGTTGAATTAACAAATAAATAAATAGATTTTATATAACTAATTAAGTTAACAGACATGATATGCAATAAAAATACTTATCACAAACAGTTTTTTTTTTCTTTTTCACTCAAATTTCAAAAACTCCAGATGTCAGCTTATATTTCTTTTTCACCGTGCTCTAATGGTAAACAGGTGTTGCCATTCTCAAAATTCAATTTTGTTGTTTAGAAAGTTGAAAATAATTTTTTGTTTAAAAAGTTGCTGTGTGTTAACAAATACGACATCAATTTTCGGACGGCTATATTTAATTATCAGAAATCCTGTATTTTTCTTAAAACCTTATAAAAACCTTTTCATAATGTAATTTTAAACTCTATTTCACAATGCTAAAGCATGTCAGAGCAGAAATGTTATTTTTGGGGCTTACATGCATTTTATGTTCTATGATTCGTAGAGCTGTATTTCAGTATCTTCTCTACTCATTTCTTTATTTCTTGAATTTTTTTTAATAGAATGTTTTCCAATCTCTTGTTCGATCTATATAAAAGAATCATTCTTATACCTTGTAAAAAAATATTTTACACACAGACAGCAAATGACATCGAATTTTGAAAATGACCCAGAAATATTTACTACTGAACGTTTATCCGACATGAGAAAAATATTAAATCGTTATGTATAATAATGATTGTTATAATTGATAAAATTAGTTATCAATATAGCATATTGATAACTAAATTTTTATGTGTTTTATTTTTAAATACAAAGCTATGAAAATAGTTGTTATTTCTACAGGAAAGTGATTTTGAATATCTTCATATTTATCTCTAATTTTTATCTGAAAAATTTGAAATTCAAGTTCATTAAAAATAAGGTTATTGTTTCTACAAATTGTGTTCGTTTTAGTTTAAAAGCCAAATATTTAAGTAATTACTGAAGATATACATGTTAAAGTTTTATTTCTTTGTGGATGCTAAATGATTTAACAATTATTTATAAGTACACAGTGATCCTATCTTTTCTTCTCTGATTAAATATGTCGACCAAATAGATGCAAATGTGTCCACAAAATCAAGGAACTTTCATCAATGAAATCGTCTTTTGGAACTTAGGGGCTTGCAGTAATACATACGCATATAAAGCATTGATTATCTTTTAATGAACAACCTAGGTAAGTATTGACTTTTTAAGAATTTTTCTATAACACTTTTATGAAGTGTAAACAGAAGTATATAACTCTCTTCAAAAGGCATTTTTATAGCTACCGTGTTGTTAAACGAACCATAACTAACAAGGTTTATGAAATATGCATTACTTGGGGAGCGCAAAAGATATCTTTTATAACACTGTAACTCATGAGTTGTTAGCATCTTATCGATGAAGAATTTTCTTGGAAATAATATACATTGCTTTCTTGGAGACATTATGATGCAAAGTGCTTTTAGACTAGATGAAAACATAAGTTATTTGTTTCTTTGTAAATGCCTTTTATTATAATGATATAATATACGATCGTTAGATATTTGAATTGGAAATGCAATAGTCATGTTCAGCTTATGATAAATATTTGTATTCATTTTGTACAGTCTTAAATCATTAGGCCACCCATTTGAAAAAAAATAAAGATACTGGCTTGTGCAGTTATTTTTTGTCGTTGTAAAAAGAAATTATGAAAATTCTTTCAGTTACAACTAGCATAAAAAACTAAGCAGTTGTTATTTGCATAACGTAAACAGTAGGATTAAAGATAGCATTTCTAATTTTGGAAATAATTTCAACTTAGAAAAGGGAATTTAAATATGTTTCAGATCTGAGAGTTTTAATACACATAATGAATCAATAATTTCTTGATATTGTATTTTAAAACAGACACCAATCAATTTTTTAAATAACATTTTGCTATTTTTTCACAAATTAGTAAAATTTTCAAATGGAAAAAAAAAAACCTGAAATGTATTCAGTGTCCCTTAAAAGTAAACGTGTATAGATTAGTACATAACTACATATCAGTTTTCTAATGTGAGGTAAAGGACGATTCAAATCATTATGTTAACGTAATAAAAAATATTTAAATAATTAAAGCTATAACTAGATTAATTCAGATTATAACATAACTAATTGAGTAGTCAGTATTGAAAGAAATGAACAGCACTAAAAATACAAAACCTATCCAACTTGACATATTATTTTAATCCCTTTAGAGAAAAAAAATTCACTTGTAAATTTTGGAAAAGTAGAAACTTTGCCCGACTTCTATAAATTCTTTTAAAAGAGCCAATGCTTTCAAAACAGAAATATTCCTTCAGTTTGTAAGTAAGAAATCATATACTTTATAAAAATGCTACTTTGGTTTAACATCTCATAGTTTGAAAATATTATTTTATCATACTATATTTAAAAGTATGTTTTCCTTCTACGCGCAGAATATTTCCAAAACTATTTAAGGCAACAATTTAAAAATTTCTCTTATATATACTTCGATAAATTAAATGTAGTAATATCAAAAATCTGATCTTATGTTAAACAGTTTGGAAAACAAAAGTTTGAATGAAAATACATAATGCGTAGAATGGCAGCATTTAGTTGACATCGAATATAAAACACTTTCTAACACAATATTTTTGGGCCAAATTTGGCGATGTAATTTTTTTTTATCTGGGAAGATTTTGGAGATAGTCGTAAGATTTGCATCATTATTAATGTTATTTTGCCAGACCATTAAAAAAAGAAATTTAAATACTATTTTCATTTTTTAACTGTAGAGTATAAATTTTTATATACTTTGATATACTTATTATATAATGCTTCAAATGGATTGTCTCTAAACTGCAATAGACCATAATTTATTGAAACTCATTTGAGTGCTACTGTAGAAGCACTATAAATTATACATATACCATTTTCAACAGGATACATGGTACTGAAAATAGGAATAACCTATATAAATTTCGAAGTAATCGATGCATCTTTAAGACAGCCAGAGCACAGACGAATGGAAAGACAAACAGAAATCATAAACACAGTAGTCTTGTTGGAGAATATTATACACTGGTATATATATCTTATACAACGTAACCCAGTCCCACAGTGGGCTGGGCACTAAACTCCGTTCCCATAAGAAACAGCAGGTGAAGCAGCATCCGGCTTGGTCAGTGCTTAGGAGATTCAACTCCTTGTCGGCTCGACTGCCTTGAGACCGTGCGAGGTAATGGTAGCTGGTGCACGTAAAATCCGTCGTGGCTCCAATGTCCACCGATGTTCGCGCCATCTAACTTAGGCTTAAACTGCACCTTGTGAAAAGGAAACTTTAATGAAATAATATTAAAAATGAATTATTTCTAAATCTGAAATAGTTTCTTTAACTTTTTTAGAATAATTTTTTTTATAAGTGCAAGACCTTTATGAAGAAATTGTATAGTAAAATTTTTATTAATTAAATGATTCCTAAAATTAGTTGTTCCAATATACAGCATCTTAAATGTGCATTTTTCTTATATTTTCAATAGAGAAAAACATTTTGATCTCCAAGAAAATTCCTTATAGAAATACATTAAGATTTATTAACTACGAAACATTCTACCGATACAGTTAAAGTTGTGTTTTCTTCCGTCTGTCAAAATGTTACCGATGTTTTAATTTAACGCACCACTAGAAAGACAAAATATTTCTTCTATTATATCCACAGGGGACACAAACAGACATCGAAGGATAGAGAGAGTTGTCTTTCGGAGCTTTTATAACCTGTAAATATTTTTTTTTATTTTGAAGATGGAGTTTTATTACTAGCACGCCAGCAGATTGTGATCGAAATATCTTGCAGATCATAAAATTATTTTTTAAGATATATGATTAATAAATCTTAAACATATGTTAAATTTTTCACAACTTTAAATAATGTATGTTATTATATAGTGTAATGAGATAATCTATTTTAGTCTGATAGTGGGTATTTTTAAAACACAAAACACTTTTATTTTTATTTGTTAGATCTTAATGAATTTGAGAAACATCACTAAAAATTTAAGACAATTTTTTTAAGTAAAAAGCAGTACTCTCAGCTTGAAAGAGTTGTATTGTATAATTAACCTAAGTTTTGTTACTGAGGAAATTAAAAGCCCATTGCACACACAATGCCATAATTCGCCAGAGGTTTTTAATAAGGTGCTTTTAAATAAGGGGGTTTATACTTCATACTTCGATTACTTACATAAAAAATATATTATAGAGCTATATTAGAGAGATATATTATTTCATACTACACGATAGTTACAGTCAATTTATAGCACAGTTTTGTAAATTCATAACTCCCATGTGCTTCTGGGCCACTTATTTCCAACATATAACAGTGTAAATTCAGAGACTCGAAACATGCATCGCAATATGATGGCATTTCTTTAGCTTCACTTTTTAATGCTTTATTTTTAACGGATAAACTAATATCACAAAATGCAAGTAAAAGTAATTCCAGCATATTTCAAGTGTCAAGCACATTGTTGGAAGTAAGTAACACTTGGGCACATAGGCACATGTGCTATAAATTTACAAAAGCATGTTGTATTATTTTTGTAAATTTATTTAAATGAATTTTAAGCAAATAGATAAATTTACAACACAGTGAAACAAAATATAAAAAAATGAATAAACATGAGCGATTTTGATTAAAGTAAAACATTTACCTGTCATACATATTTAAAGAAAGACACGATATTGCTCTGTTTATGTAACCCTTACACGTTGAATTACCATCTTGACGGTTTTATGCACCTATCCACAATTGCATGCTATTTTTTATTCTTATAACGATACAATTTTGTCATGGGAACAAAAAGTTTTTATTTGCAAATGTTATAATAAAACACAATAAAAATAAAACACCGATGATATCAGTATCATATTTCATATTACGGAGTAGATAATATATTAAGTTAAAATACACAGAGAAGTTTTCTACACTTATTGGATTAAATAATTTATCTACCCTTCGATCCTTTATTACTTCGAAATCTTAAGACTGTCAAAAAATTGCTGGAAGGTTATTATACAGTTTAAATAATAATGCTTACATAATGTGGATGGGAACAAAAATGAGTTATATTTATGGAAAATTGAAAAATCTAAGAATCCAAAATCACCATATTGTTTCAATGAAATCCATCTTCATTGACTAGGGGCAGGTAAAGATCATGCTAGAGTAATGAAGAAAGCGAAGGGATATATTATGCTTTTCGAATATGCTAAGAATGATTGCCTAAAATACCTACAGAGACAAAAAAATAATACCAGCAACACTTGCTCCACTCAGCTTGTCATCCTCCCAAGTGCCGTGTTTGTAAGGAATTACGCTAAGAATACATTAATCAAAGTTTTGAAAATTAATGGTTAGCATTCGTAAAACATTCACAGGAATAACTAACTTTTAATGATTTGTTTTAAAAACTCTGCTATCAAACCGCTGCATCATAAATTCCGTAACTCTTTTTTTGGAAAAAAGTAAGATGTTTAGATTTCTTAAATTAACAGATATCAAAGTAATATTTACTTTTGGATACTTAATAGCAAAAGCATCCTGCATGTCACATTATATATATACTAGCGGCTACCAGCGACTTCGTCCGCGTCGGCTTTAGAATTAGGTCCCGAGAGAAACGAAGCATGTGTGAATAACAAATATGTTTGCGACTAAAGAAACTGCATTTAAATATTATTTGCTTTTTATTTATTTTAAACTAGCTGAAGTAACCGTTCTTCGCACGGGAATGAATGGACTTTTTGATATTACGATTTGTGGTGATTACTATTCATTGTAATAAACAGATATAGCAAAATTGATATCGCGTTATATTGTGTTCAATAATCATGCATACCGAATTTCAAGGCAATCGTTTGAACGGTGCAGAAGGCGATGCGACGTAACGCAATCTAGTGGCGAGTTTTAGCAAAACGGATACGGCAAAAATATTCTTCGCATTCAGATATCGATGTATACGAATTTTCATGACGATCGGCTGAATAGTCCTGAAGTACATGTGTGGACGCAACAGCCAGTGGCAAGTTATAGGAAAATGGATAGCGCCAAACTCATCCCCGTGTACAAATATCTATGTATACCTATTTTCATAGCGATCAGTTACCATCTAGTGGTCAGTTAACCATCTAGTGATTAATTAAAGTAATGATTTGCTACAGCGCCGTCAAGTGGCGAGTTGTAGCAAAATAGATAACGCCAAAATATTCTCATTGTTGAAATAGCTATGTATACTGATTTTCATAGCGACCGTTTGAATGGTCAGGAATTTGGCCTGCTGCAGGATCATCTAGTGCCGAGTTAAAACAATAATGCATTGCAGTGCCATCTAATGGTGAGTAACATCAAAAGGAACACAGTTAGAATATATTCTTTGTGCGCAAATGTGTAAGTATAAAAAATTTTACGCCGAATAGTCGAACGGTATAGAGGTTGATGCGTTGCAGTGCCATTTAGTGGCAAGTTACAGCAAAATGGATAGTGAAAAATATTCTCCGTGTTCTAATATCCGCGTGTACCAAAATTCATCGAAATGGGTTGGACGATATTCGCATAGCAAACGGCTAAACGGAATAGAATTCGACGTTCTGCTGCGCCCCCTAGTGGCAAGTTAGAGGAAAACGGATAGCATAAAAACCTTCTCCATGATAAAATACTTAGGTGAACCAAATTTCATTGTGATCGGTGAAACGGTGCTGAGTTTTTCAACCTCCTACACACATACCAACATTCATTTTTATCTATCACCAGTCTTATTATATATACCAGTCTCAAGTAAAATCCAGTTTCAAATCTAAGCCTCGCCAAAGTGCCAGCATACGCCATTTTGCAAGAGTTTTTTCAGGGAATCATTCGAAGCATTGACTTAGCAGCAATCAAAATGGGAAATGGTTCGACCGCCAGGCATTTTTTTCAAAAGTGGAATCCCTTAATACAGCCTCATTTTTTAAATTATGAACTATAACATGTTTTATTCATCGTTACCTCGATGTACTAAATGCGAAGATTTCAATTTTCTGAAATTTGGCGGATTTCCCCCAAGTTAAATCAATGTACTCAATTGGCGAGAATTCTGAAGCTACATCGCTTGAAATGCCCTAATAACTGCATTATTTCTGCACGAATAGTTAAAATTTAATGCTGTATTCTAAGAAAACCTATACACTTGTTTTCAAAAATGCTATTCCCTTAAGCTCTCAGTAAATTGCGCCTAAAAGCCTAAAACTGTGCAAACCGCTAGAATTCACTTTCTAAAAATCGGCCTATCAGCCATTTTATTTTTTACCAAACTAAAAAAATTTACATATTAGTCTCTGAAATCTTCGATCCTCATTGTTTTTGCGTATAAAACATTTCATTCCTGCTCTCATTTCTTATGCGCACACGATATTATAATTAAAAAAATAATCTTACAAATATAAACTAAAAAAATCATTATTATTCTTTTATTTTCACTTTAAGAATTTAAAACATTTTATTCGGCAAAATCGCCACACATGGCAACCAAGATGCTTATTTCACACTTTCACTACAGGGGTTACAATTACATAAAGCTTTCTGCGTGGAGAACATAAAAAATCTCTAAAATTCCGGGAACGGGTGGACTTTCAAAGTTTTGAAGTGGACTATCATTTATTCTATATTATTTTACATATATCTGTGTAAAATTTCAGGCTGACAGGTCCATTTTTGTGGAATTGTATACTACCTAAATCAAAAAATTGACAAACAGAATTTCATTTTTATTTATAAGATAACCTACGCTTGTTTTTAAAAATACCCTCTCATTAAATTGCGCCAAGCGCTAGAATCATAGAAAATCTGACACACTTTCAGATTTTAAATACGCACTAAAGTGCTATATATAAAAAGTGTTATAATCCATAGGTCTTCCCTATTTTCGTTCCTTATTTTATTAAGTTGGAAAGTGTATCATTATTCATGAGTGTGATTAAACAAAATTAAAATTGATATTTCTAACATCCTTTTTTCTGGATGTAATATATTAGAAATAGATGCAATAAAGCTGCTCAGAAAAATGCACAATTCCAACTGAATGAAAATTTCAAAAACTTATACGCAGGTGTATTCATAACCCAAATAGCAGACTATTAAATTACGATAAATAGCGCCAAGCGTTAGAATCCTCCTCAAAATCGCACATCAACCCCTTTTATTTTTCGCCCAATTAAAAAGTTGCACATTTATTTTCGGAAAATTTCCAAATTCTATTTTTCTTTTGAGTATAAATCATTTCATTCCCGCTCTGATTTCACATGCACACGATATTTTAATTTAAAAACAACCTTACAAATAATCTAGTCAAAATAAAAAAAATCGTTATTCTGTTATTTTTACTTCAGGAGTCTGAATCATTTAATGAACTGCCTAGATAAGCTTAATTGTTGCTTAATGCACTGTGGGGTTAAAATTACGAAATGGCGGAAAGCAAAAATTAGATTTTTGCGATACGTTTTTATCGATATTTCCTAAAATAGTTCGAATTTTGAAAAAATCGCTTCGAGGTGTGTCGGGACCCGTCATGGAGAATTTCCGTTCAAAAATTGGTAGGTCTACGATCACCCGTTTGCGAGCTACGCGAGACACAGACAAACAAACAGTTTACACACATTGTTTTATTAATATAGATACCAGTCTCAAATAAAATCCAGTTTCAAATCTAAGCCTCGAGAAAGTGCCAATATACGCCATTTTGCAAGAGATTTTTCAGGGAATCATTCGAAGCATTGACTTAGCAGCAATCAAAATGGGAAATGGTTCGACCGCCAGGCATTTTTTTGAAAAGTGGAATCCCTTAATACAGCCTCATTTTTTAAATTATCAACTATAATATGTTTTATTCATCGTTACTCCAATGTATTATATGCGAAGATTTCAAATATCTGAAATTTGGCGGAATTCCCCCAACTAAAATCAATGCACTCAATTGGCGAGAATGCTGAAGATAGATCGCTTGAAATCCCTTAATAACTGCATTATTTCCGCATGGATCATTAAAATTTAACGCTGTATTCTAATAAAACCTTTGCACTTGTTTTCAAAAATCCGTTTCCTTAAGCTCTCAGTAAATTGCGCCAAGCCGGAAACAGTGCAAACCGCTAGAACTCACTTTCTCGGCATTTGAGCCATTTTATTTTTTCACCAAACTAAAAAATTTTAACATATTAGCCTCGGATATCTTCAATTCTTATTGTTTTGCGTATAAAACATTTCATTCCTGCTCCGATTTCCCATGCACACGATATTATAATTTTAAAAAAATAACCTTACGAATATAAACTAACAAAAAAAATCATTATTATTCTTTTATTTTTACTTTGAGAATTTAAAACATTTTATTCGGCAAAATCGCCACACATGGCAACCACGATCCTTATTTCACACTTTTTTCACTACAGGGGTTACAATTACGGAAAGCTTTTTGCGTGGAGAACATAAAAAATCTCTTAAATTCCGGGAACGGGTTGACTTTCAAAGTTTTAAAGTGGACTATCATTTATTCTATATTATTTTACATATCTGCGCAAAATTTCAGGCTGATAGGTCCATTTTTGTGGATTTGTATACGAATGAAATCCACAAACAAACAAACCAACAAACAAACATACAGAATTTCATTTTTATTTATAAGGATGAAGTATAATGCATGGTAGTATACTTCATTTAAAATAACAGAGTATGTAAATTACTAAATTTAGATTTTTTTAAGGCATTTGGCGAATACAGTTACGAAAGTATTTGCGAACTGTTTTGAGTGTTCTTGTAAAAGAAATATTTATGCTATATGCATGAATTTTAGCCTATGTTAATCAGGGATAGTGCAGTTTTCTAGTAGCGAAAAAGTTTTAGAATCGGTTCTATAGTTACAGAGATACCCATAGAGCGTAATGTATTAGAATTATTTGGAGTGTTCCTGTAAAGGAACTATTTGCGCTACATGCATTAATTTTAGCCTATAATACTCAAGAATAGTGTAGCTTACTATCAGTGAAAAAAGTTTTGGAATAGGTTCAGTACTTACAGAGATACACATAGAGCGTAATGTAATTCTTATGAGTATCCCTGTAAAAGAACTATTTGTGATATATGCATAAAAGGTAGCCTATAACACTCAGGGTCCCCCCAGTGTCTAAGAGGGTCTGCTATCAAACCTGGAAGGCGGGAGCTGCCAGGTTCAAACACCGGTCGCGCCTGTCGACCTAGCCGCAGTTTTCTGTGTTTTTTTTTAAAAACCTCGCGAAAATACGGGCTAGGATCTCTTAGAAAATTCCACACAGAGGAATTCTCCATATACGCCTAGGACCGTATAGGCCTAGGACCATATAGGCCTAGGACTTTCAATCAGTTAAGAAAGTTTTAAAATCGGTTTAGTTGCTACAAAATAGGCAGACTACAAAATACGCAGACACTCAAAATAATGCATTAGCATTATTTTGAGTGTCTTTGTAAAAGAATTATTTATGCTATATGCTTGAAAGGTTGCCTGTATGTTAATCCAGGGCATAAGCTATCTTCATTACAAATTTTTCTAACCATTTTTGTGTAATTCAGTCAAAAACATCCAAACACATAAACGTACACATTTATATTATTTGTAGGATTTGGAAATTTACGAACTTTAAGAAACACATCTGGACTTTTCTTGGTAGTTACCTATTATCCCGGCGGTCATTCCCGCCAAACTGTTTTTTCGTCAAATGAGTTGCCAAACTGTTGCCAATCGTCTTCAAAACCATTAATAATTTCATGTGCCCGGCATTTATCTCGGTAAAAAATCGCTCGTCTTGGCGGACCGCCGGGATAATACGTAAGTACACTTTTCTTTATTTATGCTTTTTAATTTGGCGTAAAATCAACATAATTTCCATACTTATTTATGTTTTCCAAATGAATGTGATTTTGCAAATAGAATTTCTGCTTTATTTCCAAAGCATAAATCATTTTGTGCGGGCGATAAAACGGTTTTTAATTAATAGTTAGAAAAGTAATTAAAATTTCCGAGCCTCAGGTACACTTTACCGAAGATATGGGTTCAGGCATGCTCAAATTTTCAAAGCTCTGCTTTTTGTAGATTTGTCTGGAGAACATTCATTTTTATTATTAGAAATCGATATATTTGGCATAAAACTGGCATAATTTCCGTATTATTTAATGTTTTTCAGATGCACGCGCTCCTTTATTGAAGTAATAGCATTCTTGTGAGTTCAAAACATGAATCATATGATACGGGCGAAACTCGCCAAGCATGGCAACGTAAAAACGGTTTTTAATTAATAATTAAAAAAGTAATTAAAAATCTAAAATTCTAAGTAGCATATAACCATTTCCAGGGTCCCATCTATATCTAAACCGAAATGCATCCTAATATATTCAGCGGTTTAGGCGTGAAAACGTCATAAACAAACAAACAAACAAACAAACTCACTTTCGCATTTATACTATTAGTTAGGATATAGTAAAAAGGCTGAACTCACGAATCAATGCAGCATCTACTCAGCAGATACAGAATTCTAATTATCCATGGAATGATAAATGTTTTGATTTAGGGAAACATTCATAATTAAGCAGCATATTTAAAAAGAGCAAAATATATGAAACCAAAAAAAAAAATAGAAAAACTTTTATGTGGACAAATTGAAAGGTGAAGTACGGATTGGAATGTATAAGGTAGTAAGCATCGATTAAGCTCGTCATGCCCCGCAAAACGAATACTTACTACCAAAAGAAAAACAAAGTAACAGGATTTCATTGTAGTTACTTAGTAAGAAAGTTAAATGTATAACTACGGGGGATATGCTGTTAAAAAGCAAGCATGAAAAAAAAAATCCTGACTCCCAAACAGAGCTTAATTTTAGTCATAATAGTTTTCAAAATTCGGAATTTTGTAAACGTTCCGTTTTAAAGGAGTTTTTCTTGTACTTGTTCTCCGTTAGGGTACTAGTGTTTTTTCCATCGTTAATACAGAATGCAGAATAACTTTTGTGAGCTAGACAGTAATTATACAAAAATGTATATGCATTACAACTACTGGGAAATTCATAATATCAAATATTTATTGAAGGTTTAAACGTTTTGTTAAAGCGAAAAGTTTCAATTAATCGGGGTGATTTTTTAATGAAAATAACTGTTATATTTAATATATATATATATATATATATATAGACTGATAGATAGATAGATAGACAGATAGATAGATAGATATAGATATAGAATATTTTACTATCTACCTAAGAATATCAGAGAACTGCAATTAAAATCCCCCACTTATTGCCTCGAAAACTATGCTTAGCTAGATTTTCCTGAAGTCCAGAAAATTTTCATTTAAGTTGTAGAAAGCTTTTGAAGCGTTTGCATGCAATTTCAACATGTATAGAATGTAAGAATCTCGTTAATTGAAATAACTTTTCCTTTAATAAATGTATTACAGTACAAGTGATGTATTGCTTTAAATATTAATTCTAAACTCGTCAAAATAATAGTGGCATTGAGTAATCATAGTCTTTATTTCATTTAATATCTTACCTCATGTAATAAAACGTAAAAGCTCCCCAATTACGAAAAATAAATAGAAATCGACGTACAACTTGTAAAAAAAAAAAATTAATAAAAAACTTAACCCATAAAACATTCTTTGAGTTGAACTTCCAAAAAAAGAAGAAAGACATTTTATTGCACAAGTGTTTAAAAATTTAATGAAATAGAGATTTTTATGAATGGTAAACGCATCATTAAATTTTGCTTGGTCAGGTATAGAAGAGAAACGGTATTAAAAAAGAATAATGGGGCCGCTTCTGCAAAAATCAGGGACTTATTTTTTTCCTTACAAAGAGGTGCACTTATCTAAAATAAATGCTTTTGGTTTCAAATTATTGAATAAATGAGACGGTTCCGATGACTTCCTTCACAAGAGAGGAAGGTCGTGAAGTTAGGTTTATGGTTATGAGATCGCTGGGAATAAAAGAAAAATGGAAATTAATGGTTGCTGCTTGAAAAAGTAAGATAGTAAAGCAGCGTATATTTCTGTGATTTTGTTAAAGCCTTTTTCTTACTTTTTTCAGTGATTGTGAAATTGGGATATTTATGGTTTACTGTAGTACATAAATAGTGTTTTAGAAAAGAACAACGAAATAGAATTTTTTTAAATGTTTTATGTTTATATACGCTTCTTATTTAATTTAGTTTAAAAAATAATATTTATTAATATTAATATTTTAATTAATTAAAATTATTAAATTAAATTAATTAATTAAATTATTTTTTTTCAAATAAAAATAATATTTATTTATATTATTTTTGAACTTATGATATAAAATGCTATTTATTAATAATTTAAACTTATGCCCACGGAACATGAAAATTTGCCCTCATTTTTTAACACAGGTAGCTGTTTTAGAAATTTCACTATTCGCTGGTTTACGATGTGCATTGCAGTAGTCGAAGTGGTGCATTACAATGGCGTCCAAGTAGTGGAAGGAAGAGATACCAATATCCATTGTGATACTCATGAAGTTCATTAATTTTAAAGTTTAAAGTTAAAATTATATTTAATATTATTTTAAAAAAATCTAAATAACCTTGTATTATGTATTTATACAGGTTGATTGAAAGCATTATGACAGAAATACTAAAGGTAGTAGATAGAAATAAGAGGAATCACGCAGCAAATTGGGGTCGGAAACGTTCTCTCCATATACCTGTTAATAATCACTTTGGTTGAAAATGTTGAAGTAATAGTGAACGTCCCAGCCATATGGTTTGTCAAAAGCTAATGCATCTTTTACTGAAAGACTTTGACTAAAACTGCTACGTTACTAATTGTACTTCATTCCATTGAAGAAATTCATAGATAAAAGCTCATGGTTGATAAAACTTGATTAAGAAAATAGCCAAATATTTCAACACTTCTTCCGAAATGACTATTAATAGGTTCATAAAGACAATGTTTGCGATTCCACATTCCTATGTGATTATTAATCGTTTTGGCTCCCTGTGCTACCCTTTGCCTTTCTGACACTTAGTTTTGAATCACCCTTTATATTTAGTTATACATATTCCTGAAATATATATATATTCGAAAATCTCTAAACTTGTGCAGCAGTCAGATGGTCAGACTTCATTTATATACCTATATTATGACAAGCGCTCCTTATTGGTTTGATGAATATGTGTAAAAATATAACTAAGAAACTAATAGTTTGCATGTGTATTTTTCTTAGGAATTTAAAAGGAATAATGTAAGAAATGCAAAATAACGTTTATAATCTTTTGAAAACATTAATTTCGACTACGATAAAAAAAGAAAAATAAAAGAATGAAAAAAATGCTCCTGTGGAAATTTTTTCTACATCTTCTTAGGCAGAAAATAAACAGTTTATCTATTCGTCTACCAGTGCATGGCCTTCTCAAGCATAAGTTAAAATTTAGTTCCATTTTTGAGGGGGAATTCAAATTCGTTTAGCAACATCTAGTAGAAAATTTTCGAAAGAATATAGATATAAATAAGAAAGAACTTTTAAAAAAATAAGCTTTGTTCAATAATATAAAGCAATTAATAAGAAAATGCAGAGACAGATTTCACGAATAATAAATATTAAGCAGCACAGTTATAGTGTTATGATATAGTAAGTGTTGTATATAGCCTAACAAAAAAAAAGAAAGAAAAAAAATTGATCATATATGCAAAGTGTGATCTGAATGTTTATGTAAGCAAAATAATATTAATATTACAAAAAGCCTCATAGCACTGCAAGTTCCATTGAAAAGTAATTTTTTGTATATTGTAAGCGGAAGCAAATGTAAACTTGTTGGTATGACGACCAGTAAAATTGGCAATAAAACGATAGTTCCACTTCTTGACTTTTGGCATAAATTTGACTTTCTCTGACTCTAAATTTTATATCGCATACAGTTCAACATTTTTAATAAAAATAGAACTTTCCATATCAAGGAAAAAAATTTAAAGTTCTTTCTACCAAGTGCATGCATTTGCCCCATATAGTGGGGTAAGTGCATTTTCTCCTCTATCCCCTGTATTAGTTGAAATGGGAAAGAGGGGGTGCCAGAGCATATCGTCGTTGTCGGACCAATGTGAGCTGTGCGCACTTTTTGGAGATTTCGGCATTTTGACTATTATGATTAAATGACTAACCAAATTTTCGCATAAAAATACTTCTATGTTACTCTAAGCATTATACGGTGAACTGTGGTCGGTAAAAAAATATGTCGTGTGCATCAGCCAGAATATTGTCAAATAATAACGGCTAATAAAAAATGGCAATAAAAAATAAAGTTTTTGCACATATCAGATATTGGTTTGACAACGACGATATAGAGCTTTTTGAGAGTTTTCTAACACTGAACTGAATTATATCTCGTAGTTTTTGAGGTAAGGAATCATCATTATCATCATGCATTCATGCGATCATCATTAGCATCATCGTTTATTAAAATGCTTAGAAACATTATTTTGATTTTACTGACCAAATTGGGTTAGATCCAATTGATGGTAGAACCAATAAATGTTTTTCATAAAGACTGTTCTCCTTAACTGTTAAAAAAGAGCAATTTGTACGTACTTGCCCAGTACCATTGAAAGCAGGCGGCAACTGAACAATGCCCTTTTATGTTTTAAATAATAGTATATGTAAACAAAATAAAAATTTGACTGAAAAATGCACTTAAAAATGTAAAAGAAGTGCAAAAAATTATCACAAATTATTAATTCATTTTTTAATTTATGTTTTAAAAAACTTTGCAAGCTCTTACTTGGAGGATTCACAAAGCGAAATTAGACCATTTAAGTTTAATTTATTTTTTTAAATGCATGAATTAGGATAAAAAAAGGAAGCTTTTGATGTGCAAATCCCATTGCAGAAGTACAAGTAATATTAAATTAATATCCCATTGCATGATATTACCCTGCCTCACCCTACTTAAACAATTTCAAAAAATATGTAATTTATTTTCTAGGGATATTTTACTACATCGCGATATTTTCATCAATCAGCTGATCTTTTGCATAAAAGGAAAGAAAAAATGGTAAGTCGACAAGATTGTCAATTGTTAGTGCATGAACAAGGAAATAATAAAAAAAGAAAAATTATGGTTTCTAAAGCTGTGGTGTAATTCCAATGGGAAACATTTTACACTCGCGAAAAGTAATTTATTCTATTCTATCGTATAGTGGAAGTAAGCAATAACCCGGAACTCCATGCCGATAGAGAGTTGTACTATAGTTTATTGACGTTATTAATAGTAACAAATTATATACGGTTAATGCGGTGGCTGGCAAAATAGCGGCATGAAACGTGACCTTACTGCGCAGTGCGTGAAGTGTGAGTGAAAAAGGTCCCAGAACCAAAAGCCAACCTGGCGATGGAGCTGAGCGCAAAAGGGAGCTGTCGCCAAATAAATCACCAGATTGTAAAAATGAAAAGAAACGGGGCCTTACATGTGCATGCTAAAATTTAAATGTGACACTCCACAGGGGGGATCAACAGAGATAAAATGTAACCTATGCAAAATTATTAAAACCCCGTGCGAACGAAGAAAATTAAATGAATTCTCAGACTAAAGGCACTAAGAAACTGTATTGCAAATGCTAAAACCAAAGTAATTTAAGAAATAGTTAAATATCATTATAGAGAGATGGGAGATTTAAAAATGGCTGCTGTATACTTAAAAACAAGGCTTCAAGACAACACACATTTTATTCTCGATTATATATTCACATAAAAATAATGATTTACAATGACGCATAAGAATACGTGTCGTCAGGTTGCAGTCCCGAACTCCAAGTGAAGTGCGTCACTGCTTTTCAGCTCGTGACGTGGCACTCGCAGCATGCCGTAAGGTGCTGCCGTCTTTCGAACGTCACGGCCACAGCACTCCTCCCTTCCTTTAGGAATAGTTCAGCCGATCCGGAGGTCGCCTGGATCTCGTGGACCGACGAACAGTAGAAGAGTCCTCAGAAACGTCCGTAGTTGGTTGGGGTGGTAGACCAGTAGGAGCAGAGTCTGTTTGAAGAGGCAGTGAATTATCGGATGATGACGATGCTCGGACTTGGTCTATGTGTCTGTACAAGGGTACTCCATCAGTGGATGTTAATTTGTACAGAATGTTTCCTATTGGGGAAATGACTTTAGCTGGAATCCAAGGTGACGCTTTATTGAATGACCTAGCCCAAACACTATCACCGTGTTTAAATTTACGTGCGTCAGTCTCATGTTTGATTGTATCTCGAATGTGATCAGGATGTAGAAGGTCTAAACGTGTTCGAAGTGAACGGCCCAAAAAAGCTTCAGCAGGTGAAATGCCCGTGGAAGGCAAAGGGGCGCGTCGATATGCAAACAAAATGTTTAGTAACCTCTCGGCAAAAGTGCCAACTCTTAATTTTTTATTCCTTCTTTAATTGTTCTAACAGCACGCTCAGCCAACCCATTAGAATTTGGGTGGTACGGTGGAGAAAAAATATGAGCAATGCCTAAAATTCTAACAAAATTTTGAAATTCTGTACTTGCAAAAGATGTAGAATTATCCGACACAATCGTTTTTGGAATGCCATATCGCGCAAACAGGTCACGTAAAGCTGCTATTGTTGTCGTTGATGACGTAGAAGCCACTGGAATAGCTTCTATCCATTTTGTAGCACTATCTGCCACAACCAATATTAGTTTACCTTCGAAAGGACCAGCATGGTCTATATGAATACGTTCCCATGGTTCTTTCGATTGAGGCCAAGGAATGTATTTTGCCGGAGGACTAGAAGCTTGTTCCTGACATGAAATACAACTTCTAACCTTTTCCTCAATATCTTTATCTACGTTTGGCCACCAAACGCTTGAACGTGCTAGGCTCTTTACAACCGTCATGCCACGATGACCAGCATGTAATTCATTTAGTACGAACTCGCGGAATTTTTGTGGTATATAAACGCGCGTTCCCCGAAGAATTACTCTTTTCAACTGACAGTTCTTGCCTAAATAACCAAAATGGTCGGTAGATTTCAGACACATGTTTCGGCCAACCTTTCAAAATGAATTCTTTCACCTGAGAAAGTATTGGGTTTGATTCTATGTACTTTTGCAAATGAAAGGCAGTTATCGGGCTCTCGTCTAATTCTTGCAGAAGTAAGACAACTTCTGGAGGTGCTGGAGGATCAGCAAAGTCTCTCTTCATTGGTAGCCGGCTAAATGCATCCGCATTAGCGTGATTTGAACCTTTTCTATATTTAATTTTATAGGCGTATGCCGAAAGAATTATTGCCCACCTTTGTATTCTCGCAGCTGCAACAGACGGAATTGGTTTAGATTCTGATAAAAGTTTTACTAAAGGTTGGTGATCAGTCAAGAGTGTGAACTCTTTGCCTAACAAATATTTTCGAAATCTAACAACTCCAAAAATTAAAGCTAAAGCTTCTTTTTCTAATTGGCTGTAATTTTTCTCAGCCTTAGTAAGGGTACGCGAAGCGAACGCTATCGGTTGTTCTCCACGATTGGTTTTGTGTGAGAGAACTGCCCCGAGTCCGTAAGGACTTGCATCACAGGCTAATATTACCTCCTTATTTACATCAAAATGGACCAAAAGTGAGGAATTTTGCAAAACATTTTTAATTTTAAGAAAAGCGTTATTTTCCGGGTCCGTCCATTTAAATTTTTCGTTACGTTTAAGTAAGTTATATAATGGTGATAATACATTCGACATGTTCGGTAAAAATTTTGAATAATAAGTCACTAAACCAATAAAGGATCGGAGTTCGTCAACATTAGTGGGAGCTGGGGCATTTTTAATAGCGTCTAATTTATCTTGCACCGGATGCAAACCATCTTTATCTATTCTGTGTCCCAAATATTCCACAGACTATTTCATAAATTCACATTTATCGGGATGTAACTTGATTCCTGCTTGTTCTAATTTCGAAAGAACCATATCTAAATTCTTTAAATGATCTTGTTCGTTAATCCCTGAAATTAACAAATCATCTAAATAACAGGAAGTTCCTGGTTGACCCCTTAGAATTTTGTCTATTTCCCTTTGAAAAATGGCTGGTGCCGAGGCTATTCCAAAAGCGAGCCTGGTGTAACGGTACAATCCACGGTGCGTGTTAATCACCGTAAGATTACTAGATTCCTCATCTAATTCTAGTTGGCAATAGGCATCTTTTAAATCTAATTTACTGAAAATGGTTCCTCCGGACAATTGTGCGAACAAGTCCTCTAGATTTGGAAGGGGATATTGCTCTAACTCAGTCATTTTATTAACAGTAAGCTTAAAATCTCCGCATAAACGGATAATGCCACTTGGTTTCATCACTGGAACAACTGGTGTTGCCCAATCTGAGGTTTTAACTGGAACCAAAATTCCTTCATCCACCAGCCTATCAATTTCAGTTTCGACTTTACTTTTCAATGCGTAAGGCACCGGCCGTGCTTTGAAGAACACGGGTTTAGCTGATTCTTTCAGTTTGAGATTAACCTTTACATTCTTGAGTAACCCTAGGCCAGGAGAAAATAATATTTTGTGCTTTTGCAATAATGATTGCAAATTATTTTCCTCAGATGGGACAACAGGCATAATATTTAAAGTGTTATGATTATCAAATATTTTAGAATTATGCAAAACTGAAAATATATTTAACTGATTAAACCAATTTCTACCGATTAAATTAATATTGCCCTGTTTAGATATGAGCAAAGGCAGTTTACAATTTATGTTATCAAAGGATACATTGACCAAAACCTTACCTAAAATATCAATTTCTGATTTTGTATATGATCTTAATTTTACATCAGACTTACCTATTGGTGGTAAAATATTTTTAATTTTATTATATGTGATTTCAGGAATTATTGAATAAGGTGCACCTGTATCCAGCTCAAAGCCTAAATTTGCACCTTCTATTTTAACCCATATTTTTATAGGAGGCGGTGCTAAACTTTCTTCATTTGTGTTGTATAGAACAACACTTTCTTCTATTTGGTGAGTATTACTCACAGGAGAAATTTTTTTACTATTTCTCTGTCGTTCCTGTTTGTTTACAGGATTACCTTTTCTATTTTGATTCTTTTTCGAATAACAGATCTTCTGGAGATGGCCCTTTTTTCCGCAAGCATTACATATCGAATTTATATGTTTACAGTCAGCTGATGGGTGTAGATTCGAGCCGCAACGATGACAGAAAACACCACCTGGCACTTTACCGGGACTGTTTGTTTTTTCTTTCGTCGATGATTCACTATCGGAGGAGCGAAATTGCAGCCTCTTCGGCGCTCTTAAAGCACAGACTGTCTCTGGCGCCGCTGAACTTTTCAACAGAGTAGCGTTACTAGCAGCAGATTCCATAGCTAGGGAAATATCCAACACTTTTTGTAGGGTCAACTCGGGTTCGGAAAGAAGCTTCTGTTGAATTAGATCACGCGAAATTCCGCAGACCATTCGATCGCGTAACATGGTTTCTAAAGTATCCCCATAGTTGCACTGTTTTGCAAGTTTTCGGAGTTCCGCCAAATATTCTGATACAGACTCGGAAGGCTTTCGATTTCTTGTGTTGAAACGGAATCGTTGGATTATCTCTGACGGTGCAGGCTCATAGTAATCGCGCAAATACGTTTTTAATTCTTCCAAAGTTTTCTCAGCAGGTGCGGTCGGAGCAGTTAAATTTCGTAGTATGGAGTACACATTAGGTCCGATGACGGAGAGGAAAATTGCTTTCTTTCGCTCCTTGTCTGTTAATTGATTTGCTACAAAAAACAGTTCGACTCTTTCCCAGTATTGCGAGAAAGGCTCAGCCGCAGGGTCGAAAGCTTGAATACTTCCAACGGATGCCATATGAATGACTACTGCGCAGTTGTTCCAGGACAAAGGATTACGAAAACAGTTCGCAGATTTAAAAATTCGACAGGCGAAGGGTAAGAACCGTCCTCGTCGTCACTGCTGTATACTTAAAAACAAGGCTTCAAGACAACACACATTTTATTCTCGATTATATATTCACATAAAAATAATGATTTACAATGACGCATAAGAATACGTCTCGTCAGGTTGCAGTCCCGAACTCCAAGTGAAGTGCGTCACTGCTTTTCAGCTCGTGACGTGGCACTCGCAGCATGCCGTAAGGTGCTGCCGTCTTTCGAACGTCACGGCCACAGCAATGGCAAAGAGTATTAAATTTAGAATAGGTAAAGGAAAACAGTAGTAATTATAAATGTGTGAATTAACTGAAAGAAAATGAATTATAAATATGTGATTAACTGCATCACAAATGCATGCAATGATAAAATTGATAATACACTACTTTTACCTTTATCAGTGCATTTGATAAAAAATTGAATACAGGTATTCTTTTGAAAACACATTATTTGCTAATGTCTAGTTTTAAACACTAACTAGACCTAAAGTTTTGACTTTTTTGCATAGATAGAACTTCATTTTAGGACATATTTCACTAAGTGTAACTAGAGAAAATGAGCAAATGCTAATCATCATTCCTGCTAATTTGAACTAAATCGATGAAAAATACCTTTTCAAAATATGCTATCTTACATACATAGAGTGAAATACTTAAATAAAAAGTTTCAGCATACATGGCTGCAATTTTTACGTTTCAGAAAGTCAACCGCATGTGACCATCAAAGTATTCTAACTCAAATTTAATCTCCCGCGATGGTCGTTATTACTCTCGTTGATACTTTATCTCGTCTCTCCTGGGCCCGATAACTTTCCACAGTGAGTGACGCCACTTTTGAGTTCTCCTGAAAGCCCTTCGAAATATTTTTTGTCATCGAACTTTTTTAGTTTTGTTTCGGAATATTTTGTGAAATTTCATACATTATTGACTCCGTGTTTCTAGAAAAAGTACTTCATTTCCGATTATTCAAATTCACAATATTTCCTATTATTCAAATTCACAATACATTCTTGCAAACAGAATTATTGGTTTTAATTTTGAATGTAATGAGGGATTTCCTTGTAGGTTTTAATTTCAATGCAATCCTCAAGTTGTAAATACTATTAAATTACTACATTTCAGTACTAGTATTTAAAACAGTTAATGAGATAAGTCAATATATTATCAGATAATGATTTTCTGGCCTTATGACAGCTTAACAGCCCGAATTTTTAGTTTACACGTTTTTTTATTTTACCACTTAGCTTATAGAATGATGTTTGTCCATGTAACTGATTCTCTTGACTGGAAATTGCACTGATTAATAAGTGAATGTTGGTCTGTTGTACACATTTATAAGCTACTATTTTTTCTTGTTCTATCAAGAAAAGTTATAAACATTTTGAAATGTTTCTTTTCTCTAAACGGAATTTTAAGACTAAAAATTTTATTTTTCATAAATAAATAAATTTATAAAACCTACTTATCGTATCAATCAATTTCACAAAAGCATCGTATAAAATAGTTCACTTATAAAAATGTAAATGAGTTTACTGAATTCGTATTATGCGTAATTTCTTGTTCAACATTTGTATCAATGCTTATTTCCATATATTACCGTAGATAATGCCATTCATGTGTAATGATAGCACTACTTTCAATATCTGCAAAAATATAATTCAAACTAAATAGATTTTCAATTTTCCATTACGACTGTCGCCTAAACATCATCAGCTGAAGAAATAACGGTTATTAATCTAAAATCATGCAGTTAAATTGTTAGTAAAAAACTAACTAAATTACTTTCATCCAAATTTTTAAAAAATGTTATTGCACAAACAATATCCTTTAAGATGCAAGTTTAGCATTTATTTTTAAATCTAAGTAAGGTTCATTTATGAGAAAATCTTGTTAACTAAAAATTTTTACTCACGCATCGTTGGTAGATGTTATACTTGTATGTATCAAACAGTTTAAATTATTGTATTTTTCCCAAAAAACATAAATGAATGACATTGAAATGCATTCCTTAATGGGATAACTTCCCTTTGTAATGTTTTTAAAATTTAAACATGTAAGAAAAAAGCTTGAATCTAAGTACATTGTCACCAATGTAATTTGAATTCATTTAAATGTAAAGTCAATTAAAAGCTTCATTAAAAGCAAAGCGAAAAAGAAATAATTGAATGATTAAAGATCATGGTTAATTATCTTAACGTTTAAAATAGTTTTTACAAAAATTAAAACGCATGCCTAAAAAATTCAAGAAAATAAAACGGACCCATAAAAATTTAGTAGAAAAAAAGGAAAAAGAAAAAAATCTATACAAAAACAAAGAAGTAATTAGAAATATAATACAGTTCATTATCCTGAGTTAAAAGGAAATAACGTAAAAGCTTAATGAAAAGTAAAGAAATGTTAAATCAGAGGCACAAAAATATTATGCTTACTTAAAAAGGGTGTTTAATCTATTTACTTAAAATTGCTATTAGCAGACTAGAGGAAAAAACTTATGTTGAAAAGAGAACCATTTTTTTCTCTTTTATTCCCAAGGTTAATTTACTAGTAGCAATGTATTGATAGCATTTATCGTAGTAAATGTGAAACTAATATAGTAAATGGAAGTCCTAAAAAGTGATAAAACTACAATTTTTATAATGAGTTAACTCACATGCCTTCCTTTATATTAATACTTTCTTTTAAATGCATTAAACCAAATTAAACAAATATTCATGTTCATGATGTATATTATATCTAAGATAACGTTTTATTTGTCTTACTACCAACCATTCAATAGGTTGAGTCAAACAAATTTAAAAGCAATTATAACGTTTAGTTTTGAAATGTACAAAACATAAAGAAATATAAAATTAATGAATTCTAAACCTACTTTTTTGAAAATTAAATAAAGGAAGTACGATTTTGACGTTGAAGAAAATTCTATAAATTACAGTCATGTATCAGCATTCAGAAAAAGAGTAAGTGAAGAAGTAATTTATTCTAGATTAATAAACACTCATGTAAAAGTTTATCTTTTAATGCCCAAATATGACATTCTATGAAATATCATATCAACAAGATAAATGTTTGCATGGAACTTGTGAAGGACTTGCCTAATTTGCATTATTCAATGAAAAATAATTAAAAGTTTTAATGTGCAAATCTAGGCTTACGTCATCAGAGTTTGAATAGAGCGCTTTGTGCATCTGAGTAAATTTCTGCAACATACGATGTGATTTATGTATGAAAGGAATCAAATCGTGTACTCACTCAAATAAAGACTCAAATCAATTGTTATGTCTTCGAAGTATCTAATGGAGGAAGCTGTGAATTTGCAACGCAACGGACCGTTAAGAGGAAGTCAGCGAATCACGGAAGTAGCCATATGTCTGAATATTTTAAGGCAGCCGGTGTTTACTTCCAGAAACAATTTCAAAACGACTGAACTTTTGTAAAAAGTCCCGAAGAAGGTTGCAAATGATTGATCATTGCTTTTGAAGACTTATACGTGGTAAAAACTGCCCGTCGTAACAGGAAGTCTACTGCTTGCCAGTTCTGAGATTGCAGCCTCTACTGCAAACTGTATACAGAATGGTTACTGAAAAAAATCCCTTCAGGCCAGACAGCCAGTGGTATGGGGTTTTTACAATCTTCACAAGAAAATAGGCATCACTTTGAATGGTCAAAAACATTAAAGGACAGCATCAATGGTCCCATGCACTCTTTTCTGATGAGTCGAGATTTACTTTCACAGATGATTCAGTCCGGAACACAAGATCCTCATGGAACATGAGTGTTTCGTTCATGGCGGTGTGATAATATGAGGAGGAATAATAATCGATGAATGTACGCCCCCCACAAATTTTCAATAGTGGATCAGTGATCGATCAGAGGTATCTTGATGAAATCCTACAAACTTACGTAAGACTTTTCAGAGGTGCATATGAATCTGGCTTTTAGTTTATGAACGATAATGTTCGCCCACTTTGAACAAACCTTGTTAATGGATTCCTTGAAAGTGAAGACAATGTCCGAATACCTTTACCAGTGTCTAGTGATCTTAACTTGATAGAGAAATTACGGATCTAACTTGGAACCGCAAATGCACGTGGACATCCACCTGGAGACTGCATTGCTGGAAGAGGTGCTTAATTAACTAAATTTTGATTTAGTACGTTATTGCAAGTTTAAAAGCACATTGTGATATGTGAGTACAAGTCAGGGGAAATCGCATTCTGTATTAAGCTCATGAAGCTTAAATTTTCTGGGTTATCCCTTTTAGTAGGACTGTCTTTCTGATATATAGTTGCCATTTTCCTTCGTCCATGCTAAAATTTTACATCATCTGCAATGTTCTTTATTTTATTGCATTTGGCCTTTGTGTTTATGTGTCACAATGTTATGCATCTACATAAATCAAGTCATGGTTTAAAGTTTCTCAAATGGTTTAAAGTTTCTCAGTTATGCATGTAAAGATAATTTTAAAAGTGAGTATACTTAAGATTTCATTTCGCGTAATGCTAAAATTAAAAAAAAATTAAGTGTATCACGATTCTTTATTAATTTATTTTTTGAGACAATCACTAGAAAACGTAATTAACTCTAATTCGTAGTGCTTTTTTATATGCACAAGACTATGCACATCGTGTTTTGACATACTCGATAATGCCACTTTTTGAACAAAATAGCATTATTTGTATCTATTTTTAACAAAAATACTATTCCTCCAATTATTATACAAAAACGAGTATTAAAGTGAAAAAGCTTCGAGAAGATTGAACAAAATTGAGCAGAATATATAAGAGCGGAGTAAATAAATTAACTGAATTATTTACCGTTTCAAGTAAGATTCATGTTACTTGTGAATATATGTTTATATTTTTATTGAATAACAGACTATGCATTTATTTATAATTAAGTTTCGTATTTCTCCATGCACTCTTTTAAGCTGTTTGCAGCACTATTTTTCACATATCATTTTCATGTTTTAGGTTACCGAAAACATTCTAAAGATGTTTTCAGGCTGTTGTGTATATCTTTATGAGAAAAAATATCTAGAAAACAGAAAAGTACGATGTGCGAAAAAGAACTGGGCAGACATTCTCCATTATGCAATTCTTCTTTTTCTCATTCACTTTCTTCAAAATGGCAAAAGAAGACCTCTAAAAGAAGAATCCCTCAGCAAAAGTATCCTGATATCATAAATTATATGCTAATAAGGTAATATCTTTCTTGGGAGGTCTCCATGACAGTAGAAGACATGGTTCACATGGGTTACTATGGCAACAACGCAACATGTGCAAGCATTCGCTTAAACGAAAAGGTTATTACAATGCGACAGGTTTTACGTAAGTTTTCTTAATTAAATTTTCTCTTGGGTTCAAGAAAAATTTCCCCATTTAAATGCCGGAACTCCAGAATAAAAGATACCGTCTCAAGAAAAATGGTATCGGGAAAAGAACTCTTATGGAAAAATCTGAATTAAATTATTTGAAATCGAGCAAACATTAAAATTGGTTCTGTATACCTTCGAAATATAACGTAAACGTAGAAAGCGATATGGAAATAGGTTTGTTATATATATATATATATATATATATATATATATTATCGAAATCTTTGGGATGTTTATTAAAACTTTCACAGTTAATTTTAAACTCAAACTCTTGTAAGAGAATAATGTGATTATTTGGAAGCTCATACCGTATTTCAATTTGTTTTTTTTCTTTTTTTTTTTCGTTTCTTCTGTTAACAAACTTTTGAAATCAGTAGTGACCTGTTTGATATGAAACTAACTTAACGGGATAAAAAATAGAGTATGGATAGCTAAAAAAAAAGTTTTCGAACTTTTGCCCAACGTTCTTTAAAAATCATTTTCCTGTAGCATTATTTATATAATAGTTGAAAAACGAAGGAATAGTTATTTGAAATTCACGCTTTATATAGTCTGTTTAAATGTAGAATACTGCATTTTTATTTACAAAGCTCATTTAAAAAATGTTATCTAATTTTATCATATTACGTTAGAGTTTAATACTTATATGTTTTTTTTTCTATTTTAAATTGAACAAAAGCTTAGTTTCCAAAAATTATGAGTCACGATGAAAGACATACTTCATGAAACATGATGATATCATCGCTGTTTTGTGCCACGCTTTGAAACATTATATATCACGCTTCTTAACTACGTGCAGTTAATAATAAATGACAGTTTCCTATAAATTTCTTTATATGTTTTCTGAGATGCCTGTTTGAATGTAAGAAATGTAGATAAAATGAAAAAATGAATGCTGTTATTTCCAAAATAGAAAAAAAGTGCCTGAAATCCAGACCGTAATAAGGTAAATAAATATTATATTTACTAGGGGGTAAGGGAATAGTAGAAGAAAATAGTAATTTACGAAGATGATAAAAAATAAAAGGGTAGACAAATAAATAAAATCAAGAAAATGCAATAAGAAACCAAATAAAAAATCTGAAATTTTTAAGTATTCGAAAGAAATGTATTTCTTTCTTTATTTATTTTTAATTTTATAGTTCTGAAGAGGAATGTGTGAGATAACGAATCATTTATATTTTCAAATAACTATGTTTTTAGTTTTAAGTCGACTGATTTTTGTTTATAATGTTTACAATGTATGAGCATATGTATAACCCTTTTATTTAAACTACAATAATTTTCACTTTTACAGTATAAATATTTGGCTTTTATAAATAAACCATCACTTAAGACGAAATCGGAAAACAATCATTTATGAGAAACATTCTTTATTCAGGATTAACTTAAAGACTATTAGATGACTATTAACTAAGAAACCATAGAACTTAATTCACGATCTGAGTCCTTTATTTCTAGCATCTTTAAATCTCGTTGTAACCTGTCACTTCAGGATAAACTTTTTCTCCAGCAAGAAAAAAGTTCAGAATTAAAGGAAACCATAAAATAGCAAAATAAATGTAATCCTATTGATTCTGCCATCGAATTATATTGAGAGCTGTTTATTTTCCTGAAAACCAATATAAGTAATTCTCAGTCTGGCCAACTTTTTGAAAGTCTGTAAAAAATATTTTCTAAAGTATTTAGTTGGACATTTTGGAAGTTTAGGAAATCTATATAGTTGTAAATCTGGAAGAGTGGAGCTCTGTTTTAATACGACTATTTATGAATATGTTAAATAAGATTTCACTGTTAGACCAAGAAATAAAAATTTGTGAAAACGTGATAATTTATGTTATTAAATTACTTTAATGGCATTAATCTTTACAAAATGTTTTATTTATATTCAGACGGTTATTTCTTGGCTCTTGTTTAAGAGAGCGAAAGAAAAATTATAAGCCAGTTGAATGATAGAAATAAGTTATCAATTTGAAAAAGAATTAAATGACAAAAAAATGTACATGTTCTATTTTTTATAAATTTGATCGACGTATTAGAATTTATACATTTTCCCCATTTCCATCTTTTATCATGAAATGGAAAATCACCAATGTTCCGTGGTTTGAATGTGACGTCAACTTGACATAAGAAATAACTTGAAATGGACGTTGTGAAAGCCACAAAGAAAGGCATATGTAAAAGAAACAATTTATTAATATTTCATGTGTCGCATATAACATTTGTGATACTTTTGTGCAACTAAAGAAGTAGTTACTGATAAACCTTCCTAGTGCATTTCGTTTCACAACTAAAAAATAAATAATAATAAAATCCGAATACATTCTTATTTTAAATATGCTCGAAAGCGATATGTATTAAAAACTTCTCGTAATCCATGCCTTGTCTTTATTTTTCTTCTTCACTCCATTAAGTTGAAAAGCGTATCATTATTCATGAGTGTGCCGTATTTTTCTTCCTTGTTTCATGAAACACATCTTCACCGTTAAAATCTGCACGAAATTCGGCTGTTAAAACTAATTTTCCATCTTCTCATACTCTAAGTACACTTCGCTTTTGTAATAACCTGTAGTGTATGCCATTTTCTCACTAAATATGGAAGATATCGCCAAGCTAGGCTCAGTTTTGAGGACTTACATTTTCTGCCTAAAACTTGGCGATGAATAATCAAAAATGACAAATCCTGCCAACTTCCAACATTTTATTCTCCCCAGCCGCGCTATATCCGCAACAACCCTATCAAAAAATATAAGGAATAGGTGTCGGCGCACATCGGCCCCCAACAATGTGTCCATGTGTCAACATATACACACATACACACACCAACACACACAAATAAAGTTTGATTTCGATTATAGAAATTTGACGTTACATTTAAGTCGGATAACTGCATCTGCGGTTTAGGCATTAAAAAAAAGACTGTATACGTCTGTAATTTCATTACTGAAGTTGATAATACTGTAACTATTGTGTTATCCTAGTCCCTAGGAGCACAATTAGTCCAAAAGACGTTTAAAAGACGTTTTTATCGTCAAAAAACGTGTTTCCAACGTAATTTGAACGTTTTTTGAACTAGTTGTGCTACTAGGGGGTGGGGTGATGTTGGGATAGCTACAATTTTTAAGAATTCTGCAAAGAATTCGCAACTTGGCAACTAGGGGGAAATAGGAAACAGAACTGACTAGCCTGTTCAAAATTACGGAGGCGTTACGCACATACGCAATTTTTATTAACTTCTTTGTATCTGGCGGTTTTTGTATACGCGATATCGTATACAATTGATATCGTTTTTTAACAAATAACAGCTGGAATTATCGGTATAGATTAGCTTCAAGAACGAATCTGTAGACTTATCCCTTCATCGTGACAGCAAAATCTTCGTATTGTTGTAAGCATTGTTTGTTTATACTATCTTCTAAGGTAAATAAGCTATAACAAAATAATTTTAGATGTATCAGAATTTACATTTGACAATAGTGGCTATTTTTACCAGTACACTCATAAAATATTTTTTGTACACTTATCATGGTGAAATAAAATTTGTATGCTTTTGAGGAACCGTAACTTGATTTATCTTTATTTCCTAAACTTTTTCAAATGATTTGCAAGTGCTCTTGGAATTCTTTTTTTTCCCCTTGCCTTGAGTGAATCTGAACTCATTTTAACACAGCATTCCAAAGAAAGATGATAGATTTCATCACGCAATATGCCACTGTCTAACGTAAGCTTAAAGCTCTAAATCCGATATATATTTCAAAAACCCCGTTCTGAAATTGCACCCCTTATTTTCGGTTTCGCCGTGTTTCTCGTGAAAAAAGAGAATGTAATTTGAAGAATCTTCAAAAAGGAGAAAACAAAATCAATAAGAATACTGTAATTTGAGAAACTTGCACGAGATATTTTGCAGATGTAAGACTTTTTTTATGGTCTTCAAACAGAAATAATGCCATTCAGTGGGCATACAGAAATGTTTTTGTTGCAGGTATGAATAAGGAACGACAAACAAAAGTATTAAATTTCATTACCTTTTTATTCAGTGAAATATTTGAGTTGTGAATTAAACAGTTGTTGATATACAAGAGTTAACATCTGACCAAAACTTTCATTTTCTTAATTTTATCTATGCTTGCTAAACTTGTTCAGATGTTTATACAAGTATGTTACAAGAAATCTTCTCCTATAAGCAAAATTCTGCAGGCAAACAGGAGAGTTTGTGGTAACTTTATTCGGTAAATGGCCTATTTAAAAATGCTTTCAAGAATTGAAAAAAAAAATTGCTCTAAAAAAACTCTACTCTTAAAAACTACTCTTACTCTACTCTTAAAAAAAATCACTAGGTTACTCTATGGAGAAACGGCAAATTGACTGAAACTAATCAAGAAATTGATTTAAAAATATTCCTAAAGAGAGTAAATTTTTTTGTACATTTCTAGTATGCCATTTCCATTAATCGGTTAGGCATTTTCCCAGGGAAAGTGGCACCTAGTGCGCATGTCTTTACTGAATCTCCTTGAATTTGTCTTTCCATGGGAACACAACGACGTTCTGTAAACTTTCAGGAGAAGTTCCGTAATTATTTCTGAACATCTAGCAACGTTCATAGAACATTTCTGTAATCCCTGGGTTGCATTTTCCACCAAAATTGGTAGCTATTTCCTTAACTGTATAAGCTGTAGAATAGCACTTATAGACCTAGTTTAACTGCAATCAACTGATATTTTACAACTGCAGCATTATAAATATCTTGAACAACTACTAAAATACCTATGCAGTTACCTAAATATGCAGTTAGTCCTTAAAAATATCACTATTTATACTGAGTATTCGACTTCCTAATTTCCACTTAAGGTAGAATACACATTTTTCTAAATTGTATGAAGCACTTCACTATATCTTTAATTCTGTTTAATATTAATTGTTCTAACTATAATTTATTTAAAAGCTTGTCACCATTTTCTAAAAGTAATATACAATGCAGATAAAAGTAAAATTAAAGAATTTTATTAAAATATATCTACAGTATATTTACAATGTACTTTAAAACAATATACTTTGAAATATAAAAGAGAGAAATCAACCGCAATTCTTAATGGATTTTCGTTCCAGCAGTTTCTTCTTAAATGCAAGGCTGTTTTATCCCAAGGGAGGCTTTATCGTGACATGTATTCCAAACTCTCAGATATTTATTAGACTTTTCCGGGTCACTCGAAATGTTTGCTCATTTTACGGATTAGAATGGTACTAAGAACAATTAAACGCCTGATATGTGTCAGTTAATGTGCGGTAAATAAGTTATCTTGAATAATCTCTCTCGGATATTTTTGTACATTGTAGAAGGATTTTTTTTTCCCGAAAAGACAAATGAGTGAAGCATATAACTGGCTCATTTATTTTATTTCCGAAGAGATGCAGCTTCGGTTGAGACATAGGTGTCTACACATAAATAATTAAGTAACAATTACGCACTTTCAAGCCACCTATCATGCAAATGAATTTCATTGCGTCATTGTAAGATCTCCTTATAGAATTGGAAAACAGTTTATTCACTTTTTCACAACACGTCATAAATCGCTAATGACGTTTTGTGTCAAAGTTGTGGGAAAAAAAAGAACTGGAAAATCGTTTTTAAGCACTGTAGCTAGAAGTTCCCTTTTTGTGGTGTAAAAAATATAATGTGTTTTAGAACAAAAGGCATTTTGTTTTCATGGACCGTTAGCATGAGATGTGAAAACAAATTTTAAATGGTTTTCACAAAAATGCTTATAAAAACATTAACCGTGGATTATCATTTCATTTCGCAATAGTCGTTGCCACGCAAAGTAGGGAAAAAAAACTTTTGAGTTAAAATATGAAACCGATAATATTTTATTTTCTTCTTCATATCGTTTCGTATTCCTGAGTGCATAAAACAAATAGATCTAGAAATATTTTTAATTCCAAGCAATAATTAAAAATAGTTAAGTTTGGAATTTTTAATTCCAAACTTAAAAGAAAAAAATTTACTTTTACAGATTGTTTTCTTATGAATAATATCCATAATATCTACAAAGGAAGGGATCGGAAAATAAGGTGGGACTTTTTTTAAATTTTCTTTACAAATAATTCAAACAAATGACTTTTCAATAACATTTTATTACAAACCAGCTGTGCTTATACATAGGATTCATATTTGTGACATTTTCAGGCAAGAATTATCTAGAAAGAATGTTTTCCTTTTCAGAAAGATGGCCATCGTCCCTTTTTTAGACTTCTAAGCAACTTGAAGAATTATATTCAAAATATCTTGAAATTGATTTTTAGACATAACTGAATGTTCGACTTTACAACAAAATTTTTATGGATAGGTCTTTTTTAATTTTACATTACGTGAGATATGTGCAAAAAACGATTAGTAACCCTACCCTCGCCCCATATCTTACGAAATTCTGAAAATGCCATCCAATCTACCATCTATTTTTAAAATCTCGCATACTTTCCAAATTTCGTAATAGCTTCAATTCAAGAGTTTTGTCTAGCCAAAATACTGCCATTCGAAAGAACGACATTACTTTCTGGTACCCCTAATAGCTTAAATTCAAAGAATTATATAAAAAAATACTATCTTAATACATATTTTTTTCATTCTTTTACAATACGACATGAAAATCAAAGGCTTTTTTTAATAACTGGAAAATTATTGCATATATATTTTTTGTTGATGTATGTTAAAATATCATGTTATTTTTATTTATTTATTAATGCAGGCGATGCATATATTTGTAATAAAACAGTTATTACTTTACTTCATTTTTACTCGTATCTTACTCTTATAATTCCAAATTCCGAAAAATACATTGCGTTTGGATATTTAATTTAATGAAAAATTTCTTTTGGACAAAAATACAAAATTCTGCTTAACTGAGTTAGAATATAATCTTTCTGACAGTCACAATGACTTTAAAAAGTTGATGTTGCTTATAAATCTTAATGAATAATGGTATTCTAATACTATGTAAGCGAACACACGGACAAACAAAAAGCAAGACAATTAAAAAAGTCACACCCGATTCGTATTATGCACACACAGTTGCTTTAAGGCATGAATTCTATTAATATCTGACTATGATCCATGTTTCCGCCTCCATAAACACTTGGTCTAACCGAGCATTCAAAGAACCATGCCAAGTGTCAACTACTGGCGTAAGAGAGAACATCGCTGCAACGCTGGACTGTAAGTCAAAAACACACACCGGTGCACTTTTAATAATATTGAAACTTACCATTAATAAACTTTTACTGAATGCTTTATTTCATGTTTAAGTGTGACCAGTTTATCAGATCTGTATATTTACTAAATATAGTTTCGTTATCTGTAAGAGTGTAGAGTGTTAAGTATTTCCAAAGTTCAATTGCGCATTCTTTTCTAAGAAAAAGTAAAGTACCAGAGGCAATCGTGAGATATGCGTTCGAATATATGAAATTTATTCAATTTAAACTGGAAGTTCTTTTCCAGATTCAAGCAGATGTACTGAAAAACCCATGCATTTTAGTTAATACTTATGCAAATGATCGTGTGGATCACAGCAAGTGATAGAGAGGAAACTATATTTTAAAAGACTATTTCGAGCACTTCCTTGATTTACATTTCACGGAAAAGAAAATACTTTCCAAATATTTAAGTACATTTCTAAGAGAGAAATAAATGCATGAAAAATAAAAATTCTAATTTTATAAATGGAAAGCACATGTAAATTACGCAGATCATACAGATTACATCTGTTTTCTAACGCAATCATTTGTGCTCATCATTAGGTAACCATAGTTGTTTCAAAACATGGAGCCTTTAATATCTCACTATGCGTATCAGCCTTTATTATCTATCTTTGCTTAAAATCTGGTTTGGACCGACTAGTCATGTCAAAGAGTCATGCTAGATTAATGTCATTATTTTTTTCAGTGTTTAAAATTTTTAACGTAAAAATTACTTCAATATCGCTTTTGACTTATTAAAAAGTGAGCTTACCAAGTTTTTCTTTAAATTCCTCATTAGAAATGTATTAAAAAATAATATAGTAACTTTATGACAAAATATCAAAAATGCTCACATTTTTACGTGAATGATCAGTATAAATTGAAAAATAATTCTCTCATCTATAGTATTTAATTCACAAATAAATTTTGTGAAATCATCCAGTATATTGTACCACTGTTTTAACCTGTAATAGAATGCAATGTCAAATGAATTTATGTTAGCATTACCGATTAGCACAAAATTAACGAATAGTTTTATGTGGACGTTACTTCAATCTGTCCTAAATTATTTTGTAAAATTTCAAAGAAAAAGTAAATAAAAAGAAATGAAATTATATACGGAAGAATACAGTTTCCTATATTCATTAATTCAGGAAGCTTTGAACTCCCTGAATAAAAGTTCTTTATCAGAAAAAATCAAACTATACAAAATAATATCTATTTTTGAATGTTTCTTGCATTCTTTTCAAAAAAAAAAAAAAAAAAAATATTGCATGAAATATCAGTTCAGCCTTATATAGCTAAAACAAGTAAATTCCTCCCATACAAAATTTGCAGTAATCAATGAAGACAGGCAAAATGTTATAAATCGTTCTAGGCAGTTGTTTCCGAAGTTTCATTTGCACTCTAGTTTAAAATATGATGATGACACAGAATTAATAAACTTCGTAGAAATGGTGTACAATTATTTGCCAGCGGGTCGCCTGCTCATGTCAACATAAATTTCTGATGTTTATTACAGTATCAGAAATTAGTAGAAAATGAGTAACAAATGTTCCGGAAGATTTGTGTGTCCATTCCTTTTTTTAAAGATTTAATATTTATTGACATTTGTCCATACAAATGTTCTGGAAGATTTGTGTGTATTATATTTTTTTTAATATGTAATATTTGTTTCATTAGAAAAAAAAAATTCTTACGTTCTACTTTTCAAACTCATATGATTTTTGACTGAGCGCTGTTAAGAATATTAAAGAAAAGAAAAACGATAGCCAATCCATGTCTTAAAATCGTGTACAATCTTACCGTACATCGTACAATCTTACATAAACATTGTTGGCAAAATGTACAGCTTAAACATCATTTTTCTTTGAATGATGCAATAATCAGAAGATGCTCTCATTGTCATACAAAACGTAGCTAAGACATTTTATGACTTTTGTATAGTTGTTATTATTAGATGTCTGAAAACGTCGTTTGCGTCCCTAAATTTCCATGATTCCGAGTCATCTAGGCCTATTCTACATCTCCTAAATATTTTGTAACGTTTAGCTGAGATACCCTGTATATAAAATCCCTATTGTTGCATTAGCTAGGCATCGAAATAGAAAATAGAGTTACTAGGACCAGTAACCACATGAATTCCCTGCTTCGTATACAGGATTTTATAAAAATTCAAAAAAAAAAAATGCAAGAAATTACATGAGCAACCTGTATTGATTTTTGTCAATAGGTAAGTTAAAAATTGTATGATAAAAATATAAAACAGATCAGATAATATGACATGCATTTATAGAATTAGATGCCATGTGTTGTGCGATTAAATGAGGAAAGTTTACAAGAGAAAAATATGAATAAAACGCTTTTGGTCCGACGAATCAATACATTTAATATTCTACTGCCTCGTTACGCATTTTTGTGATCTTGTACCAACGGACTACTGATAATTTCGATCCCTGATTAAGCGCAAACATGCATTATATTAATGATAATAATAACAAACAATTTCTCAGTACCATCATCAAGTGAAACAAAACCTAAAACTGGGGAATTTAAAAAAAATATATTTTAAACATTTATGAGGGATTTATAAAGCTTATAACCATTATTAAAATAGCACTGAATTAGTCGTGAACCTATCACTAAGAATGAATGCGAGACGGAAAATAGGCGTCTCGCGTCCCGTAAAACAGCCTAAATGTTTTCACGTTTTGCAAAATTCCTATACCGTAATGTTAAAAATGCTTGTCTCGTCTCGCAAAAAAGCTGTAAATAACTGTCTCGTCTCGCATACATCTCTAGTTTTAACTACAAATCGGACAAGACAAATTGAACTTTTACGTAACCATGCTACCAAAATGTACAGTTTGCAAATCGTTTTTACTTGAATGATGCGATAATCAGAACATGTTCTATAAATATCAGAACACACATATTCCTTCAATAACAAAACATATTCCTTTAATAATGCAATAATCAGAATATACTTCTTCTATATCAGAACATATTCCTCCAACTTCAGAGCACATTCCTTTAATCATGCAATAATCAGAACATATTATTTCAATGATGCAACAATCAGAATATATTCTTTCTGTATCAGAGTACATTCTTTCAATTTCAGAATATATTTCTCCAATGATGCAATAAGCAGAATATATATAGGTCTAAGCTATACCTATTAGAATTTTTGTAATGTTGAGGTATCCTGTATATTAATTCCCTATTTCTATATTAGTTAAGCGCATGCACACTTTATATTAATAATAACAATAATAAAAATAATTAATATAACATACAATGCCACAGTACCATAATCGAATGGAACAAATCTAAGCGTAAAACCGGTGTTATTAAAAAAAAAGAAAAACTATATTTTAAACATTTTTGAGGTATTTATAGTGCAACAGAAGCGTTATTCAGGAAACCTTTGAAAAGAGATTCCGAAAGTGCCTCCGTTGTTTTCTTTGGGACTGCTCAGATGGAATGCACTCTTTTGTAGAGGCGCAGAAATGGAGTTCCATTAGTGGCTCGAATTGATGGATGTTTCATGGGCGAATGAATACACGCTGGTCAAGATTGAAGCGGCATTTTTATTCGATAAAATAGAGTTTTCGGGAAAGTATATGTGTTTCAGTTTAATACTTTTAAGTTGCTCGGTATGAATTCAGTAGTTTAATCCTAAGTATTTGCACATAAGTGTGTGGATATTTTAGAGTTTCAGAGTCGTCGTAGGGTGGAAATATAAATCTTGTATGCCTTAACTGTAATACAAATAGCATAAATCTAAGTATAAGTTATTTTTAGCTGAATCACTACTTGTTAAGTAAGTCTTACATTTTGTTAAGAAGTAAATATTGAAGGCAGTGTTTTATTTATTTAATACAATTTAATATTGATATACCTACAAGGGAAAAAATGCGGAATTCAACAACATTTTTTTGATTCAACAAAAATATGGTTAGCAGTGCTTTAACTGAATTGTTTTGATTGTTTAACGAAATTGTTGTTAATGTTACAAAATATTTTATTTAATTAATATTTCTTTTGAATCAACAGAAATATTTCATTCAAATAGAGCCAACCAAAAATTTTCTTGAATCAACGTTTTTCCCCAGTGTATCCATTTTAATCTTATAGATAAGAACTGTTAAAAGATAATTAGTCAGTTTTTATTAATATCTCTAAGTAAGGTATTCGAAAGTTAAACCTTAATTTATCAGTATTGATGTAAAGTATTTATTTGTACTGCGTTGCAATGTTCATAAAATTTTTCCATTATAGTTTAGTAAAAAAAAAAAAAAAATAAATAAATAAATAAAATCTTACCAATTTTTCAATAATATCATATTGCTGCACAAAATCAATCGAGTCTTACCTATAAGGAAAAGAAAGTTTTACATTACCACAATAGAAATTTATGAAATATTGTGATAATTCAAAATGATTTAAAGAACTAAATTATTGACATTATTAACCGCAATTATTACACCGCATCTATGCAGTTTGCAATAATATTTGCTTGATTATAGTATCTTCTAAAGTAACGTCATCTGAATGACACATGATTGTGAATGAAGTCGCTTATAATACTGAAATATTCAGAAACATGAGGTGTCTGAATTTAAAAAATTTCTCAGGATTGTTAAACGAAAAAAAAAAGAAAAAAAATGCACACTTCCTCAACTCAGAGGGATCTTTCGATATTTTCAAATTTAACATTTAAATACATACTTCTAATTCATATACATGGTTTTAAAATGCAATAAAAAAGCAAATTTACACTCATTTCACTGTCCACATCATTCACATGAGTCCACTCACCTTTATTGCTGAAACTACATAAAACTGACAGTATCTTGACTTCTAATTACAATAAAAATCGTGTTGAATTAGTATTGAACGTTCCGACTATAAACTGGAAAATAGAAATTGAAATCTTACATAATTCCGACAGAAAATATCTTAATACTGTTGTTCTATTGTCTTAATGAAACTACACGATTTGTCTCTACTTTATAATGTTTCTTGAATTTTAATGCTATTTCACTAAATTCCTTTATAAAGTTTTTCGATTTGTACTTGGTTGTTCTACAATGTTTAAGCATTTTCACTGCTGTGGTGGTATTTTGCCTTGAAAATTTCCATCATTGTTTCTTATTACTACCTCATAAATTACTTCTACTAAATATACTAAATTGTAGATTATCATAAGTAGAATGATATGTTTAAACTGAACAAACTTTTATTAAAAAACTAATCACACATTGATGATGTAGTCAAAAGTGAAACAGAATGCGAGGATATGTTTGTTGACGGATGATTTAAGAACAACGTACCGGGTTAATATAAAATAGCTAATAAAGTAACTGATATCACTACCGTCTCAAAAATTATTTATACTAAAAATATACTAAATACATTTTATCATAGAATGCTATGCATGAATCGAACAAAATTTATATAACAGACTAACTCAAATTCAGAAGCGCAGTTTAAGAGGTCAAATGTGAAACATATTTTAGGGATCTCTTTATTGTCGGTGGCTTTAAGATTAATATACCGGATAAATATGAAGTAGCTAAGAAAAAAAAAATCTTCAGAAGACTGGGGTCTACTTTAAGTACTGCTGAATAAAAAAAAGACATACTTCAATCGCGCGAAGTCCGATTAGCGTAATTATAGCACTTTACGCCGCCGTTACGTTAGACATCCTCGTCATATTCTTTGACTAGGCAACTGAAATCAAACTTTCATCACTGGTGGGATTTATAAAATTTGATTGAAACACCAATTGCCCATTAAAATTAGGTATAGTAAAAAATCGCATTAATTCTAGGTTTGAGAATGGTTTCCACAAATGCGATTATATGAGTAATTTAGATTGGATTATAAATACTTTTTAAGTTTCCGGTACTGCAAATCAAACTAAGCCGTTTTTCAAAAAAGAAGAAAAATTTCGCCTTTTTTTTATTTATGATATGTTATTTGTTAGCGTCGAAATTATCAAAGTTAGATGTATACCTATCGATATCACGCGCTTTCATGTTGAGACACGCTTGAACAGAAGATTTTTCTACTTCAGACAGCCAGCAGGAAGTACGATTGATTATTTTAATGAATATTTGAATTTTAACCTCACTACAGCTATAATCAAACATTAAATCTGGTATTTTTGAAGATTTTTTTTTCGCGAAACATATTTTTTGGAGTTTAGTACAGCGCGTTTTTTTTTTGTCTCGATAGCGTTCTGCGCTGTGCGACATTGCACGTCTGGACGGCGCGGGAAGGTGCATGATAAACAAAAGAGTAATTTTGCTTCTCCATTTTTATAAGTACCGAATTTCTAGGAATCAGTTTGAAACTCACAAAACCTGTCCTTTCTTCTCACGTGCCTTAATAATAATCGATTAGAAGCTATGGCATATTTAAAAGTACTATTAATGAATTTTAAATTATATTCCACTTTTTATCACAAAATATAATTTTTTAAAAATGAGCAAACACATATTAACGGCAAACATACTATTTTCCTTAAACACTCAATAATTAGTTATTAAGCTCAGCTTTGTAAAAAATAAAAAAAATAAAAAAATAAAACCCTTCAGAAACAATCAATTGTTTTTTCACATACATCGCTTTTGAGAACTTGAATTAAGCCGACGGTAATTTGTGCGAGTGAGTAGTTTCTTTGTGTAAACTCAGTTGTTCTCTTCCGCATCATTTCGCTGGGAATTGTGCTCTTCCAATTTGCCGCTTGTCTTTCATTTACAATTACATTTTATTGAACCGTGACTTTTATTTCTGAAAATCTTTTAAGCTCCAGACTTTGAACTTCTAACGTGTTCATTTGAAAGATTATGGCGGTAGCAAATCTTCCTCAGACATTAGTTGCGCCACGTTGGAATGAAAACAGTTAAAGCGAGTCCTTTCTCTTTGCAGATGCATACTACCCCCCCCCCTTTCCTTTCAATTTGGATAAATTATATCCTTATAGAAAAAGAGAAGATCATCCAAAACGATTTAATATCATTTGATGTGCATTTTTAATTTATATCATTTAAAGGCACTGACATTTTGCCGATTGTCGCACAAAACTATAATATAAATTTTTTATTTGAGAGGCTTTGACCTGACAAGATTGTTGTTGAAAAACATACCTGGATAGAATTATTAAAATAGGTTTGATATTCATAAAAGCTATTTTATATATTATTTATCCTTTATTGTAGAAAAGTGTGATTTCTATTGTATCAATAACAGTTATAGTTTGGAATAATTTGGAACGATTTAGACAATGATAATTTTTATAATAGCAGTGTAATTAGTTAGTAGGGTTATTTATTTATATTTTAATCTTCTCATTTATTTTTTTCTTATTTATTTTTAAACACATCTGTACTAATGAATTTATCATCAAATACTGATTTGTTCTTTTTTTCTAAAGACAAAATATACATCCTTCATTTATTAACATAATGTGAAAGAAACAAAAGACCAGAAATTAACAAACACAAGCAGCTATTAAAAGTTAATTAGCCTTCTTTAGAAAAGTATTAGCAAAAGATGCCAAGTAAGAACTTTGATTGATGCACATTTTTAAGTTTTTAATTGCGAAAACTGGGTTTTTAATTCCATAATAAGGCATGTTTGCCCATTGATATGCACTTTTTGGGGTGGCATTTCTCCCCCCATCGATATACGACTTTAGTCTTAGTACGTCTTAAATACAAGGACTATTCAAATGAAAACGTAGGAAGCGTCCTAAGAATGTTATTAACATACTTGCCTATGCCGCTATGGGAGATCGAACCGAGGCATCTAGGGATGAGATTGGAGTCACCGATGTTGAACGGCACGCATGCGCAGGAGAGAGGGGAGGTTCATTAAGAGAGCCACCCAATTGACGTGGAAGTGCTTGTGAAGACAGGATGGCATCCACATTGCGAAATTCGACGATTGCATACAGTGAGACATATCGAAGTCCAATGCCTCTTAGATACAGAAAGCCTTACAACTCCCACGTCAACGATCTTTGTCGTCATCACTAGGCGTACAAAAGTGACATTACAGTTTTAATTTCACAAGGTTTAATTTCACTATTTAAAATATCTGGTGAATGCTACAAATATTAGAAAATATCTTAAACTAAGCATTAAAATTAAAATGCCTTTCTCATACAAAATTATTCATTATGATCTAAATTGTAAAGCGTAATTATAAAGTTTTATTTTGTGAAAAAAAAAACTTTTAAATGCAGGCCTAGTGATGACGTCAAAGCTTGGTGACGTAGGAGTTGAAAGGCTTTCTGTATCTAGGAAGCGTTGAGCCTACGCAGGTCGATCAAGAACAAAATACCGGGGCTGCTCCCGGAGGTAGTGGTTCTGCTCCATGATAACATGCGCCCACATGTCTCCAGGGTCACACGCACAGAACCGGCCAAGTGGGAGCAGCTTGACCATCCGCCCTACAGCCCGGACATGTGGCCCTGTGATTTCCATGTGTTTGGTACCCTGGAAGAACATCCGAACGGGAAGCGCTTCAACTCGGACGCGAACTCAAGTACGCTGTGAAGAAATGAGTTTCGTCACGGCCACAGGAAATCTGGGAACAAGGAATATTTTGGCTGGTTCATTAATGGTATCGTTGTGCTCAGGCCTACGGTGCATACTCTGAATAAAGTGTTCATTTATACTCACAGTTTCGTTTCATGCCTTTTCATTAGAGCACTCGTTGTATGTTCTAGCAGATACAGAAGTACTTACTCAATGTATATCATTTTTTAATAGCGAAATACATTCACTTTTTGATAAACTACACTTTATGTGAACTGTTACTCAAATATATCTTTCCTAGATTGAGGGCGAGAGTGCACTTAACTGAATATAAATATTTTATTAAATATAATTATACCATAGTTCATATGTAAGTATTATTATTACTTTCCTAGTTATTCATGACCAAAGAACTTATACTTATAAAGGGGAAATTTTCTTTAACAGGATTATGTTTGTATTATAATAAAAATTTTATAATTAGTATACTTTGTGCTGCTTCTAGCTGTAGTATAACATTATTCTCAAATTTTTTGAGTACATTTTCGCTCTGTTCATTAAGGGGAGAGTCCGCCGAAGTACGGCCAAAAAATCGATTTTTGTTTTAATCCTAAATTGCACTTTTCCATTGTGGACCATTTAATACCAACATTTCAATCATAAGATATTTATTTAATGAGGTATAGCCAAAACACTTCATGAAATATAACGGAAACAAGTGTCAAATTTATCTTTAAATGCTTCGTTCTCAAAATAGCAAATTTTAACATTCCATGGCAACATATATTTGGAACGTTTCAACATAGTATCTTAAAATTTTCAGGGCTTGTTCATAGTATTAATAAGCATAAAAAGAATTAAAAGTATAAAATAGTAGAACAATTATAAAAACAGCAAGAATTTTGCTTTTTCATAATTAAAATTAAATATTGTTCTTACAACTTTAAATATCTTACCGATTGTAGTCCATATCATTAGCAGGAAAATTTTCTTTTATTTGAGGTGAATATCGTTGGAAAATATTGAAAACGTGTGTGGTTATTCTGCGCGAAGTGGATTATAGTAATTTTGAAGACGTGAAATTTTGTGTTACGTTTTTGTGTTTTTAAGTAGTAAATAAACTATATTTTATTTATTTATTTATTTTTACTATACAAAACATTAGCGTGTGAAATCACCCTGCAAAAATCCGTTTATTGCCTATAATAGTTTTTTTTTTTTTTTTCGTGAAAGATTTCAGAATCACTTTTAAGTGATTTCATGCCTTGAATGGGTGGACTCTCCCATTAAAAAAAGACAATAATGGTTAAGAAAAAAAACAGCACTTTTGTTAGTAGCAACTTGTGTTTAGGTCACTTTACGGCATGAACGCGAAAACGTAATTACTCTACACTTTCATCTCGTTATCTTTAAAATCTTTTGTATACTTACACTTTCTAACGCAATCGTTAAAAAAAAAAAAAAAAAAAAGAAAATTCGTTCATTAAATTAACTTCCACTTTAAGACCCGTTTTCTGCATCAGTAAAATTCAGGTTACATTAGAGGTTACCACTTTCTAATTGCATGCTTAATGAGTTAATTTTAATCCAACTCCACGGTCTCAGATGAAACATCAGGCGAGGCTTATGAATTCGGAGTGTGGAATTAGAATATCCGCGAAGGTAATGTTGAACGAATGGTAAAAATTCCCCATCGTTAGCGTTTCGACTCCTTCAGAAACAGCACACATTTGGACCATTAGTGCAAATATCGAGCTTTTCCTAATTGCTTCAGACAGTTATGTAAAGCATAAAAAAGGGGCTTTGTTCCTTTTTAAATGTCATTAAACAATAAAGTTATGTGTTCCTTATTGCGCTCTCATTACGGCGGTAATATGCAGATCGGTGGTTAAAGCTAACATAAAAGGAGATTAAAGCATGGATATTAATAAACGCTAGGGAGTTATTCTTTGTTTTAATTGATGCAAACGTGATCGAGAAGTTTTGTCCGTAGAGGAATTCAATACATGCATTTGTAACGCGTATGAAGCAGATGAATGCATTTACTTTAAATACTATTAATTTCTGAAAATATCTCGTAGAAAAAATTTGGTAGATGTTAATTTTATTCCATGTGTCATATTGACTGCAATGGCAATATATTTTCTGAGGAATAAAAATGAAAGGTTAGTTTTCGAATGTTATTTAACTCAGTTATTTTTGTTTGGTTATGGCAACGCTACGCAAAGGCAATCTGGCAAGGATGGGGGTGCCTTGGTAGGAAGACTTTCTAAGGGGCTATAACGCGTATTTATGTTACATCTGGAGAAAACCTACCGAAACTCCAGATCGTTAGAACTACAGACGCACGATGGGACGCGAAGCTAGGACCTTCACGCTTCGGCCGCCTACCATTTTCAGTGACATAACCACTATGCCATGGTGAGGCATCTACCTCATTTAATCTACACTGAAAATTTATTCCATTACAAGATTATGGATTATTAATTTTTTTCATCCATTCAACAGATGTGGCACAATTTTCAGTCATAATTTATTCACCGCCTCATTCTCACACAATAACAGCGTATACAATAAAACTGTATTTGACGGAGTGTACTGTAAATAACTAACCGTTTTTGAACGTAAATAATAAAAACAAGGTTTGATTAAAAAAAAAAAAATGACATTTGCAGCAATCAATAAATTTTGAAATGTAGACTGAGTTCGTAATACACATCGTGCAAATAGTTCTGCATTTCTCCAATAGGTGGCACTGGCGTCTGAAAAATATAAATAACAATACTTTCAATATTGACACTCTTTTTAAGAATACGACGGGGCATTTTCCATATACGCCAGACACTGTCTTAGTCAAACTGAGCTGACATGCTAAGACTGCGCAATATTATTGTAGTAAAGCACGGCTACAGTTAAAACAGAGTTATTTAGGCTTTAAACTGCCAGCGTCACCTAATGGTGAAATTTGGAAATATTTTAATATTATATGTTTCGCAATTATTGTTTTCTAATAATAATGCAGCAAACCACGCATTTTTTTATCAAACTGCGTTTTTCTTAAATCTATGTCCAAAATGGGTCAGTCATTTACTGGAGCCCTTGAGGATAAAGCTTCTACGATCTGAATTCTTTCGGTATTTAACAAATTTACTGGCATAGATCTTGACTTACATAAACTGTCTTCACCTTATATTAAAACATTTGAAAATCTTGCTCTGGAAAACAGAGGGCTAATAATTCATAAATTTGTGTTTACTTCAGTTTTTTATATGATAACTATTAAGTGCACTTTGTTGTTTTACAAATTTACAAATAGTTTATGTAAATGATTATTTTATTTTTTATAGTGTCAGAGTGAGATTTTTCTAATCATTTCTTTTCAGTAGTGTAACCAATAATTCTAATAATCGTTCCTTTCCCATTTGTTCTCGCTTCAAACATTCAGAATTGCAGCTATTAAGTTAAACGCCAAATCGACTCTGCAAGAAACGTTTTCAGAGATAAGTACATTACATTTAGTCTTAATGTAATCCCATGGTTATTAATCAACAGGAAGCTTCTACACTTACACTTGAAGTGTTTATTTTGAAATTTGTCACGTAGATTTTTATCTCATAAATATTCATTCAAAACTACACTTGTTAATTGTATTCTTTTCGCAGGAAGATTTCGTGCAAAGCTTCCACTACGTACATCATTTACATAACTATGCAGAATAAGTTCAGATAAATTCTGATAATAGTACTCCTTACGCGACTAAATATTTATAAATGATATCAGAGTTTAATTTAGTTGTTAAACAGTGCGCGTTTAGAATAATGAAGACTTAGAGTAAAAACTTTGTCACCTAGCTAAATTCAATTCTAATTGTTAATCTATTTTAAATTATTAATTATATAAGGATTAATTTACTTAATTTTCTTTTGATAGGATCTACCAAACAAGAACAATTTAGTGGAAATACATAAATTGTTTAATGTACTCAAATGCATTAAATTTCCTGAGTGATAGAAAAATAATACGAAACTTTTTAAATCTGCACCTTTAGGAACTAATAAGAATAATAACCAGTCTAAACCGATTGATTATGATTATATTCCTTACCAAAAAACTTATTTATCTAAAAAAGATCGACAAACAAAAATTGAATGAAATGTGCTTTGTAAAAGATCCGGTATCGCATACATCTCTGAAGTATTACTATTCATTTGTTGCGGTATAGTGAAGTAAATAAGCTTCATGTACAAAATAAATAAATAAATAAATAAAATAAGTATAAAATTTAATTTTTATCCTCTGTATAATTACAGGTGCCAGTCATCCAGTCTTAATTTTATAAATCAAACTCTTCTTGTATCATGCTATTTAGGAACTTTGCTTGTAAAAAAAGATAAATAAATAAAATACTTTCAGTATCACTCAATCAGATGTACTATCCATTTCGATTCTGATAAAAATTTTATGGCACGGTTCACCGCTGATAAAAAGTGAAGAAACGCATTAAACTTTTTCGCAGCTTTTATCTGTCTAAATCACTCTTTTGCGCCGTCTAAGTAATTGAAATATATTTTCTTTCACATCTGTTCCGGGCGTCCCATAACGCAGCGATGGGGGCGCCATCTATTTAAATATTAGACCTATTAAACTAAACACTGACTCCCAGAAGAATCAACAAACTATTACCTTAAGTCAGGACTCCTCGGAAAATTGTCTGATAAAGAACAGAGGACCTTTTTCTCTTGGACGTAAATGGTTCGATTGATGTCAAGCTAATTGCATTACCTTGTCAAATGCGAAAATTTCGAGGAAGCATTAGAAAAGTTGTTGATGCCGCGAAAAACAAAGGTTTTTTTTTTTCGTTATAAAAAGGAACTAAAGAACTATGAGATGGCTGAAGGTGGGATGAAGTTCGAATAAAGTAGAAAGCAGAGTAGCATTTAAAGCGTGGCTTAACCGAAAGCATTTAGGATTTACAAGGTTAATTTTTAGCACATCCCATTATGAAATAAACAAAAATTTGTAAAATAATACACCTGAAAAATAGTTATCTATCTGATATTATTGATGTATTAGAGATTGATATTTGTGTTGCTGTCGTGTTGTCTTATGGGAAAGCTACGCAATAAGACAAAATAATATTATATACAAATAATATAAACGCTGTCTGATAAAGAACAGAGGAACTTTTTCTATTGGATGTGAATGGTTCGATTGATGTCTGGCTAACTGCAATCCCTTGTCAAATTCGAAAATTTCGATGAACATGTTGAATCCACGAAAAACAAAGTTTTTTTTTTCCTTATAAAGGAACTGAAGTACTATTAGACGGCAGAAGCTGGGATGAAGTGTGAATAAAGAAGAAAGCAGAGTAAAATTTAGAGTGCAGCTTAACCAAAAGTATTTTAGGATTTACAAACTTAATTTTGAGAAACATCCCATTATGAAGTAAATAAAACTTTATAAAATAATGCACATGAACGATACATATCAATCTGATATTATTGATGAATTACAGATTGATATTTGTGTCGTTGTTGTGTTCTTTTATGGCAAAGGTACGCAAGGGCCATCTGCCAAAGATATATAGAACCTTGGTCGGAGGACGTTTTAAGGTGTTCTAACGCGTATCCACGTTGCATTATGAACTGACCCAAACTCCAGATCATTTGAGTCGCGTAACAGGCCAGAAACCGGGTCCTTCGGCCGTCTACCATATTGAGCGTTTTACTCACTCGGTCATGATGAGGTCCTGATTGATACCTGTTACATATTGATATCTATCTGCTTTTGTGTGCTATATTACAAAGTTTTATTATTTTATCATTTAAGTACCAGTTTCAAGTCCCATTTAAGTACAGAGTGTTTTTTGCCATTTTTGTCAGATTGATAAATACCCTTTATATCTCTTATGTTAGAAAGTTTTACTTACTTCATCTTTTAAACATCAGTTTCCTTGAGCGTTTTTCCCTACTTCCAATTATGATTAAAACTCTCATGATGTTTCTCCCATTTTTCGTCGAAGAGGACTGCCTTTAGGATTCAATTTACGGGAATTACTCTCCTTAATTACATTCTTGAATATTCACACTAAATTCGTATATGTTATTGGGAATAACTATAGTATGTTCCTTACTGGATATGGAGCGAACAGCTTTCTAGATTGTTTGATAAGACTTATTGTAATATTTACTGATACGTGGCAGTCCAAGGATGTTCATTCTTTAAACAGAATTCTCCGGATTTTATTTTACTAAACAAAAAACTATATAACAAGCGCCCCAACAACAGCACGTTTTCGAAAACTGAAATGATCATATTTTCAAAAATCTTTTACCGTGTTACCCAAGATAATTATGTTATAACGAATTGCGCATTTGTTGAAAATGCATTTTTGAATGGACCACAGCTTTAAAATAATATAAATGCCAGGCGTCACACGCTGTTTCTATAAATGCATGCATCAGTATTATATTGCAGTATCGATCTGGCTCGCAATAAATCCTACAAAACATTAAGAGAAAAACGATAGAAATAAACAGAATTCGAAACACGTGGCATTTTACTACTCTCAGCTGACCCTCGCACGGTTGATTACAGTAAAATAATGTCGTACCTCGTTCCATAAACATATCGTTACCGCCATAAAATACTGAAAAGTCATTCTAGAACCAGTGGAAGAAAAAAGAAATACATAAAGCAATAACCCATTTCTAGATGAATGTGTGCAGTAGTCTTTCAAGCTTCTTAAGCAGCATATTTAAAAACGAGAAGGTCCTCGTTCAAAGACCGGAAAATGAGTATTTTACTGTTATTATCTCTCCTATCTTTTTTATTCGTTAATGCGAATTTTTTTCGTAGTACAGGGTGTTCACAATTAACACTTCTCTATTCAGTGCGGTGTACCGTGAAAACTACTGATGAGAATGCTAACAAATCTTCAAAAAATGGGGGAGAAAGTTTGGGTAGAAAATAATTAGTTAAAAAAATCACCACCAGGTGACATGTTACACTGTTATAGTCTCTGATATATTAAATATCCCACCATGCAAAGGTATGATGATTTTTCTGTTTCTAATTCCCGTTGTTTTGATCGCTTGCGATACTGAATTGCCTATTTTATTTCCAGCAAAACTTTGTTAAAAGTCACCATGTGCGATTTTTAGAACCAATTTTTTTTCAACAGATCCTCACCAAATTCTCTCGTTATTTTCCCGCAAAATTAGCAACATTCTGACCAGCTATTTTCACGGTAAATCGCTTTGAATACATAAACTTATGAACGATGTGTATGTAAATTTAATTGCCTATTTTGTTCCTTTTCGTGGATTTTTGCTTTTAATTCAGTGGTTTGTCAACTGTCGTATCTTTTATTATCTTACGCTTGGATATAGGATTAAGCTAAAAAAAGACATATTTTAGACTTTAGACATTTACGCGATGCTACGGAAAAATGCTGACATGGCATGACCACTACGAGATTTACAGTACAATATGCCACATGTAAATGCAGCACACAAAACTATACTACAAATACACAAAACTATACTGGGAGGTAATTAACGGATAAAAATCTCTTCAAAAATTAGCTTTGTTAATGAAAGAAAATAGGTACATGTTTTATAAATACTGATTTTAAAAAATACTTCTTCAGAACATTGATATAAACAACAAAATATTTCTTTCACAATAAATAAACTTTCCTAAATGTACAATCATTTTAAAGTTTTTAAACCTTAAAAGTCAATGTTGGGGTGATATAAACACGAATAAACTATATATCTGGTAGATATATTTAAGTTTAATCTTAGTTGTATCATAAAAAATTACAAGGAATTTAGGAAATGTTCCAATATATTTTTTCAACGGGGATCTAAAAAAATAAATTGATTTGTAATTAAAATAATGATAATTAACCAAATTTTTCTTCAAAATCAGGGGTGACACAGTGCAAAAATGTGAAGAGCAAAAATATATTTCATAGAAAAATATGAGTTTAATTTGGTGAAACTTTTTTTTTTCCTGGACGAAATTCCAAGGTACAAATTACAAAGGAAAAAAAAAACAGACATGATAAAAAGCAATTTAAATGCTAAGATAATTGAATAATGTTTGGCTACTAAACTGGATGCGTTGGAAAAAAAATTGTCATTTTTTATAAACCTGTGTTCTTATTTGTTGCTTTGTCAAACTTTTTTTGTAAAAGAAATTTTAATTAGTCAGGGAATAAGTTCTTCATTGTTCTAATTATGAATTTGTTGAAAATAAAATGAAAATATTTTAAGAATATGCTAGTTTGAGGTGGAAATTTTAATTATTCTTGATAAAATACATTTTCTGTTATACTGTAAATAGGTGCATAACGTTTCTTAAAAATTATCGACTCAAGAGAATACTGTCAACTGAATAAAATGAAACTAAAAACTGATAGCGGAAAATTAAAAGAACATTTTGTAGATTTAAAAAGTGCTTAGTTTCCCTTTAATTGATTAGCAAATTTACCATTCACATATAAATGACCCATAGTGAAAAATGCAAAAAAGAATAAAAATAAGTATAAATACTCTTATTTTTTATATTTTTACTATACGTTTGTCTGTTAAGTTAAAAAAAAATATATAAATGATTTTCTTTAAAATATGTTGAACATAAAAATAAAACCCCATCTTCATCCAAAGCAAACCTTTTGTGCAAAGTTTTGACGGCGAGACCAATTTAATTTGAGTTTTAGACGCAGACGTCGTTGTAGCGTTTATCGGTCGTATTTAAAGCGTTTAGTTTCTGAAGTTTTCGCGCAATGCGAAAAGGTTTTTCGGTAAAAGGAAAACTCTACTGGTTATGTAATTGTCTAAAGTATATTTTCTTTATTTAATCAGATTTCACATTGTAAACGTTATGTAGCTCAAAAAATTGGCGCGTTGTTTTCAATTTCAATAGGTAGAAAAAAAATACGCATAATGAAATTTGGTCAACCTTTATAACTAAAAAAATATAAAAAGTATGAGGACAAGCTCCATTATACATCGAGTCTCGAAACTAAACACTATCTCACATACCTTTATTTACAGTTATACTAATTATTTTAATCATTTTAATACCATCAATAACCATTACTTCTTTTTTCCATGATCATATTTTAGTCATTCACCTCAAGCAACTCTTACCATAGAATAAATACGTTTAATATTTTACAGCAATATTCTTACTCTAATCTTTAGCTGTTAAAATCAGACCGAGCGAGATAATTACCAAATATTATTTTTCTGTTAAATTTAGGTAGAAACAAATTTGACTGGTATAAAGTTTCCCCCCACTCTCTTTTTCATTGATGATAGTACTCTTCAGGTAATAATTGCTTCAGCACGATTTATCAATGGCTCTCCGAATAAAGTTCTACCATACTGGAGATATTCACAGTACGTGTTTTTTTTATTTCCAAGCCAGATATTCAGGACACTTCAAATTGTTTCTCTGCTGGGGCTCCGGTCAGTTACCCATCTATTATGGAAACGTCACAGGAATCGTCACTATAGCTTTGATGGTCTCAAGATGAGCCAAATACCTTCCAGGCGGAAGAAGGCAATTTGTCCTCTGGCTCTCGAAAAATTGATCAAATGTATTTCATACATTTTTCAGAAGACCAGCACGATGTGTAGGCTAACAGTTACCTTGATTTATTAACTGCTTATTTCCCTTTCTTTCGAGGAAAGTCTTCAGACTGTCCATCGGTCTTTCCTCTAATTCTTACATTGATTTCTCGTTGTTAAATTACTACATTTTTTAACTAAATATATTTTTTAAGTTTTCATTTCTTGAGATTTCTAATTCCGTTAAAGCTGAACACTTCCTATGCTTTCTTTTCTGATGAAGGCACTGATTTTTTATCTGACAGTTTGTGACACTAGTCGCTCCTCTGAATCTAAATGTGCATTATTATGTCGAATACCACATATCTGAGTGTATGTCTATGACGTTCTTCGTCTCCTGTCTTTCTGAAAGAACACACTGACACTACGACTGAAGATTGCATGTTTCGCTTTACCTTCAGATCACTTAGTCACTGACGCTCAAAACATTTATTTTCTAACTGTGCAAGCTAATAGGTGCACAAAACATGTTTGCGTTCATGATCCAAATTTTAATGTCATTAAATTTTCACTGTCCCTGTGAGATATTTTTTCCCGTTTCACATAGATAGTCGCCGTAGTCAAAACTGGAAAGTCACAGTGAAACGATGTAGATAAATGCCCAATTCCGAAATACTCCAACTGCATATATATGGTAACATTCATATTTGTAATTTAGCATTTTCAGTTGTTTGTCTTGTCTGTAAAGACTGGGAAATTCAATTTGTGTTTTTGTATGCAAACGTTCATTCGTAGTGGGAAAAAAAAAGATTTTCTTTCGTAGTTTCTGTACGACCCGTGAAATGCGATCATTGGACGTGATTTTTTCCCTTCGAGAGCCAATGAAAAGTGGTTTAAGTCAGCGTTATATTTTTCTTCGTATCTCTGACACTTTCCAGGTATAGTTCTCAGATTTGATATGTCATCTCTTTAGTGTACGGGACACATTTTACTAATTGGAAATTTTTTCGAACGGGGGTCGTATAAAACAATTAAAAGTGTAACATTCTGAAAATTAGCGAGAGGAACTTTTTTCTTAACGGAGTATTATTTCCGACCTTATTTGAACATTTTTTTTTCAATTTTCACTGCCCGCTTATATTAAAAAAAAAGAATTAAATCCCATTACCACCTTTTTGGGACACCTGTACGTATGTAATATATACATGAGCATTAGTATCCTTTCAGAAATTGGATTTACGATTAAATGATATCATTTACAGAAAGTGTGTTGTTCAAAGTACTACTTGATTCTTCAACTTCCTTTTGTGATATAATCTTTTAAATAAACTCATTAACTGCTTATGAAACAATCATCTGACATAGATACAATATTTACTAATTTTTAGATCAATTTCCTTTTGCAACTACAATGATCAATCATTGTCTAAATGAAGCAAGAGAAAAGAAACAGTTTCAAGTTTACACATTTGGCAACTCTAAATGTGGCAGATACAGGGTTAAGAATTGATCTCCCATCTTCGACAGTTTATAGGAATTTTTTAATGATAATATTGGAATTAATTTTTAACGAGATAATTGCATTTCTGAATTTAGTCCTATAAAACTTCTTTTATCCCTATTCTCAGGCCAACCAAATCAGGTAGTAGAGAAAATAAGAACTTTGAGTTTTTAATTAATACCAGCAAATTATTCTTTTAATTATACACCATACATTATATTTATTAATTATACATTTACACATATATTATAACGTTTACTTATGCCCCAATGAAAATTTTATATCCCTACTTGACGAACAATCCTTGGAAACTATCCGACTAAAAAGTAGTTCAGATGTGTTTTAGAAATATTTTTGTCTTTTCAGCATATTGAAACAAGCCGTATCTCTTTGACGACTCAGCAGTGTCGCAATCTCTATCTGAAACTTCAAGAAATGTTCATAAAAAGCGCTTGACAGTTACTTCCCCAGAATGACACGAAAAGAATCACTCGGATTTTTTACTTGAAAATCGAAGTGAAGAAATGATGATTCTATTCTGTATGTATGACTTTCACGATTTCTTAACCAGTAGATCATTTTTAAAATAAAATTTTTCCTAAGGCCTTCTCTGACCCAGAAAATTAATTTATAAAAATGAGTATGATAGCTTTCTGACGAAATGCAATGCATTGATTATATTTAGAAAAGGATTAATTCTATATTCTAAGAGAAAGCGGAATTAAATATTTGAAAATATGTCACAGAATATTAGAAACTGTACATAGTTTCATAATTTTTCACCCCCCCCCAAATCGGAATTAAATTAAATGAATTGCTGCAAATGCTCTCTGAAGTAAACAGCATTATTTTTATTATCAAGTTGAGATGTAGTTAGAAGTAATTAACTTGCGAGTAAAGGTAATGCATTTGATTCCAGTGTATCACAACGTTTTCGAAGAAAAATGTTAAAACATTTTTAATTTGTTGTGCATTATAATAAAAACCATTTAAAACGAGCTCAATAGCGTTCTATTTAAGCAGTTGGAGTATTATAACAACTTGCAAGTAGAAATAATACTCTTGCTCCATAAAAAAAAGTTATTTTTTTAAAATATGCACAGAAATAAAATTATTTGCTTTTAGCCTATTTTTCACTCTTTTTCCGGTTTGTAACCATACTTCAGCATGCACGATTGGTTTAGAGTTAACGATTCCGATTTAATTCGGTGTGTTATTTTTATATGTATGAGTATGAAGTGACAGCTGTTAGATAATGCAACTTTTGTATACCTTTTTTATGTGCGCCTGTCTGTGTATCCATGAAAGAAAACTAATCAGTGAAAAAAAATTCAGTGTGGCAAATTTCTAATTACAATAAGAAAGTTCGGTTTCATAATTTATGAAAAAAACACATATAAGTCATTTGGAAAGTACTGACCATAAAAACAGTTTTTCAAGCATAAAAGTTTTCAAGCATAGCGATAAAAGATGCATATTATGTAAAATATACAGATTTTTAATAAGATTTCAATTAATTTTATTTTTGAAAATGATACCAGTCATACAAATTTAAGTATGTCTGCGTCTGGCAGTGTCTTATTCGGTTACACTTGGCTTCCACCAGAACACCAAAGCTGAAGCAGTACCGTATTTCACCGAAGTTTGGGAGCGTGAACTCCCCACTCGATTGAGTCTTCTAAGGTTTGCAATAAAAGTGGACTGGTACGCTTCGCAAAAATGGCAAAATCGCTCCTGGTGCCATATCCTTCATATTCAAACGAAACCTTTTAAGCCAATCCAGGTGCTAGATCTCTCCTTTCAAACTTGCTCAAAATTAGCAGACCACGTACAATTGGTAAAGCTCTTCTGCCTGCACTAGTCGTCCCAAAAGTAAAATGACCAACATATCTTGCAGTATTAGTGGTCATGTCTATAACAGCAGCTCACCTTGCCATTATGGAGAAAAAAATGTGTGTCTCAACTTCACTGTAATGTGCGTCAAATAAAAGAAGAATACATTTTAACGTTATTTGGAGACATACAAGTTAAAATTTGCTTTAAATTTGTTGAAAAAAAATGCAAATTCTTTTATAGAAAAGAAAAATACGCATACTTTTGTGCAAGAATAAATCTTCAAACATTCTGCAACAAATATTTGATCTTAACTAAAATTACCAAAAATTCATAGTGAGAATTTCCTTTTCTGATTTTAAATCAAATATTTTTTATTAATCTCAGCCTTAACATTATAACTTAGATACATTTCCGACTTAAGATATGTAATCGGAAAAAAATATTTTAGCGACTCGACACTGCTTGAATCAGAACTGGAAAATGCCGGAATTTATACAAATCTTTGACAGTTTCTTTGCGACATGACATGAAAAGAATCTGCTTTTTAAGTCAGGTAAAAGATAGTAAAGATATGTAGTTCTACATATCTTTTTTTTCTTTCGATTTTTATTTTTAGTACAAATCTTCACTTCTGTTCTTGCATGTGCTACACTGTCATTTAAAAAGTCTCAAAACTTATTTTCTTGTTCAAGCATACGTTTGGATAAAAGAATATAAATATAAACATATTTATACATATATGTATATATATATATACATATTTTAAGGAATGCGTGTGCTTCCTTGGTTTATTAACACAATGGAGTCATTGTGTTTCTAATGATTCACCTATAATTACTTTTGATGTAATTTTTAATGTAAAATAAAAGTGTTTGAAAGTTGTGTGGGATAATCTTAAAAAAAGCGTAAAAGTTAGAAGCTATGACAAAAAGGTTGCCACTAATGTCGACATTGAGAGTTCCCATACAGCGCTATCTATTGACTTCTGCTCAGGATTTCCTGTGTATATTTGGTTCCTTACGATGTTGTCTACCTCTCTCCAAGTTTATTCACGAATTTTCGCAACACTCGGCATGTATAGATATACAGTGCGTTCGGAAAGTACGAAGACATGTATATTGAAGAAATGATGTACAGATCATGCATGCATATGTATCTGGAGGCTCGTGATAAATATTTAGAACAATTACTGTGAGATATGTGAAAGTCAAGTGTTACTTTGTTCTACTGCATGACAGGAGCATAGTTATTTTCCGAATACTTTGCATACATGTATAGTATGATTAAAAATTCAGTAAGTCTTACACCATTACGTATTATCTGAGAATAATTGTAATTTTGATAAATAATTGTGAGATTAATAATAATATTTTTTCCTCCAATAATCAAAAATTACTTGGGAATTGTTTTTATTATATTATGTGTAAAAAAATGGATAGATGCATGCATAGAAAATCGTAATATACAGGTTGGCTATACAGTAGCTGTATTTTAAAATGATTATTCTTGGATACGTATTGAAGTGAAGTAAAATGCTAACAATGAGACAAGATTTTTTTCTTATGCTGTCTGGCAGAGTAAACGTATGAAAATCTACAAAAATAAAACTGTGTAACTAATTTTTAATTATTTTTTCACTTAATTTGCCTTGACTTATATAATTAATCCACATTTATTGCATCTAATCTCAGTTCTAAATATAGGTTAATTACTTGTGTTGCTTAGTACTATGTGTAGGTGACTGAAAAAAACGTACACAATGTTCAAAATGCCCCTGCTTTATATTATATTATATTTTTACAATACGTTATACACTGTAAAAATTCGCAGGGTATCGCTAAAGAAATGTTACAAGTATGAATTTACGGCGACATTTTTCCCTCTGATAATGCTTGGTTTTTGTGTTATTATTTTATTCTCTTTAGATTTTATTTTTATATACTTTTTTTTTTCACGAAGTCATAAAAAGGAGTTTGACTTGTCTATTACTACATTTTATTTTTTTTCAATGATAAACTGCAACACTGTGGTGGTGACGTAGTGATTTGAGGATAAACACATCAATACACATCTAGACACTACACACTCTAGTATTTTTCTTTTTCAAAAATTGGAAGTAGTAATCTAAATTCGAAATAATATAAAATAAATTGCTGTAAATGAACACCAAAATAAACTGCGTTAATAACAATTTTAAAGGGAGTTTATATTAAGTTTCTGAAAGCTATTAATTGTGTTTTAAAGTATTTTAACTGTACAGATCAATTAAAATATCGTATATTTTACAATAAGTTATAAATTTCAGTTTTTTTTAAAACTTCAGCGTTCAATATCATTCCTATATTTCAAATATAAAATTCCTCAGCGCATTTGAATGTAACGCTGATCCATACCAGAATTTTGTTTAAACATTTTCCGTGTCTTCAGCAATTCGAAACAAGCCGTCTCTCTTTGATGATTCAGCAATATGAGGATCTTAGACTTTAGACACAAAAATATAGAATAAAATCTTTGAACGTTTCTCTAGAATTTTGACATGAATAGAACTATTTGGAAGTGCATTCGATGTCCTGTTATTCTTAAGGGATGTCATTTCCCATATAAGTCGTATATGAAGATTCTTTTCAATTTTTTTGTTTTGTTGCATGCATGTTGTGGATTGAGGGGTAAGACGATTTTTAGAAAAGTTTGAGTTGTCCTATTTCTGATATTTTGATTTTATTATGTGAAATTTAATGTTTTGAGTATTATCAAGTTTTTTTTTTTGTATGTACAGAAAATGACACCGATGTATAACAACTGTCATAATATTATTTTAAAAGGAAAATGCTCGTTTCAGATTAAGGACGAATGACGTATATTTGCTATTGCATTATTTTTTCTATAAAAGTTTTGAGTAAGATATATGTATATCCGATAATTTCTATAATTTTAAATAAAAGTACCCTTTTTTATCAAGTGATATACTATATTAAAACTCGTAGGAACAGATTAAGTTTCATCCATAAAATGATGAAATTTCTAGATTAGCATGAAAATTTCACTTTATAGAATTCCACAAATATTAAACGATTATTAAGAAATTAAATTTTTGATTACCAAAAAAAAAAACATGCATGTGTTTTTCACGGGAGAAAAATTTTCTTTTGATTGATTTACCACTGACGAAGGCACCTGTTATTTATCGTAAGTTTTGAAATTTATATTTAGCTAGACATCATAAGGCACAGTTGATTTAGTTACATAAACGGATTTCTTTTCAGAGCCTTAAACTTTATATAATAGTGACCTATGGGGAAAAAATAGAAAGAAAAAGAATAAATAGTATTTCATATTTTGTCCTACCATCCTTCCAAGGCAGGAATTCAGAAGAACACCGTGTCAAGACAACCAAGTTTATCATAATAATACACCTTATGATTTGTTTTTATGGAAACGGCGTTTTAGAAATGTTGTGGTTGAGATGTTTTGTAGAAGTACAAAATGCGTTAAATAGTGAGTGATTCAAATAATACTAAATATTATGCATTAAATATAGTGAGAGTTAAATATATGCGTTAAATATAGTGAGTAGATTTTTTTTTCTCTTCTGCTACATTTGGATTTTCTATCGAGCATATGTGTATCCAATAGTGATATACACTTGCAAAGTTTCGTTACGCTAACTTCCTTGGAACCACAAAAAAGTACTCTCATTCGTGGGATTTCGGGATAACTCGAGCTGCAAATCACAAAATATGACACTGAAAAAGTGCCGTAAAAACCAGGTGACGTGAGGACAAGGTCTGATAATGTAAGTATTCTCTATATTATAATGGTTTATGCTATATTTAGTGTGTCCAGTGCTAACGGTGCTCAATGGCTATTTCCTAAACTATTAGTCAGAGACACATACTTCCAGTGTCAAAAATATTTTAAATCGTATAATCTATTATAGCAGAAACAATCAAAGTCAATTAATCAATTCCTATAAAAAGTACGAAGCTTAATTTTTATACGGTCCCCGGTCTTGTCAGTTACTTTCCGAAAGCTTGAAAGTAAGTTACTTTCAAGCTTTCAGTTACTTTCTGAAGCTTGTAAGTTCTTAAACTGAATTGTATAACTTATTGTTAAATATAAGATATTTTAATTGATCTGCACAGTCAAAACACTTTAAAACACAATTAATAAGCTTTCAAAAGTAACTTGAAGCAGTTTTTTTTATAAAGAAATATTTGAAAAAATTTCTTTATAAAATTTCATGTACAATTAAACGAAAAATCGTTCTTCTACGACCAAAATTCACCGATTTATGAAACAGCAAGCATTTTGACTTAAGTCACTTTTCCATGTTTAAAAGTTTCCCGTTATGGTAAACCATTAAGGGACCATATAAATATTGAAATTTTAAATTATATGTTTTAATTTCATTTTCTGGCATAATGTGGAAAAAGAAACAAAAGTAATTTTAGAATACTGATCTTCAAGTAGAGGGTTATAGAGAAGCTCTATTAAAATCTATCCGGGTTCAGACTAACTATATATTGTATATGTGTAGCATGCAGATGTGTAACATAGTGTGCTACGCAAAGTGCAAGAAGCGTTTTCTACACGGGTGCATATTTGGATTGCAGTCATAGCAAGTTATTTAACGCCAGTTCATTTAAAATACTCTCAAAAAAATTCTATTTTTAGTATAAGCTATATTTTTCTGTTGATTTATTGGAGACACATAGTTAAACTTTAATCTTTATTGCAATTTATATTCGTAAAATTATTAATGAAGTTGATAATAAATATTAGGTACAAAGCTCAAAACCATATACGTTTATTTTTCTCAAATTCACTTTGTATACAACCCCTATTTCGCAGCTCGAAAAGTTCTCTAACTAAGCAGCTGCAACATCGGTGAATTTTGGTAGTAGTAGGACGATTTATTTTTTATTTTTTTATAACTGTGCAAAAAATTGTATAAAGTAAATTTTCTAAATATAACTGATAGGTCAGGTGGACCTTATAAAAATTTAAATTTCGTAATTTTTATAGTAATTGATTTGTTGACTTTAATTTTTTCTGATATAATAGATTATACAATTTAAAACATTTTTGAAACTGGTCTCTCACTAACCGTTTAGGAAACAGCTATTGGGCACCGGTAGTACTGGACACCCTGTATATATGTAAGGAATGGCCTTACGCCCTCCCTTGTTGAAATGATCGACACAAATCCATTGGGGTTCTAGGTTGAATAGTTTATTTCAAAGTTCGGACAGAGGGCAGGAGTCGGGCCGACGACCTTATTAGTTCCGTGGCTATCTTCTTACATCGCAGTCTAAAAGCTAAAGCTCAAGCTAAGGCTAAGCTTCACGTTCCAAACTCCTAAAAAACTCTCGAAATTTCCGCGCTATTGCTTAAATACTCCTTAGTTACTACACCTGCTGGCAGGGTGCCGCACGATCGCGAAGGCGTTACTCTCAAACGTAATTAGTTAACTAGATTGTCAATTAAGACATGAGAAACACCTGCTTACCCAGGAGTTCTAGAAGCGCGTCGTAACGAAACCACAGAAAACTGAAAATACTGCTAAATCGACAATTTTACTCATTATGGAACTTCAAAAATCGTCTCTGAGCGTAATATTTGTATGGCCGAGAAACAAACTTTACAGTAAGAGAAACCGAGATTAACCTTTTCACGGCGGGGAAATTTTGGGCGTGCTGTTTCAGAAGGACGGGAGCATCTGAAAAATGCTTTCCCCCATTTCAGTGACTCTTAGCTGAAGCTGCTATTTGTGCAACAATCATTGATGGATTACTCTTTCCCGCCTCCAAAGTAAAACGAACTTCTTCAACAAGGGGATTAGCTTTACGTTTATATTCTCCTTTTCAGGAACTGGGGTGCAACTGAATTGATGGATGAATGTTGACATCTCTCCCCTCCGGTCCAGTACAGGTGAACAACTACTGAGGGGGAAAGCATTAGTTGGTCAAAATATGAACCAAGCCCGTCCTTTAAGGTTGTCTACGGCTTGGTTGAAAAATCGACCGCCCGTCTTCAAAGCGTTAAAGAAGCTTTTTTAAATAATATTAAATTAAATTAGATTAAATTAGAAAAGTTTATTTTATTATTACATATATATATATATATTAAGTAGTATAAAATATTAATTATCACGGTAAAAATAGAGATTATTTAACTATAAAGTAATAAATTCATCAACGAAACTCAAAATTTAAATGATAAAAAATACATTGGAACTAAACTGTTACAGGTTCCTACAACACACGTTAAAAGTCTTAGATATTTATTCGACAATATCTATATCTCACTTCGGCAGAATCTATATCTCGGATGAAAAATTTGAACGTCACAAATCAGTCTTTCGACTGTCAATTTTTAGCATGACTTACAAGAATCTGAAGAGCATGTCTTTGAAAATTGTATATATTCGAGAAATTGTGTCATTTTTCATATCATCAGAGTGTAAGATTTTATTTTGTCCGATTGAGTCACAAAAATATAAAATTGCATATACGTATTTTACATTTGGTTGTAGACATTTAAAGCATGAAAGAAGGTATAAGGAAAGAAAAATTTAGCAATATGTCAAGATGGTACCTTTATGGATATTGTAAAAGCGCTAACCTGACTAGAGAGCATGAATTACTGTAACTATATAATTTAATCAACTCTTACATTATATTTTATTTATATACTGTCGAAATTTCATAATTTTCCTTTGTTTTCAGATCTATGAAAATACAATCGATATTCACACAACTTTTTTTTTTAAATCCTCGTGACTGAAATAAGCCACGAAACTCTACTGAATACAATTTTGTTAAGAATTTCTGGGTTGTTTTGCCCTTCAGGAGTTATATATAGTCTAAAACAAGTATTCTATGTGTCAAATAATTAAAATTTGCATTTTCTTGCATGGAAATCTGCTAACTAGAACGCCAGATAGGGTATTGCGTGTGTCTCTTGTTTAACAGAGGGTTTTCTTGAATTCTCAAACATTGGTGGTAGCGCTTAGCTGTCTTCAGTTTTGAGGACTTAATTTTGGCTCCAAAGTTGGCAATATTTCACAAAAAAGTCGCCAGTTTGATGGCTTTTTCTGCGATTTTACTAAGGGGATCTAATTTTTGTTTCGCTGCATTATTATTACGAAATAGTCTAGTATTACTCAATTGCATTTGTTTTATGTGCTATCAATATTCGCGATTGACTGAAATGTTTTCTGGGGTCTCGAGAGATTGCTAGAGATTTTGGACACACTATTTAAGGAAGGGTAAATCATGCCCGGGTGTTCAGTTGACTGAATGCTCGTAGCCAGTCCACAGCATTAGTAATGGCATTGTATTGTGTGCTGCTTGGGATCTGTTGCTTATTTGGAGAACCTTGCTCTTGAGAGCTGTTGTAAATTCTCCATTGTTAAATCCTGGGGAACTTCTGATGATTTTCTTGTAGAATCTCTTCTGAATTTTAGACTGTGGAACGATTTTATCCTGCGGGAAATAAGGCATTTGAGAAAGCTTATGTGTGAAGCTGACTGTTGCAAACCAAGTTACTGACTTTTAATTCATGTGAATCGTGTATTGAATATTGTTCGCCGACGTTCTAGAATCAATAAAATTTGTGCTTCCTCCTGTCTACCAGAGACTGTTTCTTGAATGTCCCAAATACACTTAGCAATGAACCCGGAAACGAAGTAGAGTTTCCTGCAACAATGTACTATTTTTTTTAATTAAAAGAAATAATAGAGATATAACAAAAAGCTATCCAAAGATACTAATGGGTAAAAGGAAAAATAATTCAAAATTTATAAAATAACAGACATAAAATGTACCTATCAAACGGGACGCGCGATTCGGAACAAAAGAATAAAATCTTCCTTCTTCAGTTGAAGCGCACACAGTCTGTATTCTGCTACTTTGTGAGTACTTCAGCTGAAGAAGGACGGAAATATTTCACTCGAAGCGCGCGTCCTATTATAAAAATACATTTTATGTGAGTAATTTTACCAAGTTTTAATTATTTCATTCAAAATTTTAAAGCTTATACAAAGTTTTAATTATTTCATAATAATTAATTCATAGTCATTTCCTTTACTTTTAAAAAAATGACGTGATTTTAAGATTACAATATATATACGTTGCTTTTATCTTTTAATGTGTAAAAATTGCTCTTTGATACATCCAATTGCATGTTCATTTGATTCTATGAACCAGTTTATTATTTACCAATTGTAGAAAATGTAGACTTAATTTGTTTATCAAACTATAAATATGAAAAATATTTACATTAAGTATCTTGCGCATTTTAAAGCATGCAAAAGGTAAATACAGATCGTTACATCAATAAATCAACATTCATTCGCTTGTAAACACTCCCAATGTATGTAAACACCAATTCACCATTTGGTATTTACTGAACTGTCACGTTCCGAGGTTCATTTATGAGTGATGCAATGGCATTAATGATTATAAACAGATTAGCTTATAACTGCAACATTAATTTAATTGGAAGCGTTGTAATAGTTCCACAGAGTCTAATTATGAAAGTAATTACATAATGAAATTAATATACTTGGGCACTCGTTTTAATTTAATAACGACAGTAATTATTTTGAAGCATCAATAAAATACCATATTAAGGTATTTGTGGATTACGGCTCATTTTCAATTACATGTTCATATTTTGAAAACATTCATATGTATGAATCAAAAATATCACCGATTTAAAAATACTTTAAACTAATAAATTGTATAACTTTTACTTAAAATAATGTGTAGAACTTTAGAAATTTCCTTTAATTCTATAAAAAAAGGAAGGATTGAGACATACAAGTCCTGTGCTAATGAACAATTTTTTTAGCGTCGAAAAAGTTTTATTATGGTTGAACATTAAGCAATGAACTACAATAGCGGAGAAAAGTACTAATTTAAGAAATTGCATTATTTTAATATTAGCATTTAGATCGTGAATATAAAATAATATAGTTTTGTGGAAAATTATTTTTCGGGGTAATCTTTTTATAATAAGTTAACATTTAACTTAACATAAGTTAACTTATTTTCGGTATAATCCTTTTATCGTTCGAATAAAATAAGAACTTCGTCAAACAAAATATAAGTAGACAAATCAATTAATGTATGCAGATTAGGTCTCTTTTTTTTACTCAACACTAGCTTACTTCATTTTCCAGTTTTCGAAGTAGTAACCTGAATTTCTGTATTGGATTGTAGAACACACGCCTGTACCTTATTCTGCTACTTATGAGATATACAGTTAAACATTAGGCTTTTTTTCAATTAAATTTTATTGAACGATTTTATAAACTACTAAATAAAAGAAAAATATTTGATTTTGTTGTATTTCTTTTACTTTTTCCTATTCTTTTCCAGTGTTCGAAGAATTAGTCAAAATACTCGTAGATTTTACGAACCGTGCTAGACTAACTATAGATTGTTTTATTCTAACATATTAATATTGTTTTGCGTAGTTAAAAATGCTCTGACTATCAGTAAAGATTATTTTTTAATTTGATATTTTATTAAAATATTAGACCTCATGCTATTTACTCGAGATTACTCGCGCAGGCTGTTTTGTACACGTCAGCTACATAAAAACGATTCTACCTTTCACAGCGCGATGCCCAGAACTGCAATTTTCTCGGTAGCTGCGCATTATACGTTATGGCAGGGTTTCTCAACCTGTGGGACGCGACCCCCAACGGGGCGCAGAGCTTCGGCAGCGAGGGCGCAAGAAAAACCAAAGAGCAAGTTGTGAGGCATGCTTTTAAAAAAATCATCTTATTTATTTTCATTTTTACTCAAAAATATATCCATTTTCGCTTAAAAGCTTCATTAAACCTTTAATAATAACATTATTTTGTAGAAAATTCGACTAAATGTTCATTGTTAAAGATTAAAAAACTGAATGTATGCTGAAAAATGTGAGGGGGGGCGACGCCGTAAGTTATCTTTCATTGGCGGGTGACGTTAAAAGGTTGAGAACCGCTGCGTTATGGAACCTTTAGCTCTTCCATTCTTCCTGCACGAAGTTGTGTGATACGAACGTCTGAAACACCGCCTAGCGTGCTGAGAAGACCACGCGAATAATTGCGTTATGTTTTCATTTTTTAAGTAACAAAAATAATTTTGTTAAAATAATTCCATTAATATTTTATTCATATATGTTAATATATACGTATAGTTATGCATTTTTTAAATTTATTCTAATCAAAAATTTATGTTTTTTGGGATTTTTTTAAACACTTTTCGGAAATTACGGCAAAATCTCCATGGGCGTGTGTGGAAATAGATTACTTTATTTATTTCCACAAGAGTAACAGATTCTAAAAATGAATAAAGTTATTTTGGGGGAAATGCTGGAATTTAAGATAAAGAAGAACATCATATTGAAAAATCCGACATTTCTACGAATTCAGAACAAGAATTCAAAGAACCTCCTGAACGCGATGCAGCGCATGTACATACTATGTGTGTCTGCCTGGGCCTGCTTGAAACATATGACTATAATGTTCTCTGAAAGAATTGCAGTAGACTGAAGTAGTGTTTTACTACCTTTCACTATCATTACCAATAATATTGTTAGTATTTATTACTAAGATTCTATACATAAGCTTTATTTTATAAAATTATATAAAATTATGTATTCCAAATTAAAAATTGTGTGCTGACTTTCCATAGGAATTTTAGCCTTATTTGTTTTTAATAATTTTCGAATTTTTACTTGGTTAATTAATAAATGCTTTCTTATTTCAAAAGTATATTTCAAATAATTTAGAAAGAGCACCATAAATGTTACGATGCATCAAAAACAGACACGTGTGAACTAGTGTTAAGAAATATCAATAAGCATTCAAAGATAATTCATGCTTAGTTCAATATTTGTCACAAGACTCGAAACATACATTTCTCAGGTAATTTTTTCTGTATTTAGGTTACATGCACATTTATTTTTATTTTTATTTTTTTCAATCATTGTGTAGTTTTGTTTTGTATAGAGCTTTTACGATGCCATTTTGTCATCTTTAAAATTTTTAGACGTTTTTCAGAGGATTAGCTGTTGCATAACTTGAAAAGTATTCTTAGTTTTGTCATTCAAAAAGAAATCCAATTCATTTCAACTCAAAAATTTTTCTGTAAAAGTGCGTCAAGCTTTTATACCTGCAGTACCGAAAATATTGAAAAATACTTGCATTACAGATTTTTACTTCAATGTAAAAATACTTGCACTGAAGCTCAGTTTACCATGATTTTCCCGGAAAGTTTGGTTCATAATATACATCATTTACGTTGTATCAGTGTAAATAATTATGAACTTTGTTTGTTGTAATCACATATTTCGAAAGAAGAATACCATATTCTAAAAATTGCATTTTTGCTCTTTTTACACTGTTCGTATTTTCTTTTACTCTGAATTATTAAAACTGAGCTTTTCAGATGGAATAATATAGAATTTTTCAGGTAATAAATTTACATTTATATTTATCAATAATCACAATTTCTGTTCACCTCTGATGAGTTTTTATCTCAAGAATCGCTGCTGTCGTTCATTTATCAGTTACAAAATTTCCTTATTTGAGAAACATTGGAGATGAGTCGATTGAGTTAAATTTTGACTTTAGTATTTTGTGGCTTAAAAAAACAGGTTTTGTGATTCTTGCATCCATGTGAACTATAATATTACTTAACTAAAGTATTTTTCATAATCATTCTCAACGTATTTCTCTAACATAAACAGTTTGATTGAAAGTAAAGGGGAAGACAAAATCTGTAGTAAAAAAAATAAAAAATGCCTATAATCAGAGGTTGGTTAAGAATGTTATATAACAGTAATTCTAAGTACAGTGCCTTGTAAAGAATAATGTGACTGCTTGATTCAAACTAAATTCAGTTTCTGAATTAATTGTGCATTGCAATTTGGGTAAATCCACAGAATTTCTAAATTTTATTTTTAAAATTAAAAGCACCCACATTAGATCATAGGTTAAACTTGTCGGTATTGCTAAAAGTAGAAAAAGAAATCATAAATATTCATGAAGAAATAAGATAAAGTTTAAATTCAGAACTGAGCTAGTATTGCTGGCGTATAAGCCGCCTCCTAGTCAAAGATAACAATGCCTCATACATTCATCTACATGAAGTGAAAACGGTTGCAAATTTTTGGGATTTTGTCGTTCTTTTTTTTTAATTTTTATTGAAATATTTAGCTCGGAATTTGCATTCGATCACTCGGATTACGTTTCATTAGTTGTTTAATTTATATAAAATATTTTGTAGAATATCACTTAATCTGAGGCGAAAACAATACGTGTCAAAATGTAATGTGTCCTTCAAAAAATCGACAAACTTGACTTGTTCAATTCAGAGTTGTTTCAATATTTGAAAAATTGCTCATAATATTGAAGATAACCAAAGCTGATATTTAAGTAAAATTATTTTTCATTTCAAAACTCAGAATCAAACTTCCTTTCATTCACTGTTGCCACTTCTTGCGAAAAGAAAATTATCCTTACTTTAGAGAAAAATACAAATTTTGTAATATTTTGAAAAAAAAAGTTTGAAAACCCATGCTATAAACTGGGGGACCACCTAAAATTGTACAAAATTTCATTTAATTCTCTTGGGTTAAATTTGGACGGATTTGCATGATATTTGGAATAGAGATAGCTTATATCCTTAATTAACATTTAAGCTATGCTTTATTAAAAAAACAAATTCCCATCATTTTCATAGATTTCGGATTTTGTGGCACACTTCTATGCATGACGGAAAACATTATTATTATTATTATTATTATCATTGTTTTTATTATTCTGAATGTGCATTTACAATCTATAATTACTAAAGTATTGCAATAAAGTGTGTTTTTTCGTAAAAGTACTACAAGACTTTTTATTATAAACTCGATTTTACATTTAGGTTGATTTTTTACTTGAAAACTGTCAGCAATTAGGCGTGTAAAATCTTTTGCTTCACAATTCCAATGACGTCTTAAAACAAAGTGAAACTCTTACATTCTTTTTTCAGGAATTTACATTGGTTACATTCTATCCCTTATGCATACGACAACTATTACTCATTTTACAGGGTTGATAGGTTCGGGAAGAAGTGATGCCAACCGTTTAGACAGAATTTATCGCTTTTTTATACAGTAACATAAGTTTGACGATCAAAGAAAAGTTTCCTGCATCTTATTCGCTTTTTCTTTCTCTGCTTTTTCATTCTTTCTCTTTTCCTTGAGGAATATAACGTCAGTTTTATTTCTTCATTTATCTTTTCAAAACTGTATAAAAGTGTATTATTTTATTTCTTCAGATGCTTTAGTTACTGTATTCCAGATGAAGTTTTTTTTCTCCTTTAAAGAAACTGTAATATCTTAAATTTACGCAATGCCTTGATTATCTAATTTGAGCAGTTTAGAATTGAGTTATATAGTTATTGCTTGTAGAAATTCCGTTTGTTACCACATTCGATATTTCAATTTGTTAATTCGAAATGACTCTAATAAAATACAATCATTATGGTTGCAATAAAAACTATTGATGGATTCTTAATCAAATAAATATAAGAATTCAAAATATGGCATGTTGTGTAGAAATTTCCGTTCCATCAAATAATACTTCTATATTCTACAACTTTGTGAATGAGGATGAAATTAAATTAAAATATGTTTTATATCAATATATATAAGGCACTTTGATGAATGAAAATAAGTATTTCAGGAAAGAAAAATATTTAATATTCTTTCCATAAATTGCATAAACAATTTAAACATCACAAAAACATATAGTACAATAATGTTTTATGGTGCAATCTTTATAAGTAAGATTTAATTCCATAAAGAGTGCAACGAACAATTGTGTACTTAATTGATTATTATAAGTCATCTAATAATTTGATAAACTAAAGTGAATTTGAAAAAAATAATTTCCATAATTTCTGATCATTTTATGAATTAATCTGTTGATTAAATTTAGAAAAATCCATTTGCGGAATTAAATCAACTCTTCCTTTTAATTCACGAATATAATTAAAAAGCTAATTTAGGACTTTTTTTTTCTTTCGAAATCAGTTCTTTAAGAATCTTCTGAAGAATTACATTAATTTATTATTTCTTTAAACTACAAAATAAAAAAAAATAATTGGATTTTAGAACCCCTTTTAGTTGGAAATTTTAATAGTTTTCATCAGTCAGAGATTCTGACTTCCTCTTTCTTAATTTTGCTCTATTTAAGTGTAATTTAATCCGCAACTTCAAAAGTAATATGATATAAATAAATCAAAATTCAACAAAATCAAAACTAGAGTACTAGAAAAGCGGTAGAATATACAGGGTGTTTCGCGAACGACTCTTAACTCTGAAAATTAACTCTTTAGCGCTCAACTACAAGATAATCTCATAGCTGTTAGCTCCCAGCGAAAAGACCGAAAAATGCCTTCACCCTCTAACGAAAGGCTGTTTTATTACTGATTTTTGACAATTTAGAACCACTTTACTTGAGTAGCATTAGAGGCGAGAGGTTTCCTACTGTGATAATCTGAAGAAGGTCTATTGTAACTGCTTTTGACAACACATTGCACACTGGAAAATGACAAAAAAATTAAGTAACTTTAAGCTTTGATCCGCTTCTCCAGAAATTGACCTTGAGCTCTTAAACCCAATTCATCAAAAATTGACCCGCTTCATTCTTCACTCTTGTTAATCGGACATATTTTTAAGGGGAATGAATTTTTAGTCGGCAACTAGAGTTAGCAACTCAAAGACGGTGATTTGTATAAACATGAAAAAAAAGTGGTATGCTTATATATATATATATATATATATATATATATATATATATATATATATATATATATATATATATATATATAACGTAAGAATTTGATACATTTATTTAAAAAAAAGTTGTAGCTACAAATTGCTGAAATAGATGGCGCTGTAAGCCGCACATGTCGCAAGCGAAGAATAAAGCTTTCATTACATATCAGTTATTCAGTAAATATGAGTTTTCAGTAGTGCGTTACCGGAAATCCACGTACAAGTCTGACAACCATACTCCTATAGCTCATCAAGTGTTGAAGGTTTTTTACCGTAAACATATATGTATTTCAGTATGCCGAAAAGAGAATAATCACAGGAATTGAGGTCGGGGAAATAACGAGGAAAATTCATGACTTTCCCTTAACAATCGAGTATAAATAGTCGAGATAAAAGTAACCAACGCTACAACTTTTACCATCGAAGTATTCGTCCAGAAACACAAAGGCGTGTTGCGAATGGTGTAGTCGAGCTCCATCTTGCATGAATAATGCCGTGACTTGTTGATGATCCAATGACAAATTCATTAAAAAAAGCAATGTAACGGTCGATCGTTATCGCTTCTCGCAAGAAGATAGACCCATTCATGGCTTTACAGGAGATTGGAGTCTAAACGATAAGTTTTGTGCTATGGAGCGGGCACGCGTGTGACAATCGAATGCTTTCTGTGCGCCGAAATCACAAATTTTTCCTGTTATATCAAAAATTTTCAACAAATTATTCTACTCAAATTTCAGATGTTTTTACGAGATCCGCATTTTCGTTAGCAGTGCCATCTTTGGCGCAGCTTGTAGTTAAACTTTTGTGGCTTCTGAATCAAATTCTTGCGATTTTTTAAATAAATATACGACTGGTTTCACAGTTCTATGAATCAACTTTTTTGAGTTATTTACTTTCAAAATTAGGTGTTCTTCGTGAAACCCCTGCATATATATCTCCTAGATTTATGTTACTAATAATCGAAATATAATGAAGCATTCCAATGCTGAGGGACATATTTGATCGAATTAAGCTAGATGTCTTTTCGTTTATTAAGCATTCTCTAGTATTGTCTTGGATTCGAAGACAAATGCATTTTTATAAAGTACGAGGAAGTGCATTTTTTAATACATTTTTATTGAATTTTCAAGTTAAATACTGTCCAATAGTTTATTAAAAATAATTTTCATTAGTGAAATCATAACTCCTAAAATAATTCAATGCATTTCCTATCGCTACATTTAAAAAAATATAAAAGCCAATATGACTTATCAGTTTTCATTTTTGGTTATACGCATTAATATCGAAATAACTTGATTATACTTTCACCAGTATTTATTAAAAGATCAGCTAAATACTAAAGCTTCAAATTTCGGCAGTCACATTCTACTTTATACTATCATGCGTACTGTCAAATTCAGCTTTCTAATAGCGTAACAGGAAAAGGACAGTAATCCCAAACGAATACCTACTGGCATCTTCGTAAAGTGATGTGATTATATATGTGGGAGAAATAAAACTAAATAAATCGTCAAAGAAAATTAAAGATGTTTATTGATATACGAAATTTGACATTTAATATATGTATATGTCAGTTTCACATATAAACTATGATTTTTTAATTATTAATGATTCATGGTGTGATTAAAAAAATTCATATAATTCTTCAAACTACGTGTTTTTCAAAAAAGTTAATTAGTTATTCACTATACTAATATAGGAAATATAGCTTACCGTCTTGACTATCACGTGATACTTAGCGAACGTGTTTATAATAGATGTATAAACCAAGCCTTGTTAAATTTAAAAAGTTTATCTGAAAGCATACAATTAATTATAATAAAATAATTTAAAGAAAACTTATTGTTTGCATTAGGTAGTTTTTACATTATAATAAATTAAATTTTAATACACATATTAACAAAGAAATTTCAAATATTCCTCATGCATAGTAGTCAATAAACAAATTTTCCCCCCATTCAAATCAAACAACGCACTAAGTAGCCCTAAACAACATATTTGTTTTGGAAAATTCAATATTGAACTTTAAGTGTTAGAATAAAAAGCCATCCATGCAACAAACAAATTCTCAGGAGAATGCATGTGACATGAAAAACAAGCTTGAGGGCAGCAAATAACAATAAAGGGGAATATCAGTTGCTTAGAAAAATCAAATTAAAAAAACACACAAATGAAACAAAGATAGCGGCAAGTAAACCTATTTGGTCAAAGAAATTCTCAACAAACACGGCTTTATATAAGTCAGGAAGAGAGGTAAAAATAAAATAAGGACGAAAAAACTCCCAGCGTTTAGACTTAGAATGAAACAAACGACCCTATAACTTCTTTTTAAAGATAAATTTGAACAACAAAGGTCGTGGTAACGTGTAGAAAATTCTGCATTGGATGTTTATCTCCTTAACATAAAAAGAATTTTATTTTAGTAAGTGTTTTTTTTTTTTCCTTTCTTGAACTCTAAGCACAACGCTTAGTACTATCCTGCCTTTTTTATATTTAATATTTGCAGATATTGCCTTTAATATTTGCAGCTATTGTAATTATCGGCATAACTAATTTAAATATATGTCTTACATAACAAAATATAAATAAATAAATAAAACAAAATAAAATAAGCTCTTCTGGCGTTTTGTTTTGTTAAGTACAAAAATGATTGTACTGAATGTCTGCTATTAAATTTCTGAGTGATAGCATATTATTATTGGTAAGGAAAGGATAGTATGAAAGAAAAGCCAGATTAGCGTTACCTCTAATCTAAGAAATGTATCTTAAATTGAAAATGCACCACTGAAATTAAAGAAGAAATTTTAGGAGAAATAGTTTACATGTTTGAATACTTAAGAGAGTGGCATTCTGGCAATGTTTTGCCAAGCTTTTCAGAGGGAAAGGAACTAAGCAAGGTAAGTCCTTACATTTTTTAAGATTCCTTTTTAATTAGTTTTGAAATATTGAACAAAAAACTTTTAGTTTTATTAATTTTTTCCAGTTTTTTGCAAAGGAAATGCTAAATCAAAACAAGAAAAAGTAGGTCTGATAAAAAAAGTTACAAACTGGAGATCCAAGTCTTGCAACAGATAAGTTAAAGAATGCATTAAGGAAAATTATTTTTCTTTAAACGGATGAAATAATACTATAAGTGTTTTCTATGCAATTTGTGTGTTTTTTCAAGATTTATATGAAAACAGCTGAAACAAACAAATTGAAATTTTAGAAATGGTAGAATTTTTTTTTCACTCACGGATGGTTTGTGTCTTCTTATATCTCCTAATGGTCATTTTGATCGTCTTGCACATAACAGATGCTGCAAAAATGGTTTCTAAAATTATCTTTGGAAATAATTTACCATTCAATGCAAGGCAAATTTTTATTATTTTATGCAGGCCTAAAAAATATTGTTTTACCAAAAACTCGTAGCACTGCAGCTTTAAAATCAAATTTACATCTCCGGACCGATGGAATATCAGGAATTGAAATTTTCTTGAACTACTGCAAGTACGAAATTAAAAGCATGTTCGTATTTTTGAAATTTTTCTCAAATAATCTTTTAATCTACATTGACAGTTTATGACACTAGAATATGAGTGAGTAGACAACATGAAACACGGATTCTTTTATTTTCACTTTATTTTTATTTTAAAGAATTTGCGTATTTGTACAGGAGTATTTTAAAATAGACAAGGCGTGCTTATTTTTTGGTATTGAATCGGTAAAAAGACAGTTAAAAATTTGAAAAAAAATGAATGGCTATATGCTAAATATAAATTAAGAACTCATATAAATATTTTTCTTATTCTATAAGCAGAATCTTTATTCTCGGCATAACGGGTTATTCCGCAATAAGAAGACAGCACTTATAAAGAAATCAAGGTGTTTCGTCATAGGAAGATTTCGCTATATTTCTTTCAATTTTCATAAAAGTATGACTAATTTAATTTATTTTAAGGTTAAAGTATGCTATAAAATTACTTGTAAGGCATAAATATTAAAAAAGTAACTCATCTCTCATGGTTAAATGAATGCAATCTTTAAGAAATATTGCTGGGAAAGACTGAAAATTCCAGCCAGTTTACTCAAGAGTTTCATGCGGATCCGAAGAAGTAGCTAATTAAATCCCATAATTTGCACACCACCCCCCCTTTTCACTGAGTAACCTATTCAGCGCTCTCTCGCCTTATCTCTTTCTCCGTGCTTCTGGTGTAACTGTGGTCGATGTCTCTAAATGCATTGGGATTTCTGAACACGTCCAGAATTGTTCACGGTTTCGTGATCTGCAGGCACTATGCGCCTGATGCCAGGTCTCGTGAAAATAAAAGAAGTCCGAAAATATACGCACGGTGCGTCAAAATCAATTATGGCCACCGTAAAAATTGGGGGTTTCTATATATATATATATATATATATATTTATATATGAAATCCCGGCTTTCCTCTGGCATTCCAAGCAGTGTTTGTGTGTGCTGCCTCCTCGTTCCTTGTTTGTGAATTAGTTTTCCGGAAACATATGAATGCAATAAACTTGGCTTCGTACCGGGGATGCGATAGTTTTTTGGGGAGAGAGGGGGGCGGGGGGCGTTTGCGGCATTTATATGCAACGTTAGCCCAGAGATCTGCCCAAGCAGGGGGTGGGGGGGCAGGAGTAATGCATGCATGAATGGAGGAAACGTGGAGGCACTCCTCCAGAGAAGACTGGCTCCTTGCTCTTGAGAAGAAATGAAGAATTCAGGAAACGCATTTTAGAAAAGTCGCAGATCAAAAGAATGCGTAGCACAAACACAATTTTGGAAATTCCATTTTATTAAAAAGGAACTTTCGTATTGAATTAAGGGCGCTAATGATTCTGTTGGATTTTTAGCAAGTAACTAGTTTGGCGGGGTTACGTGCGTTGTAAAAATCAGGTATTCTAATGGGATTCTCATAAAGAAATAAAACAGTGCCTCTGCAAAAATACAAATACAATTTTATTTTGAAAATTTGAAGTTTCATCACACTCATCCTTATTCTTGTAGAATAAAAATGCAATGTCAAACCTTTTCTAATAATATAAATGAACTCGAACACATAATAGCTGTAACGATATGAAAAATGAACTGAATGAATGTTTACATATTCGCCAATAGATGTGTGTTTCTAAATAACCCCAGCTTTCTTCCATTCATTTTAATATAAAAAAAACTATATTATAAAAACACTTAATTACCTGCAACGGTTTTCCCCCCTGTATGCTGTAATAGTATTTTTTTCCTCTATGTGTGACAGTGTTTTATGTGTCGTGCGAGAAATTAAGTATTCTTCATTTGGAAAATTACTTATTACATTGCTGGTAAAATACTCTTACACATTAGTCTACTAAAATAACAACAAAAAATTCGAAATCTACCAAACCAATTGATTATTTTTTTATTTAAGAAACTAAAGAAGTAGAAAAAAAATGACCCCTCTCTTCTAATAACAAGCCTGTTAATTATCCAGCAAGAATAAAAAACGAAATTCGGTTATACAGTTCTTTTTTTTATTTCTTTCCAATTTTGATACTATACTGATAAAAAATCAAAAGTGTTTCAGATGAAAAGAATATAATTTTTATCATTAGCGAGTTCACATAAGAAGAATTTTGTTAGAAAAAATGAAGTCCAACAATTTTTCAGCTTCTTCTTTTCATGGTATCCGTGATTCATGATGTACACATTGTGGATTAAAAAACGGGGAAATTTTTAAAAATAAATTATTTTAAAAAAATAATTACTTTTATTTATAAATTGCATTTTGTGTCATTTCTTTTTTTACAAAAATGAAAAACTACGCTACTTGCTTCACGGACGACTGTTTTAATAACATGTGATTTTTTTCTAGATGAATAATGCAATTTCTTCTTAAATTAATGGTAAAATTTCAGTGATAAATATGTTCTGCATAATTTTTGATATTAGTAAAAAATGTTAATACCCCCGCTACAGATTAAATTAAATTAATAATGTAGTGCATAAGTAGAGCATCAACTGAATTTTTTATGATTATAATAATAATTATATACATAATTAGATAAGTTAATGCAACAACTTTTTTATTTGTAGCTTCTATCTGCATTTTTTATGAATAACTTTGAATAACTATGAATAACTAACTATGAATAACTTTAAGGGGATCATACATAAATAAAAATAAGATTTGAATATTTATACGGCAACCAAACAAAATAATTCCTCATTTGTAAAATGTGCCCATACATTAATAGAGTGATGTGAAAAGCTTGAGAAATTTATCCCAGAACTTCTGCGATATATGAAAATAAATAAGCTGACTTAAATAAATTTTTCAATGGTTATCGAAGGGAAATCACGTAGACGATCACGTTTCAGGGGTTATTTACAAATTAGGAAAAACAAATGATTGTATATGTGGACAGTAATTAGGATAATTTTTTGTACGGGGCCGTACGATCAAAAGATAAAATTTGCATTTATTCAGATTTAATCTTCCAAAATTTTTAATAGATATAAAATTCTGTACGTCTTTTATGAAAGTTTGTAACGTATTGTGTATCTCAGTGATCATTATTTAAGGAATAAAGTCAATAAACGCAGTAATTGGATTAATCTTAAAATCAGATGACTTCAGTGTGTACATTGAATAACAGGAAAACTTACACGAACATTTCATTAAACAGTTTTTTAGAGCATCAAGACAGATTCTGTTGATTGTTTCAAAATTAGGCAGAAGTATCACAACTTTTACGTGAGAAATAAATCTGTTCTTGTTTCATGACTACCTCGTCCCCACTAAAGTAAAATAGCTGGTTGGTGCAAATTAACTAACTTAGATGTAAACACCGATAATAAAAACCCATCAAAGTAGTAATATCCTCTGTCGGTTTCTGTTTATGATTAAGCTATGACTTTACTTAATCAGTGGAAGAATAAAGTGGGAGAGATTTGTTTTGGATTAAATACAGGGACGAACAGAGGGGACGACAACCAATAGGAAAGTAGTAGGAATCTCTCTATTCTAAAAAAAAAGTAAAGGTCGCTGGTGCTGTCAAAGCTTGTTGGCCTATCTCCTCCTAAACCGTGGGGATTTGAGTTTCGACTAAGGTGCCCACATATTCGAAAAATTCCGGGGAACCTGCTAAGCTGACTTAAATTTTGAAAATCGAATTATTTTAGAAGATACTGATAAAAAACTGAATAAATAAACAGAATGGTTGCCAGATTTGGCATAAAATCACTCATTCCTTTGCAACAAAGCGTTTCCAAGTATCTAAAATAGCGTGAAATTTACAAACATGAGTTAGAATTACGCCCATTTTACGCCCAAATAAAAACTATATGAAATAAGTAACTCAAAATGTGTTACACAAAGTTGACAATTTTCAAATAGTAAGTTCGTTTAGACAACAGGGGTTTAGAATTAGCGATTATTCGTTTTTCCAAAACAGAATAACTAATATCTTGAAAATGAAAAATAATTAAAATGCAGATTATTTTAAAGCCGGTACTCGTCCAGCTGGATTATTTGCTACCAGTAGAAATATTTGGCGGCGTTAACTATGCCATTATATCAGTTATAGTACACTTTGGATATTTGCTAGCGCGACGAGATGGTATAATTCGTGGTGCAAAGTACGCCAATCTGCAAACGATTATGTAAATGAAAATATGGATAACGGTTTCCCGGTAACCTTAAATAAACAGTAATTATAGTTGTGAGCATGTGTAATCGCCAATAATGAAAGCGCATGTGGAGTACTATCTTCCGACTTTTAACTTACATGCGCAAGTCGCCATAATGAAAATCGCCATGGATGGCAAATTCGAAAAGTGTCCAATAGGTTTTACATTATTAAAAATACAGCTGAAACAGATGTTCTGATTTTATTACGCTTTAGCTCCTAATTAATATAACTTTTGTATGGCAACATTAAATATCATTGTGTCTGAGGACTGCAAATAATTTTTCCAGCGATTATAAGCGGAGTCTGCACTCCAGGTGGAGTATAGCTCAGGACCCGTACAACACGGATTCCCATAACAAAATATCTTCCGTGTTATGAGGGGCAGGGTGTCTACTGTAATGTGAAGTTTAAATTTTTATGTACCAATGAACATGCAAGAACCAAGCAATGTGTAGCTCAGTAACATTTTATCTGATCCAATCTTCGGGTTTTGTGTGTTGGAATTATATCTTTTTTTACGAATAAGCCTTATGAGGGTCCGAATGCCTCATATGAAAAGCGAGCGTAGCGAGTCTGCGGGCCTTCGCCCCTAGTTGTTAAAATAAATGTAAGAGGAAAATGAGGGATTTCCAGTAGTCGTGAAAAGGAGTATTACAAGATTTTGCAATCTGTTTTATGAAAAAATAAAAAAATAATGATTTTCCTCTAATTTACTAAAATATTTTGTGATTTTTTACCAATAAAAGCGTATAACAAATAAGCAGAAAATTTTAATAGCTCATTAAAAAAAGGTACATACTAAGACAACTTGAAAACACATAGAATGCAATTAACATCACTTACATTGTCTTCATGAACCAGCTCAAAACAATCACTTTTAATAGAACATGTAAGAAACTGTGAAAAATTTCGACAACATTTATTTATTCATTCATTTATTGATTTTTCCAGCAAAATCATTAACTGAGAATTGACTATCAAAAAATAGTATTTAGTTTTACATGATTTAGTTTTCGGGTTACAAGTTTAGAGACCTAGTTATAGAAAGTGTGACTGACGCTTCACGCTTCTTTTAATCATTATTAACTGTCTCGTAAAGACAGTTCCAACAATCCGTTAAAATTTATTTGTCATTGTTTTTGTACACTATAATATTCATAAAATTTCTATAACACTTTTTGAGATTTCTTGTACTTTTCAAAAAAGAACTCCACTTGCCATGTAATAAATCAACCTAATTTAAACGAAAATATAAATTTACAGTCTAATAGAAACATATTTTCAGTGAATATAGACTTGTTTTAAAATAATAAAAAGTAAGGCAAATCGTGGCAAATTCACTTTTGATGTCATTGTTTTTTCACCAACTGAAGTAAAACTTAAAAAAATGGATTTGATACTTGTATTATCTAAAATACATTTAACATTACTATGTAAATGGAAACATAAAGAAAAAAATTAACATAAAAATGCATTTTCTCAAATACAAAAAAAATTCACATATTCTTTTCCGCTAAATTAAGTACAGCAAGACATCTCTAAAAGTAAAATTTAACCACCACAAAAAGTTTCATTCGAAATTCTTTTATACTCTTATTATTGGAAGTCACTCAGTCATATAATTTAAATTTTTTAAAGGTTTGCGACACGGTTTTTTACTTTCTAAACAGCCACATGGAATTGAAGTCACTAAGAGACGGGGATTGGATAAGAAAATCTATATTTGTGTTTCAGACAAAACGTATCCTTCAAAAACATAAGGATTAGAAAATTTTACGTAATCATGCATGAATGAATTTTTTAAAACTTTTATTTTATTTTATTACATCCATCTTTTATAATAAGTACATTTTACTTCAAAATGTGGTGTAAGCTTTTAAACTGGTTTATGGTTAGTTCAGAGATAATTAGGTTTATACATGGTGTCCCATTAAAGTGGTAACATACTTTAATTATTTTTCTATTAGAGGTAACTGGGCAATGTAAATGTAAAAAATAATGTTCAAAATAAGGTCGTAAAACTCTGTTAAGAAAAATACCCCCTCGTTCATTTACAAAAGTTACACTTTTTAAATTTATATATGAACCCCGTTCGAAAAAAATTCTCAATTTGTAAGATGTGTCCCATACGCAAATGAGGCGAAGTACCAAGTTTCAGACTTTCCAAATTTTTTGATTACAAAATAAGCTGTGTGTAAGAATAGGCACAACGGCGAATGCCAAAGGGACCTGGAATTGATTTTTAGGTATTCATACGTATTGTACTTTACTGCAAGAATTTTATGGGAATCTCTTTTTTTTTCTTTCAGATATAGAGATATATGTGATAAGAACGTTTAGGTCCAACTACTCCCGTAGAAATTACAGACTTTGAAAATGCTCTCTAACCTAGCATTGATATTAAAAAGCTAACGTGCGCCAAATTTCACATTATTAGCTGCAGCATTTTGGGCTAAATGAAATCTTGACATTAGTCTTTGGTCCTCCTAATAAGTATAACATGTGCTACTATACTTCAAGATATCAAATTATGTTTTAGTGTAAATTTATGTGTAAATTTTTGTCTAAACGTATCAGGGTATTTACTGACATCTTATTCAGTCAGAAAGTTTTATACCCAAGTAAATACGCTGAAGAGTCAAAACATTATGACCACCTACTCAATAACGCGTTGTGCCTCCTTTGGCCTTCAAAATAGCTTCAAATCGCATGTGCATGGACGTCATGAGTTCTTTGTATATAATTGGAGACGGGTTGTACCAATATTTAAGCAGCGGTCAAACAACGGCGAGATATTGTAACTTGGAGGCGTTTGAAGTCTGAGCTGCCGGTGAGAGGGGAGCAGCTGTTATCCGGGAAGACGGCATACTTTGATACGATCATCGACAGGATGAAGGAGAACCCGGGATTCATCCACCAGGAAACTCTTCCACATGTCCAAGGTTCAGTCTAGATGTTCCCGTGCCTACTGTAAGCTTAGCTGAAAATGACGATTGGCAAGTAGAGGCACATAAGTGGGACTTCTGCTCTGCAGTTCCATATCCAACAGTGTCCGCTGAACTGCGTGTTCCGAAACATTTGTACTTGCACCTGCATTGTATTGGGTTGTCAGCTGAGCCACTGTCTGCCGCCAATTTTGCTGTACTAGACGGGGCGGGACAGTTTCCGAAGTCTTCTTTCTTTCACGATCCATGGACGTCTACGGCTGATTTCACAGTCCACTTTTTATAAGTACTAACAACGGCAGATCGTGAATAACCGACCAGTCGTGCAGTTTCGGAGATACTCGTTCTAAGTCCTCGGGTCATTACAATCTGCCGTCTATTAAATTCAGCTAGATCAAGAGCCTTTCCAAATACTCACAAAAGTAAGCGCAAGAATGATTCCTTATATTCCCCAGCAGCAGTTAAATAGCATTCCCACTTAATTAAGTGCTTTCCATGTCATCCCGACGAGTTGATGGAAGAATGTGCCAGTGGTCATAATGTTTTGACTCGTCATGTATATTATTTAAACGAAAGTACATTTTTTTCTAGAGATTTCAATTTCATTTACCTTTTAAAATCGCCTTTGGCAAATTCTGAACAAACTGTATATTTATCTGTATAAAGCAATGCCTGTTTATCTGTTAACTGTATATTTATATGTGTGCAAGCTTACCATAATAGGTAATTAATTATACGCAACTAGTTAACTATATTATCAGACGTTCAACCCTCAATAAATCATTGGTTAATTAACTTTTTTTTTTCTCTTCCGCAATGTAAATTTTCCGCAAGAAACTATCGTTAGTTAAAATGCCCAGTTTAACCTTTCAGTACTCCAGGCTGTTAAAAGTATTACTCCAGGACTCCTGGGGCAGAAAATCTCACATTACTCTCAAATTCTGAAATCGCAGACTCCGCGCATCATTACCTCAGTATAAAACGATAAAAAAATTCGCTTTTGTCTATCATTTCAACTGGGGTCGAGGATCAAAAATCAAAAAGAATTTCACACCCGAACGATTGACGTTGACTTGAACCATTTGCGTCACATCCTGTCTTCCAAACACACAAAAAAGTATAATAAGAAAAAAAAAGCCCAGACGCATTTATAGTTTTCTTTTTTTTCATTCTCTGTTTATTTTCTTTCATCTGAAGTAAATGGCCACGGTTTTGTTGTTTCGTTGATTCGAATTTTCTCTTTATTACTGCTGTACACCCCCTGATTTCGTTCCCTCGCACCGACCCCCGATCCCCCTTCACCTCCTTCATTTCTGGATCAATGTTGGCTCTGGGTTTTGTGCACAGTATTCGCCATTCGAAAAACAATCTGCCGTCGTAATGTATTTGTGATGACGAAATGCCGTTGCGGTTAAAGCTCATTTCTTTAATATACCCAACCTTAGACCATCTCGCCAGACCGAAAAAGAAAGAACACTATGATCGAATAATGAAAACAACGGCTATTGTGGATAGTCAGCAAATGAAACACTGGAGAGAAGGAAAATGTAACATATTTTTGGATGTTAACGTATTTGTCTGGAGTGGCTTCGTTTGTTTTTACTCTTTGTACTTCTCCGAAAACTGAGGCTTTTTTATGCCCGTGCTTCGGTATACAGATAAATCTTAGTACTACTTAGTTTGATTACTCTCAAACTAAACAAAACATACTCTCTTTCACGAGTATGACCTTTTATTTTCGTTATCATGGTCATTTCAATGTATTTATTTCAGTCCATTTTATTTACGATTGTCGAGCGTAAGCAGACTTCTTATTTTTGAGTGCATTTTCAAATTTGTTAATGTACAGTAATGTGATCCAAAATTATTTGCAAACCAAGAACGCCGGCAAGATGTTATACAGGGGGGTGCACCAAGATATATACATATATGCAATGCGCGCACACATACATGCAATGAATGTATATTAATTATATATATATACATATATATATATATATATATATATATATATATATATATAGAGAGAGAGAGAGAGAGAGAGAGAGAGAAAGTGAGTGAGATGGATGGATATATATATATATATATATATATATATATAGAGAGAGAGAGAGAGAGAGAGAGTGAGATGGATGGATAGATAGATAGATAGATAGATTGATATATCATGCTGTTTAGCTATTTTAAAAGCTTATATAAAAAAGTATATGAACGTATATACAGCAAAATATTTTATATTCTATCAATGACTCAAGTACATCACCACGTGTGTTCGACTACATATGAATTCGTAATAACTATTTGATGGATGAACTTAGAAGTATGAAATGAATTAAAATATAAAACAGTGTCAATATTATTCAATAAAATTAGTCACATACATCACTTCAACATTATACAATTTAATAAAAGAAATGCAATCAGGTGTGTGTATAGTGTAGAAGTATTCCTTTTACTTCTTTTACCTTTCTTATTACCTTTACCTTCTTAGTGGGCTTGACTCCAAATAGTTCATCCATGGAATGAAATAGAATTTTTGATCTATCACTTTTAAATATGTGTTTTCTGTGAAAGAAACATTAGTTTTTTACGAACAATAATTTCACCTGTTATTTATGCATTTAATATTCGAATTCACTAATAAATGTTTTTAAAAAATGCATAATTTTTCAGCTATGCATGTCAATTTTTCTTTGAACACAACGAGTTTGCATGTTTAATATAAGAGTTACAAAGATTGGTCTCTTACAAATAAATAATTAAAAAATTCATATGATACTCTAAACTGATGGCATTTTAATCATTAGTTACTCATACATTGTTCATAAAATAGTTTTAAACAAAACATTGTGATGAATAAAATTTATAATCCAGGCATTAAACAGTCTTTACTGTATTGTAATGTACATTACTCGGTAGAAATTTGAAAAATTATGAACTTTTATACCATTATTTTTCTTAAGAAAAAAAATATTTGCTTTCCAATTTTATTTATTTGATTTCTATGGAGTTCTTCACGGAAATATTGCAATTAGACCATTTAAATTACATAGTTATTTTAAAAGATGGTATATCATTTTAGATTCAAACATTTCTTTCTTAAATTACTCCCTTACTCAAAAGTCGTGATATTATTCTTTACGAAACCAGTTTTGTTTTTTTATTTTTTTAATCCTAAACATAGTAAAAATATTTGGGATTCTAACACTAGTTTGCAATTTTCCTTTCATAAGTTATTAAACAGCGAAATATGTACAGAGAAAGGGCTACTAATTTTAAGAAAAATGGAACTTATAGATTCTTTTAGTTACTTACTTTTAAATAACCATAAATTTGAAACTGCAGGTGAATAGTGTACATAAGGCACACTTAACAAAAAAGGAATATGTAATATAGACTTTAGAATGGTGCTTGATAAATCAGTTTTAATGACGCACTTTTTACTTTAGTAAATTCAGAGAAAGAATACCTTTCTTTCTAAAAACATAATATTGATGTTAATAAAAGTGTTTTATTTTCTTTTTCATGCTTTTTTCATTTTTTTCAAAAATATACATTGTTTCGTAATGGATTTAACTTCATTGTATAAAACATTTAATCTAAATTTCCTTTTTCAATAGGTTATAATTTAAATAATTGAGAAAAAACACCATGTGTTATTAATGATTATTATAATTTTATCAATTTAACCCTCGCGTCACCCTGAGCCTCATATGAGGCTCCTACTTCATATAGCAATATTTAGAGAAAAAACAATTGAATTTAGTATTTTTTTCTTTCAGTGATATCAATATCATTAATTCTTGTAGAAAGTATAGGAGGCTCTTAACTAGATGCATAAATCGTGTCTAGATTACAGTACTAGTCAATTTAGATCATTTTTTACAGTTTTCGCTTCATTTTTTCAGGAGAAAAATTAAGAAAATATTTACGCTGCTTTTTTACCGTTTTTTTTAAGGTAAGTATAGTTTTTTTCTTATTCCTCAACCTTTACCTAATATGTGCATCCCTTTAAATTAATTTTAGCATAACAAAATGCTTCGAAAATGCAGAAATTATTATTAGAAAAATCTAATATTAATTGACATTAGAAAAAAAAATATTTTTGCATGATTTATAATCATATTTCAGATACATTAAATGCTAGACAGATTTTTTTTCTCTGATTTTTCATAATTCGGTGACAAGAGGGTTAATCTAAAAGTCCATTGGAGAAAAAAATTAACTAGAAAATAACATGAATATTTATAATTTTAAATCTTGGTAGTGACACCTAAAACTTACTTTGAAATATTGATGTTTTGAGTCATAACAAAATAGGGAGTGTACCAGGTAAAAGATTATACTTCACGGATCATCCTAGGGTATAATATACGTAATTTATAAGTTGGTCATCAAAAAATTTAACATGTGCACATAAATCATAAATCCATAAATTAAGCAACTGGCTACGTCAGTATGAAATATTTACTGTCCTCCTACACATATGACTTAACTTCTAGAGAAGAATGACTTTTCTGATGTTGAATCCCTTCTCCTGATTGTTTCAATTTACATACTTCGAATTAACGCAATTAATTTTTTAAGCAGCTATTCTTACAGTAACTTGTATTACGAACGTATCATTGCAGAAATATGAGAAATAATGCATGAGAAACATTGTGATGTACTTCGTTACGAAAATTTATGTTAATACTGAAAATACTTTGTAGATGCATTTTAATGTAGTTATGCGCTTAGATATACTGCAGCCAAGTAATTATCGAAAAAAAAGCATTTAATGAATACTTTTATTCTTAAAAATATATATAAAATAAATAAACTCTTTTTTACGTAAATAGTAAGAGTAAAGTACGTAGAGAGTAAATATTGAAAATTTGTATAAAAACGCCTAAACGTGTATTTTTAATATTCTCTGATGTTTTACAATATCCTGAACACATTAACATTATTTCATTAAGCTTCAGTCTGTTAGCACGTCAAGCAGTAATGATATTTTTTTTTTTTTTAGTAAGAGCACTAAACACCTGAAATTGGGTTCATAATATAAGAAATTTTTATGGTAGAAAATTCTTCAAGTGATCAATCACCAGTAAATTTAATTTCCATTGGCATTTAAAATTTCCCCTCTTTTGGCAAAAATAATTTTTAATAAAAAACCATGTTTTTTTGTTCACTTTCTCTTAAAAGTTGCTTATTGAGAATATATATATATATATGAATAGTTTTAAGAATTTTTAATCCTTGCGCAAAGTAATTTTCAAAATATGGCCGCTAAGCAATTTTCAAACGCTGCTAATAAAGTGTAACAAGTATTTTGATTATAGAACAGTTCGAAATGTAGCGTGTAAAGGTCTCAGCCGCAGCAGCCGTTGTATTTTACGTCGGCGTACATCCGGCGTCATAATTTTATAGAAATGTTTAATATAACTTTCAACAATAGGAATATGTTTTTCCTTTCAGAATTAAAAGTTAAATTTAAATTGCTATAAATTTTAGTAGAGAATTTAATAGTACATTGTAAATTTTGATATAAATTAGATATAAAATATTTTAAAAATATCCTCACTAAACAATGTTTCCTATTTGATTTATCTAAGACTAGAGCATTTCATAGCCTATGTGTGGAACATGACACTGTTTTTCTTGCTCGTTGGCCTTTGCTTTTGCAAGTGCTCATTAATTTTGATGAGTACTGACAAAGTAAAGAATATCTTCGTTAAAAGGAAAATATTTACTACCAATAGGGAAAAAGAAGTCAGGTTTTACTAATACTAAATGCTACACATGCTTCTTATTTTGTCAAAATAAAATACAGGGAACTTTTCTGGGTATTCACGTTTGAAAATTTTTGAATAGATTTTGCGAGTTCAGGGAAATTGTGGAAAATCTCATTGGTCATCCCTCAACTATGGCTCAGTCGGGAATACTAAAATTTGGTAGCATGATAGGCAGTGACTTCACTGTTATAACGGATGTATAATGAAAAAAAATGGATTTTGAGATTTTTAAATCTTGTAGTTTTTTTTTCCTTCAACGTTGCTGTTTTTTCTTTTATTAAGTGTAAATACCTGGAGCAAATTGAATGAATGACATTTGAAAATATGATAGCTGGTTACTCCAATTAAAAAATACGTTACATTGTATAAAAGTTTTATCGGATAATTATTAAATATTTATAACTGATATTTATTAAAACATATTTAATTACATAAGAGTACATTTTTCTAGTTTGAATAATACAAGTTGATTAAAAAAGGTAAGAATACTTCGTATAAATTTTGTTAAATTTTTCATGAGTATCGTGTAGAAAAAATTAGAGTGATATAAATATCATTTTTACTCACAGTACTAAAATTTACTAAATTTTTAATATGGGCTTCGAACTTTCTAAAATTAAAAATCGGGAAAGAAGTACTTGAAGAAAAAGAGTTTTTCAGAATGGTCTTTAAAAAATTGAATTTCATTAAGAAGCAAAAATTTAGAGATTTCACTATTTAAGGATTTAAGTAAACTAAGGCCTTCTTTACTTTAAGGCTGCCTTAAATAAACTTCACAAAATAGTCATTTTAGGGATTTATAAGTCACAGGGAAACTATGTGTTTGCATGATGACTTTTCGTTTGTACGAATGCTTTCTTAGATGTGACGTAAACTGTGTAAAAATATGTCTGCACAAAGCTTATATAAAAGATCATTTTATTAAAAGAAAGAGCTATATTTGAAAGTGAAACATTTGCTCAAATGACAAAATTTATTATTACATTTTGACATATTTTAACATTTTTAACGATTCAGGAACGTAATTACTTTTCTTCCCTTTGCAAGTAAGCCAATTCCATTCTTTATACTCTAGCAAACAAACAATGAATACAAAACTTTATATATACGACATATTAACCTGTCAATGGCATGTACTTGAGATAATTATACACATATAGGTATTTTTGTATAAGATACAGTTTTTAAGTGATCGTATACTTGATAAAAAATAAATAAATAGGAAGATATAGAAACGCAAAGATAGATAACTCGGCTTTTCGAGCCTCGTTAAGGGGAGACCCCCTATTTTTTTAGTTTCATTATTGCCATATTAAAACGATATTAATTGACTATGTCATTTTATCTCTCATCTTTCGAGTAACCTTATGTTGAAATTTTTATGATTGTAACCTATTTATAGAAAAATACATGTGATGCATATTCTACTGCCTACAAAATATTGCAACAATAGATTAAAGTTGTTGTGAACTATTAGTATTTAAATATATGTAAAAAATACATGTGATGCATATTCTACAGCTTACGAAATATTGTAACAATAGATTAAAGCTGTTGTTAACTAATTGTATTTAAATATATGTAAAATTCTGTCGCTTTTTTATGTCGCATTTTTGGGACAATTTTCAATAAAGGGGGTGGCAGATACAATGACATAGTCTTTCATAAACGGAGACTATAACAAAAAAATATTCTTTAAGCATTTTCAAATAGCTTTGGTTCACAAATTTATCTCGCCTCACCCCATCTTATTTCTATACAAAACCACATTTCCTGAAACTATTAATGTTATTTAGATTTTGATTAACTTGAATATGTCTATACATTAAAGACAATTGAAATTCTATCATCCACAGTAGCTGAGCGAATCCGCTAATTGCTGCGGAGCAAAAAAAGTACGCAATTTCTTTCGTTTTAATACTGCTAAAATATTTTCATCTAGAGCGATTCCTCTTCCTGCTTAAACATTTCCATTTTCTTTCTAAATATTGTATCGGTCTATCATAATACCAAATACTCGTGTCTCATTGATTTTCCGTCACTTCCGTATGTTGAACAAGCTTCATTTTTGATATTCTCCCGTCTATGTACATTAAGTTTCCTAAGCTATGAGGCAAGAGGGGGGTGGGAAACGGACAAAAATTATCGAAACGAAACGCGGTAACAGCGTTGAATAACCTCCAGGTAAGCGAACATCTAAATACAGAAATATGCACAGAAATTACTTTGCTAGCAGGATTTAGGGTAAGAATATTTCTTAAATGTATTTTACTAAGAAAAGAAACTATAGTTGATAGGTGTTTATTTGTATCCCTTGCAATTTTTTAAGAATATAAGTATAATTTAAAACGAGTGTTCATTTCATTTAACCCGTTTTGTTCTAAATCTGTGATTCCGAAAATAAATAAATAAATGTAGTATAGATCTAACTAACTCTATCGATGTCTACCTCTACGTACTTATACACATATGTATATATAGATAGATGTAGATATAATGATGTATACAGGGTGAATCTAAACTCTTGGGCAAAACTTTAAGGGGTGATAGGGCACATAATAAGGAATCAGAATCACACAGCAATGTGGGGTCAAAAACGCAGTTTTCACTCTCATGGTAATAATCACTTTGTGAAAAGTATTCGTCTGATTTCGTGAATTTTAGTCTTGTGTTTTAGGAGAAAAATACATTAGTTTCGGACGAACAATGGTCGGAAAGTGCACTGTTGTTTCAACTTTTTTTCCAAAGGGATTATTAACAGCTACATGAAGACGATGTTGCCGACCCCACATAGCTATGTGATTCTGATTCCTTATTATGTGCCCTATCACCTCTTAAAGTTTTGTCCAAGAGTTCAGATTCACCCTGTATATGTATAGACATATGTGATATGAATCTATAGAGATATAGGCGTTAAACATGTACTTCTTTTTTAAATATCATGAGCTTGGTTATAATTAAACTACATTTTTATAAACTGATATATTTTGAAATTCACCCCTTAAGAAAAAATATTAAACGCGTTTCAAACAGGAGTGCTTTCTTTTGTTGAAAATCGAAAAGAAAATATAATGGGAGAATTATGTATAATTCCATAAATATAAACTTCTCACAAAATATGCTTTTACATTTACTGAAACTGGATGATTTTTGTTAAATTTTAGTAACAATTTTCGCCGTGAAGTAACTATTTATCATTAGTTCAAACCTTTACATTTTCCACCATGTTTAACATAACTTGACTCATTATATAACCATATTCTCCGCCTTTATCAAAATTGCATATCAAACTATCCTGTATAATTTCCAAAGAAATTCGCCTGAATATATTATACAGCTTATTTTTTAAAAAAAGACTTAGAAAAAGGGTTAGAAAAAGGTTCATTTTACACCCCCAAATCTTCACGCCTTTCTAGTGTTTTATCGTTCTTTTTCGCCAATAGTAATTAGATGTTTGAAATTTAACTTCTCCAACTTTGATGTACTGGGCACTTACGTCAGCTGAAGTGGGATCTATCTGAAGTGAGATTAGAGGCTATAATGAAAGTTGATGGCGTTGCGAGAAAGGAAGACCGTGTCGTTGAAAAGTTTTGCAAAATCGATTCCCAAAACACTTGGCTCCGCATAGATATTTAGGTGTTTGTTTACAAAATAAATCTAGTGAGCTCCGGAAGGGGTGAAGAGCTTGGAAATTATGCTGTTAAAACTGTTGCAGCCATAAGTATTTTAACAAATAAACGTATTCATTAACTTTCAGGGGTCGCAGCGCGTTGATGTGAGAGAAATGAATCTCCAGCTAATTTTAGTTGCAATGTATGTTGGAGTTTGTTAGTGGTGCATGGTGAGCTTTTTTTGGTTTGCAGGAATAAATTTCTTGTCATTGTATTTTACGATGGCGTGGGAGTTATTCGGTGTAGAGTATTTTTTTTCAAAAGTTGCAAAAAAGTTTTAATAATGCTAATCCAGTAATGCACAATTGCATTTTAATAAAAATATCTCGATTTAGTTAATCATCAGTTACCTGAACTTCACAAAGAAACAGCATAAAAGTGGTAGTACTTTTTTGTCACAGATACAATTTTAAATTATTTACATATACAGTGTAACCTGCCACCTTCTAAAATAGACCACCTGTCTATAGTGACCACTTTTTTAAATTTTCACTTTCTAATCATTGCACACTGTAACCTTTGTGAGGTAGCCATCTTTATAAGAAACCGTTTTATTGGTCCCGAGAGTTGTCACATTAGACAGATTCCGCTTTATTTCCTTTTCCTTCAGTGTTACTTGTAGAGAAAGAAAAATCTATAAATTTCATGACGAAATAAATAAAAGGAGATTTTTTTAATATAATAGCACTCATGCATTAATAATAAAATCTATCACCTGTGAAGAACAACGCTTGTTTGAAGATAGGGCTAATCTGATATAAATGGAATGCGTGTGTCAATGTTTCTTCCGCGTTCTAGGAAATCCCTTTGGCATTTTAGGTCTATGCCAGAAGATGAAGGATCTTATAATAACTGGCACCGCTAAAATTTTTTATCAGCTTCCGAGGAATCTTAAAAAATTATGCATTTAGCATACACGTACAAATCATTCCACAGCACTCGGCCTGAGATCTGCCTTGAAACCGAGTGGTCTGTATCAGAATACGCTAGCTACTGTGTTACCATGATCTTCTTCTTAATTAACATTTATCATCGATTTTCTACAATTTTCCATTATCTCCCTAACAACATAGTCACCGTCACTGTGTCATCAACTTGTGGCAATCTACTTCTTAATCTTTGTTAAGAAGGGACGTCATCCTAAACTTACAGTGTGCGTTATCGAAAGTATAGTCGAGAATTTAGAATTTGAATGCAACAGATTTGCCTTCTTGATCGGCGGATCTGACCTTCAAGGCTTTCGGAAAAAAAAATGTACATTACTAGTCAGAGAAGGCCAAGCACAGAGGCTATTACTCTCGGCATGCTTCAAATAACTTCCCCTCTTTAGCCACATAATATCTCTTCTGGGGACATTGTTATATTGCTTCAAAAATGAGTCACTACGTGGTTGCAGTGAAATCACAAACAAGTCATATTGTCGCAAGTGGAAAGCCACCTGTGTGGCTGACGTAAGCGTCACTGTGACATCAACGCTTCCTTTTGTGCTGATTTCTATCTAATAACTTGTCAAACAGACATACATACAGGTAGATAAAAGATTTATAAAGGCGTAAGCATACATCTGACCTTCTGTGATCGGGTCAGTAGCATATACGTTATTGTGTTACACGTATCATTAGGGTACACCGCATGTTTATTCTTGTAGAAATATAAATTAACAGTAGCAGAAACATAGTTATTCTCTATCTACTGTATAATAAATTTAGGAAAATATATTACATTAAATTAATGACATTTATTCCATTTTTCTGTGCTTCAAGTTTTAAAAAGAGACATACAATTAATTAAAATATTTTTTCAATAAAATACAATTACAAGAAACGGCCTGTTGTATCGGTTCTTGAAGCTGTGTGGGTATATAGAAATTTTCTTACTTTCTTCGGTAATCCATTCTGATGTCGCTCAGCCTTTTCCTACCACTAATGAATAGTCTACCTATTAAAAAACACATCCAAAAATTCCAATTCGCCATTTAATTTCCGAGAACCTGCAGTAGTTTCAAGGGATCTGACTATTATTCAAGGAAAATAATTTCGAAATTGCGGTTCAGCTTATCCAACTTTCATGAACACGAACTTCGTCAATTCAAGAGGGATCTATCTGCTGTGAGATTAGAAAACTGCAGTGAAAGTTGATGGCGCTTAGGGTAAACAGAAGCATATTCTTGAAAAGTTTCGCAAAATCGATACACGAAACCTCTGATTCTGTAAATATTAAAGCTTGTATTCATTTCTGTAGAAGGGTGTTCGGGAAAAGTTTCCAAATTGCATGAATCATATGTGCTGCATTAAACAGGCTACACATATTCAATTATTTCTACACTTTAGTGTTAGATTGTGATTATTTTCGCAGTTAAGTGGAAACGCGTTTATTAATTTAACTTTATCTTGGGATTTCTTACCCGTAGTTCGGTAATAATGAAATGCGTTGCATGTGTTGCGAAGAGAACTATAAGTTAGTCACTTCATTTTAATTTCATTCTTCTTTTATCCTTACCTTGTTTAGTATAGTTATTTATTAGTGCTATTTTATGCAAATATATTAAAAATAAATACATTACATACAAGTTAGCAAATTTGAAAAACGTCTGTATAAAACTGAATCTTTTGTGAAAAATAAATGAATTCCATCGGGGCTATACTTCATTTGAAATATACCACCGTGATTTTGATTGTGAAGGACATACCAAACCAAACAGATTATTTCGCATGTACAATCAGCAGTTATTATTTGATTCAGTGAAGTCATCACTTTATAACATTTTGCAGAAATTTTGTGAGACTGGAATAATTAAAATCCCTCATCAGGTATTCAAATATACAACCACCTTTATGTTTATAGAGGTCTATTTTAAAATGGAGTTGATTTCCTGACACAAAATTGATGAACATATTAATGCCACAGAAAACCGGGAGGTAAAAGCTAAAATTGACTAAGAACTTTGTAAATATAACACAGAACTATAAACATAGTGCGATAATTCAACACCCCCTAGACATCATGAGAACAAAAACTTTTCCATCATCTTTAAGTCTTCTAAGAATGACGTCATCACAGATTTACTTTAACAAAATAAAACTATTTAAAATTTCTGGTGAATGATACAAATTTTACAAAATGTCTTAAGTTGAATATAAAAATTAAAATACCTTTCTGATAAAAAAATAATTTATTATGATCTATTTCTATATCATATGACATAATTAGTGATAGTTAAATTTTCCTATTAGTCGTAAAATAAAATTTTCTATCTTAAATCATTAAAATGTTTTATCCTGGAGTAAAATCACCACAAACTTTGAATAGTTTTACTTCAAAAATGTGTGATGACGTCACAGACGATATTATGTTGCAAATTAAATGTGTGATGACGTCATTTTAGTGGACCTAAGGATGACGTAAAAGTTTCTGTTCTCAGGCATTGCATATCTACGAAATGTTCGATAATTTCGGGTGATACATAAGGTCCAACCTTTGTCAAATGCACAAAATCTCCACCCTCCACAAAAGCATGAAAGTGAGAAAAGCTATTTGGATATATTTTTGAAGTATCCACGCCCAACAGTTCTGAAACATACTCTCAAAATTTCATAAAAAATTGCGAAAAAATATCTAATTATATTATCGATAAGAAGAATACATTAAATGAAGCCACAGGTTTAATTAATTTGCCATTTAAATGGCAAGTGGATCAACATATTTTTTAAAACAGAAATTAAAAATTTCGAAAATTTCCAGATCCTTTCAATAAATTGATCTCTCGGCAAACAATGCAAAAATTCCAAATGTCTTACATGCCCTGCATACAAAACGAAAATGCAAAATTCTAGTCTTAAGCCCATTTTTCAAAAACGCTCGCTGAGACACGAGGTAAATTACCTCAAATAAATACCTTCCCCTGACTATGAATAATTTTTACATTCCAAGCGAAATCGGGAGCATTTTTCATGCACACCCGGGTGGTTTTAGCCTATTCCGAAATTTTTGTTTCCTCCACTTTTGCTTCCTTTCATCTTGTTCTCCGGTGTATGTATCCACAGGCGACTCCGGCATAAGTGGCATGCGACAGCAACCGGGTGAGGTTTGCACCGACAGGAGAACCTGACAGCTAATCGATGGTGTTATGTCTATACTTAGAGACTGAGTCTTTATTTCAACCGTAATAAAAACAAGATTTATTGCCTATGAGATTGAAAGAAGGAAAAATAAAAAAAGCTTACATCAGTCGAAAAAAGAAACTTAAAATTTGAGTTGAAATTAATGAATTTCATCAGTGTAAGGTAAAGTGCACGTTTAAAGAGTAGTTTATAATATCAGATAAATGTAAGATTTTTTTAGAAGAGTTATGTAACAATTTTAATCCTTTAAACAAAGATTTTGTGTACATATAACTCGTATTGTATACATCAATAATGTGGGAATTTTTGAGCAATTAATAAATTGTTTTAAAGAATTACTATGCGCACTTTGCATGACAAATTTTTATATTTTAACCAAACATTTGTCATGCATGTAAGAGTTCAAATACCTGCATACAGGCACTCACCTGTTGATATGCACCCTCCTTGATAACTGTTTGTGTACCTTCTCAACATTTATACAAATTCTATTGGTCCACGTATAATAAATATTTTAGAAATACGTATTAATATAACGATTTAAGAAATACATATTAATAGAAATAAATCTGAAAACAACATCCAATTATTTGAAATTACACAGTTTAAGCATTTCGTTTCGTCCAAACGCCCACTCTTCTTCAACTGTGAAACTTTCGCCTTGGGCACAGTTGTAACATCTACTTTCCTCACTTGTTCAGAAGAACGAATTTTTTACAGATGAAGAGCGGTGATCCCTTTGTCTTACTTGAAATATTTGAACTGCTTCATTTTATGTACACATTTGTTTTACGAAGTTTTTTAATGTCGTTTTAACCTTTAAGCATCACATTTTGGGTGTACTTATTGCGTCCTATTACATAGTAGTTACGCGATCACTGACTCACTGACGCTGTCATAACACCAGGGTCCAAAATATTTTTTAACCCCAGTTACTCTAAAAATATTAAAAATATATATTCTTAAAACGTAATTAAATCGACATCGTTGGTGCGATTGGCTTGAATGTGGTAGTAAACAATCGTGACATGTATTAAACAATCTGCGCCACTTTAAAAATTCTGAAAATACAACCGTTCACTGATTTTTATCAATGTTTTGCCTTTTTTAACAGCAAAAAATTGATCGATGAGTGTAGAAAAGTTAAAAGCTCTATCAATTATGTCTTAGTCAAATGATTAGCAATTTTCGCGATTCATAAAAAGTATAATGAAGTTAAATATTAAATTATAAAATCAAGACAGAGTACAGATCTCCAAATGTTAAAATGTGTATTAGAAAATCATTTGATTGTTATTGTCTCGTTGTGTTACTTTTGTTAAGAAATATCGTCGGAAAGATGGCCATTAGATCAACTCCCCTTCTAATAGATAATTTAATAGTGACTTACGTTCTTCCGACGCCATCTTTGAGCAACATACACCTTTTAGAAATTTGTCACTTTGTTAGGCGCATTTACACATGCATCAAGCTTGTTTTCAGTTTTTCAAAATAAGGATGATAACAGGTTTAACTAAGTTCTGTCTTTGTGCTTCTCAAAAAGGAATATTGAATTCTGTCAAAATACTTCGCTGTTTAGAAAATATAAAAATTAAAATTAGAGTTTTATTCCGAAAGACAGTTCTCGTAAAGTAGAACTTCATCGAATATTTAGCTTAACGTTTCACCCGTTTTCATAGTCGAATCGTCTTCATTTACGGCAGTTCTGCCTTTGGAAAAAAAGACAGTAGTCTATATCACAGCTATAAACATTTGATATTTTTACAAAATTTTTTAAAAATGTGTATTCTAAATGAATACTTTATTATCATATAAACTTCTAGAAACAGAAGTTCTGAACAAATCCGTATTAAAGATCCTTTATTTTTGCTCTTGAGAAACCTCATCCAACCACTAAAATTTGTTTACGTGAGCCCATCTATTATCTATCAAAACGAAACACACTAAAACGTTAAGAAAAATAGCATTTAGTTTGAATGGCAATGCAATTCTTTCGCATCCAGTAAAACATAACGAGATTTCATCTTTTTAGATGCTGAAGAAGCATGATTGCGAGACCTCAGAAGAAGAAACAGTCCGTAATAACATCGAGTTCCAAGTGCTCCATCTTCAAAGAGTTTAGGTCACGCGATCATTGAGTTTGTCGAGGAAAGCGGGGCCCCGGATGGAATGAAAATATTTGCAAGTTGAGGTCTTTATGGAGGGCATCGAATTATTAGAATCCATCGTGAAGGCCTTGTGTGTCACGAGAGATTGTTTGCTTGAAAATATTTATTTTTAACAATAAAGAATTAAAACCGTTTCGTGAGAAGAAATGGTATTTTTCCGTTCTTTCTTTCCTTTTTCTTAATTTCAAGTTACATATAAAAATTCTAAACACGCTGCTTTTCAAAAACAATTTTTTTATGTAGCCAAAAAAGGTTAAGGATATTTTTGCATATCCTTTTTTTCTGTTTGTTTGTTTCTGATATCCGTTTTACTCTGAAAGTTTACAGACTGTCTGTGATGATTTTTTTTCCCTAGAAAAAAAATAAATGCTTAACTCTGCTTATATGTATTTAACTACCTCATGTATTGTGTACGGTATATTTATTTGTTCATTTAGTATATTCGTTATATAAATTACGTCTGTAAGAATTTCAAATTGCGTTGCAAAAAGAATGGGAAATAAAAGTGTGTTGAGCCATATTTTTAAAAGCAGTATTTGTAATACTATAAAATCTGTCGAAAGTAGAACACTTTCAAAGATTACAATCTAAAGAAAACATTTTTTACTGTGGACGTGATTGTACAATGGTTAGTACATTGCGTTTTGGCCGCAATAAACCAGGTTCGAATCCTGGACGCGGCAATATTTTTATTTTTACAAAATATCGTGATCCATCATATTATGGAAGAGTTAAGTACAAGAACATATTAAGGCCATTCTTTTTAACACGCTTTTATTTGTTGATTAGAGACCTATTTTTCCTTTTTAGTGAGGAAGGTAGCATTTAACTGCAGGTTGATTAATACTTTGGTGCACAGAAGGGGTGTAGCAAGAGGGGGGATCAGGGGGTTGCCCCCCCCCTAAATGGGACCCTTTGCTTACAATTTGATATTTAGCTTACAATTGAACTTTAGCTTTAAATTTGATACCCTGCCCACCCCGAAACAAAATCCTGGCTACGCCACTGGTGCACAGTGAAAATAAATTATCTCATAGTTTGTACTTTCCAACTTAGTGTTCCTTAGTGTCTAATGAGAGTTATAATGAATAATTATGAATAATTTTATGTATAAAATATATGAATAATTTTAAATAGTATGAATAATAGTATAAAAATATATGAATAATTTTAAATACATACAGTTTAAAAAAAAACTGAAAAACACGCGTTTATAGCAAATCGAACTAAAAAGTGAAAAATAAATATATAGTTTAAAAAAACAAAAACGCGCTTTAATGATAAATTGAACTCACTAAAAAGCGAATAATAATTCTTAATATAGAAATAAATTAATGAACGAAAAATAGTATTATTGGAAGAAAAAACCTTGGGGTGCTCCCTGTATCAGTTCTTGAGAATATTCAATCGGTACGATTAGTACAAAAATGATACAAAAAATATAGCACAAAGCGCCCCACGCTTTTTTCACAATAATACTATTTTTCGTTCATTAATTTATTTTTATATTAAGAATTATTATTCGCTTTTTAGTTAGTTCAATTTATCACTAAAGCGTGTTTTTTGGTTTTTTAAACTATATTTTTACTTTGATTGTTGTGACAATTGGCGTAACTAATGAAAGCCAGTTAACAGCAATTTTATGATTTTCAGAGGAGAGGAGGATATTATGGAATTGATAGGAAATACGGAATACCGAGCTTTCAGCTCTGTCAATTGCTGTTTTCACTTGGGAATACCATGAAATACTCAGAAAAGATTCACACGTCACAATGCAGTGAGAGTTGACCACTTGTTGGTGCCGTTCCACTCGCTACAGAAAGAACAGTGTTTTGGGATTTTAAAGCGTTTTTGCAGGTATGTTTTTAAACATTTGAATCAACTAGTATGCATATGACTTGAACATTGATGCTACTCATAATGAACACTTAAAGAATTGTAGCTTGTTGAAATGAGGTTGTTTTTGTCTGACAGTGTTTTGCCCATGAGTTTAAATATTAATTTTCCTAGATTGCGTGTACGGTATTACGGAATACTAAGTAATATTGAAATAGATTCTATGCCATCAACTAATCCACTGAAAAAAAAGACCCTGGATGTAAATTCTATAACCCACAATTTTCTGTAGATCAACGAGGAGAAATTAGAATTCAATGTCTCGGCTGTCTCCTGTGGGTTCACTTTGACTCTACCGGAGCAAAGAAAGAAGATTATATTCCTGACTTTTATAAATAGACTCGATGTGAAAATGACTTCAAAATAATCTTAAAAATATCATCCTAATATCTTGAACATAATTAATTTTTCAACGGTGTAAACCACCATTCCAAATTACCCGACTATTACATATTACCTTCCATTCTAACTTTTTTCTTTAATAATTTATTCTATAACAAAAAATAAATAGTAGCATTTCATTAGTATTAGTTATAGTACTCATGATGATTTTTTGAAATTTATTCAAAATCTGTAAAGTTAGAAATGTAAATGTTATGCCATAATGCCTCTTCTCCTCTCCATAATAACGGAAACTATCAAAAGTAATTTTTGAACATCACTGACTTCAGCAAAGTAGGGAGAACCTTCAACAGAAAATCTGTAATGGCAGATCATGCATTGGGACAAGAGGCCTTGGTGAAAAACAAACATCCATCAGCTACCTTTATTCATTTTCATAGTCACAAGATGGAACATGTTTTCTCAAAATCAACAAATTATATTGCAGAAATTACACAGTTTGTCAGTGCTTTATTTGATATATACATATTTTTACGGATCTACTTCCCCTGAAACCGCTAAAAAAAAAAAAAAAAAAAAAACTTTTGGCAAAGAAATCTACGAGCTGTAGTACGTAGTCCATGAAATTTTTCATCTAGACTTCTCTGGCATAATATAAAGATTATCTTATCATATTTATATTTTTGATACAGCATAAATCTGACAAGAAATGAAGAAATGAGCACTGAATTCGGTTTTGTTAATTTTCTACCCAATGTAGATACACATTTCTTCATTTACTTAAAAAAAAATTCTGACGTGCTATTTGACATTTTGGATTTTAAATGCATGACTAAATATAATTTTTTGTGGTTCATTTTCATAATCCTTCTGGCTAAGAACGGAGTGACGCCAGATCCTTCATATAGGACAGCGATGTGCGATAGGCTTCCATATAATTGAGCGCCAGTGGAAGTCCGGCTCAGCTGGAGGTCTCCTAATCCCTGCCAATTCTAGGTGAGAGACTAGCATCTGGATTGACCCTCGCAGAGGTATTATTTCAACAGATAGGATATTGGAGCCACGACAGTTTTATGTGCACCAGCTCCCTCTAGCATATACCGTCACACAGCAGTTCGGTTGAGACAGAAAACAAAAAAGGTTTAATAATTGGGATGTAATTCCTTACTTAATTTATATTTTGATTCACATATTTTTCTAAGTATAAAGATTCATACGTATTTAACGTCTTAAATCTTGAAGGAAGTGTGTGGTATTGCAATTAAAAGTAAGTTATTTTTGAAAAATTTACGATGTTTACTTAAATCCTTTACTGGAGTGAAATAGCAAATGTTTGGAACAAAATAAACATCTAAATATTGGAAAAAAATTAAGTTAATGACCATTCTTATTTGTTTTTTACTTGTTTCTTGAAACATGAAAAGCAAGAATTTTAAAAATAATGCCATAACTTTAAATGAGCATCTTTTAAACACACATCTGTAACAAAAAATAAAATGTGAGTGAGGTAAATAAAGTGATAAAAAGTAGCTATAAATTACATACTAATACTAGAATTAAAAAATAATATGTTTGCTTATTCTCCAATAAATACAGCTGGAGTTATGTGAGTAATTACTGTGCCAATATCTAATCACAATACATTTATACTTCAGAGTATTATTTTTATTCATACAGTTTCTATCAATTAAAATGAGCACTCAAGGACAATTGTTTTTTATGCATTGTATTCGAAATATATTCGAAACATTCGTGTATATTAAATAGGACGATGTGCATATTTTTAGAGATTTTTATTCACTATATAAAATCATTCTTATATATCTTATTCTTAAAATAAGTCTATCATTTAGCATAAAGTAATGAAATCATGTAGTTGCATCTCAATGATTCATAAAAATGTACGTTTTTCTCCCGAACAAGTTATTAATAATAACAGAGTTCAGAATATGGCGTGAAACAGAAAATCATGCAGAGGAAATTAAAGTTTGAATTCGTGCTCAACCGTCATATTTTATTGTACAGATTCAATTTGCTGGATGTCAAATTTGTAATAACGTAGTTCTCCAACATTAATTTTCACCGAAGTAACTTAAATTTTGTTTACTGATTCGAGCCTTTTTTTTTCTCCTTTAAAAATTGCATTTTTATTATCAACCGAGATTGGAAATAACTAATGTTTTATAAAAGATTTCGGAAGCAACTTTAAATCTCTGGCACAAGTTGGTTGCTAATTACTATTTCTGTGTGCCTAATGGACTGTTAATTACACATCTCAGAAGGAATTAGCCCATTTAGACAAACAAGGAATATCATTAAATAAATACTAAGAAGTGAAATGGTGGAGTGAAAGTAAATTTGCTCCTTTAACAGAAGAGGGCATCGTTAATTGAGAAACAAGTTCAATTTATTACTCACGTGCTCTTTTATAAACATCCTGCATAAGCGGAAAGAATCGAATTATTTTTTTAAATGACTAATCTTCCTTGATTGTGGTTCTGTCTTTTAGCCTTTTTCCGCTTCTATTAGAAATAAAACGATTTGAGATCCTATGATCCGTGTACCTTATGCTTTTCATTACTGTCAAATTTTATGATTATTATAAATAATTTAATTGCAAAATCATGTTCCGTGTGATTCTTTTTGTCGAAGAATCTTAATAGAGTTTTTTTTTTTTCTTATTAAAGCATTGGGTTTCAAACTTAAATTTGTACAGATACCTGGTATGACAAATTTAGTTTCTAATATATTTTTTCTTTAAATAAATGAAAAAAAAATACAAATATTGGAAATTCAATACTTCTTAAAAAAAAAAAAAAAAACATTCTTATTGTAATGGATTGGATAAAAGAATGCATTAATATTTATGTGTAGTGGAATATGTAACTTGTTTATCTCTATTAAATATATGTTATCATTTAGTTTGTAAATGACAAAAATATGGCTGTTAGCTTCCAAAAGATTAACTTTGCAACCCCAGGATTTAAGGGAAGTCAGAAAATATGTACTATGTCTGTTCTATGCATTGTGAAATAGTGGAAGATTTATCAAAAGCTTTTACACTAAATAAATTGTTCTTTTATGCTTTAAGCTAAATTTGACCAACCAGTAATAAACATTTAGAAATAATTTTGAACTTTTGCTATTTTTGAACGTAGGTCAAATACTGCTTATTACAAAATAGGACAAATGTAATTCTTTAAAATATATTTTTGTGACAGTTTCTAATTCATGTCAATTTAAAGTGCTGATTAAAAATTTTCATCCTTTTTTAATCGATACGATTTTTTCTATTGTTTTTATAAGAAATTTAGAGCCGTTTATAATCATACACGTACATCCTGGATATCATCGGATTAAAATATTATACAAAAGTGCAATTTATAATCATATAGATAATTTAAAACACATTTTTATTTACAGTCAACTCTTTGAAATCCACATATCTACAATCTGCAACTTTTTATAATCCACTATAAGTTTTAGATGTAAACACTGAAACTTTCAGTTATAATTTAAGTTTTTATTGAGAAATTCAAGATTATACTGTTATAGAATTTATAACGGCGGAAAAAAAAGCTTTTTTGAGTAGATTTCCCGTATTTTGTTTGCATTTTTCAAATTAAAATTGTCCTCTTATCTCTTCTAAGCAAGTCTGAAGTTACTTTTTAGGTTGAAAGTCCTGTTAAACTCAAAAATTTGATGAAGAAATAATGACAAGTTTTTTTTTTTATAAATATCAGTCTTAGATATCAGTCCTAAAACTGAATCAAATGAAAAATTTAATAATTTAAAAAATCTATCTGTCATGCGACACATTCTTTTCAAACTTATTCACTGTTACAACAACAGTAAGTAAAGGCAATTAATGACTCCAATATAAAATATTTAAGCCCAAATAAAAAGCCCTAAGACAAATATAAATTGATTTCGTGTTTTAAAAATTGTAAAAGTTGTAATATATCTAAAATTACACTGAATGGTTTTAATTTTTATGTATATTATATGAATTGTTAAATAAAAAATTGCAAGTATATGATTAATTTTTACATTTAATTTATTTATTAATAATATTATAATACTTTATTCTAGCGCATTGTTTAACAATATGTGCTTCAACTAAGAATTAGATTAAGTATTCAAATACTAAATAAACTTTACGTTTAAGGAAAAACATAAAAAATGTAGACGTATTCTAACAATTAATTATGCAATGTGGTATTAAACCACATTTCACATATTTAAAGATAAGAAGAACGAAATCTTCACATTAATTACTGCAAAAGCGGAGGAAAATAATTGATGGTGTTGTAAATTACACTGTAAGTACATGTATGAGAAATTTAAGACCGAGCATAAAATGTCAATGCTGTTTTTCACACCAAAAGCCTGTATGCCTAAACAGTTATCTATAACAGCTATTGGTATAGTATACGCCATGTTGTTTAATTATAGTGAAAACATAAACGTCAAATGGTTTAATGAATATAGCTCAGCTGATTCCATTTTATTTTCTGTGTACTATACGTGTCTTACTGTGTACTATTTTTACTAATCGCTAATACCTTTTTAAACGAAAATAATTCCTTTTCATTTGAAATTACATTTTTCTACATCTATATATATATATATATATATATAGATATATATATATATAAATAAAATTAGACTTTTGTCTGTACATTTTTTGGAATTCAAAAATTTTGCGATTTCTATCCGTTTCAAGCACCCGGGAATCCGATGCGACCCTCAAAAAAAAGTTTGTCTGTCTGTCATTCTGTCATTCTGTCCGTGACGCTTTTTTTGTTTAAGCATCACGTAAAAACGACTGAAGCGAATGATATGAAATTTGGTGTCATGAGAGGTGGTCACTCAACTTAAAACATAGGCGTCCAATTTTTAAAAAATCTTAATTATATTTTCAAATTTTGCGAAAATCGTTTCAAACTGCGTAAATTTGTGTTCAAGCATCACGCAAAAACGACTGAAGCGAATGATATGAAATTGAGTGACATGATAGGTGGTCACTCAACTTAAAACATAGGCGTCGAATTAAAAAAAATCTTGATTAAATTTTCAGATTTTGCGAAAATCCTTTCAAACTGCATAAATTTGTGTTCAAGCATCACGTAAAAACGACTGAAGCGAATGATATGAAATTGGGTGACATGATAGGTGGTCACTCAACTTAAAACATAGGCGTCGAATTAAAAAAAATCTTGATTAAATTTTGAAATTTTGCGAAAATCCTTTCAAACTGAGTAAATTTGTGTTCGCACATCACGTAATAACTGCAAAGGTGAAAAAATGATATTTGGTGAAATGATAGGTGGTCACTCACCTTAAACTATAAGCATCTAATTAAAAAAAATCCATCAGATTTCGAGATTTTGTGAAAATCGTTTAATACTGAGTGAATCTTTGTTCCCGTATTACGTAATAACGACTAAAGCGAATGATATGAAATTTGGTCACACGATAGATGATTGCTCAACTTAAACTATAGGAGTCCAATTTTTAAACATTTTTATTGGATTTTGAGATTTTGTGAAAATTCTCTCAAAATACGTTTATATTTCTTCAAACATCACGTAATAACGACTAATACGAATGATACAAAATTGAGTGATATGATAGGTAGTTGCTAATCTTAATTTATAGGCGTTGAATTTTAAAAATATTTTGCTTACATTTTGAGATTTTTCGAAAATCGTTATAAAATGCTGAAAATTTGTTCCAGCATCACGAAATAAAGACTGCAGGGAATGAAACGAATTTGGGTGACATGATAGGTTGTCACTCAACTTAAATTCTAGGCTTCAATTTTTTCAAAAATGTTGATTAAATTTTAATATTTTGCGAAAATTATTTCAATATGCGTAAATATTCGTTCGCGCATCACATAATTACGATTAAAGCGAATGAAATGATATTACTTAGTTACACTCTAACCTGTAATATTTTAACAATACATGAAAATTATAACTTCGCTTTCTTTACTTTGGCAACATACTACATTCATTCTGTGTACTCCTACAATGCTGACGAAAGTTCTAGCTTTTTGGAAATTTTCATTCACTAACCCGTCGAGGACGGGTACTTCAGCTAGTACATATATATATATATATATATATTTATTTATTTATTTTGGATTCCGTTTGACATAATTAGCTGCAGTAGATAATGAATTTTAAAAATTATCATTTGAATGAAGAAAACATAAGGTGTTTAAAAGTAAACTAAAGATACTTGGTGATCGACTCGATTGAGCAGGTCAAATACGTTTTATTTAATGTAGGCAGCAGTGCTTTATTTCCTAGAATTTTAGTTCCTATTGTCTCCAACAAATGATGTTAGAGTGCATCAAAGGTATGAAAATGAGTACACAAGTTTAAAAGTTGCAGGATTCTTTATTTATTGAATTTTTGTATGACATCCGATGAAACATTCGGTCAACATGATAAAGGCACACAACCATATTCTAATCAACCGTTCACCACATATGAGTAGGGATGATAAATACATGAAGTATTACTGAGAATCAAACACAAGCAATATGCTGGCTCCTGACGCTCATATCTTTTGACTTTCTAGCAGAATTTCCTTCCTTGTTATGCGTTTCATTTACAAGTCAGTTTTAAATATGTCTAATTAGCTAAATGTACCCATCAAATCTAAGCCTCTATCAAATCCAAGCTGTCAACTGGCAAAACCCACTTAGGATTTATTCTTGTTGCACTTAAAAGGTACGCAGTTAAACATTCATCAGGGAAGTTAGCTCAAACCGCAGCCTTTTCATGTTTCTCCAAACATAAGATTTAAGTTTTAAGCTGCATTTAAAGACGATTGTTTTTAATATCTCCATACTCAGATAAATATCGAATACTGCTGAAAGACAGCTGCTAGTACCAAAAACTCAAAAACCAATTTTATGATAAGTGTTTTTTCCCCTATTGGAATGATTACAGCACCAGAAAGAGAAGTTTTGATAGCAGGTGTAACTTTTATAGGGAATGGCAGTTATCATATAATTACATTCGGTACGAACCTACATTTTTCCAGCAATTGCTATTTTGTATTTCTGGGTAAACCTCGGCTCGTTATGATCTAACTATCCTATATTAGATATTTGTTTCATAACTGCACAGCAAATAAGCGGCAATCGTCAACTTTATGAGGAATATTCAACTGAGACATCAAGGCATTTATGTCAAAACAGAAACAAATCGTATCTGCCCTAGAGAAATATTTCATTAAATCCGTATTTCTGTGTTTGAAAAAGGAATTTTTGCTTTCTTTATGCAATGAATTCCTCTGATTTAAGCGTGTGCCTAACACTTCAGCTTGTTGTTTTGATACAAGTCGCATACTAAATTTCCATTTTCGTTACAGCATGAAAAATTACTTCCTTTCTGAAGCGCTATAATCATGGCTGACGAGAGCTATCTACCTAGGGATGGAATACTTTGAGCGGTGGATTTTTAAAAAGGTTCTAGAGTCAGTTTACGTTGTATTCTGAGATAGCTGGCCAACACTCCAAATCACTAAGATCAACAGCTGTCGAGGTAGTCTGAAATCCTAGAACATCACACATAATACTTCTACCAATGTTCATTGTCTTATATTTTCGGTCATTTGTCGGCCAAAATAAAATGAGAAAATAGAGATCTGAGATATTAATTAACATCTTTAAAATGCTTTGTTTCCCAATTGATAAAATTTCAGAAGAATATTTAAAAATAGTCCGATAGCATTTCAGGCATGCTTCAAGAATTATTTTATGAAAATAACAACTCTTGAATTTGAAATATTTTAAAAATCACTATGTTTTAAAATCCTTTATATGCAGTCATATAAATAACTTTTCGCCTAAAATATACTTTATGAGAAAATTGAAGCAGTTCCAAGTATCATCTTAAAATTTCACTACCGTTGTATTTATTTTTCCTAAACAAATAGCAATTTGTTAAATATTACTTACCGTGAGCACCTCCCAAATTAAAATTTAACTGTCATAAATGTATTCCGAGAATAACGCACTCCCACTTGGAATGAAAATTATGTTTTGCTTAAGAAGCATCAGTTTTATGAATTTAACGTACGGGGAAACAGCAGAGCGAAATTTAAGACGGTTAGCAGGTAAGGGACTAGATGTCTGGGAAGGGAATTCCGAGAAAGCAACGGTAATTTATTCATACACGTTAGGAAAGACAGGCGCTATCAGTATCATTAAGCAAAAAGAAATCTTCTGGGGTGCCTCGTAAGTATAACGTTTAGAGAAAATTGAAATTTCGGGGTGTATGGTAAAAATTTACATATAAAAAAACTAAAAGTATTGAAATATTTTGTTTATTTTTCTCAATTTTCTAAGTATTATTTCTTTATAAAGTATAATAAAGTTTTTGATCTTCAAGAGACAAATGATCTAAAGTATAGATCAACGGAGTCTAAATAAATTTTCTAAATTTTCTCTACATAAAAACTGCTATTCGTATAAATAATCATAAAAACAGTCAGCATGGTTCATACACACACACACACGCATTCTCATACTATAACCATATATATTATATTATTTTAACTGTGGTTTGTTACCGTATATTTTGTATTTAAATTATTATTCTGGCAACGTTACTATGTATTGTGTGTTCACTTTATTTAATAATTAAAATAAAAGTAATTATTATTTTAAAATTTACTTATTTTAATTAAAATATTTTGAAGCTAAACATTTTCAGAGGAATATATTAAAATGATTTATTATAATAAATACGAATATTTTGTAGTCATAATTTTGTGGTATTATATGTATTTGATATTATTAGATTAGATATTAATTTGTTTCGGATAAATGCTGATATTTCAGTTTGTGATATCTGCATCATGTTAATCAGACAAATTACTAATACTTCAAAAAAATGAAATTTTGTGCTACTTCGCAGTACAACAGAAGACATTCAAAGAACTCATGCTTTTTTTTCTTTTTTCAAACTTTATTTCTAAAGTATTTCACTCTATTTCATTTACAGTAAAATATTTTCGCAAGGAGAAAGGCAGAAAGGAATATAATAAACTATTTTTCAAAATGGACTCACTAGATTTTTAAAATTAGTCTTAATCATAAAAAGTAATATAAATATATAACTAAGCAAATTAAATCTTAACTGCATTAGAGGAAATATTTAGAAAATATAGATAACTGCAATTTTAATTTTTGATATGCCACTCAGGTGCTATTTACTAAGATAAATCCCAATTCAGGACTTATTTTTTTTTTACCAGGTTTTCATCACGTCGTTGTTTTGTTTATTTGTCTGTCAGGTGTAAAATTTAAAATTTATTTCAAACTAAATTCCCGATGAGCTACTAATATGAAATTTGAACAATAAAAGTGTTTTTAAGATTTAGAGCGGAGAAGATAAGAGGCATTTAACCTTGAGATGTTCGAGTCTTGTTAGGTCCATAATAGTATTTTCCCGATACATTTACTATACTTTTGAATAATTTCCAAAAACATCGTGAATAATTATTTAAATATGTCTAATCAATTTGCGGAAATTTGTAACATTTTTTTTCTTCAAATTATAGTTTTATTACGGTAAAAATATGTTACAACTAAGCCATTTGGATCTTTTTCGACTGATGGAGTTTTTAACGCGCAGGAAGATGGACAACCTAATTTTCAATGTGTTATTCAGTTATTACTGCTATTAAGATATCCCTACTATAGTCGTATCTCTATTGTATATTTTTTGTTTCCTGCTGATTCAACAGTTGACATTGTGTACCATAGAATAGTATATCATGTTACAGATTGTGGTATGCTTTTGGGTAGCTTCATCCGAGAAAAAAATAGTTGAAGGAATGGAACATTCAAAAAGAATAAGCCAACCATTCCTACGTAGTTAGTTTTAGAAAAGGGTCGGAGTCTGGGGAAGGGGGTGCCAAATTACACACGTACAATTGAATATACAGACAATATGCTCATATTTTATCGTACATTTACGAGCAGAAGAGAAAGAGACAAGGCATATTCTTGAATGAATCTAAATAGTTGTGCCAAAGAAGTGTACACATGTTGTCTTCTACTATTTCTGTATCATAAAATTGAGGCTCGTTGCAGATTTATTCCTTTTTTTGAGAAATGGCACACATTTTAGCTTATGATGAAAATATGAATAGGATTCATAACAACACATGATCAATTCGCAAAAATGAATCACCATTCACAAAAGTCACGAAAGATGAATTCATTCCATGAAAAGAGAATCTCCAATGAGAAGCTTGATATGCTTCTTTGCATCTGAAAGTTTAGCAACTATTAGAAAGGGAGATTCATTTGTACTCACAAATTGGCAAGAAAAATGCTGCAAAGTGTTTGAAATGCATTCCTCAGTATAAGAAATATTTCCTTAAAATTCGTCAGATTGGATATAGGTTGAGCAAACAGCTAACTTCACAAGAAATTTAAAGTAATCTAGGTTCCATTCGTTGATGCTTAAATTTTCAAATCTGTATTGTTGCACATAAGCCAAATACTTCACAAATATTTTGTCTTTAATTTTTTTAAAAATAAATATTATTGTTAGTTACCTTCTTCTATTAAATGAAGGTGAAAATAAATTTTCTTTAATAGTTTAGGAAATATATATCTATTTTGTACTGTGCTTAATATTATCTTAATTTTATCTTTAAAACAATGTTAAAATAGGTAAAAGTACATAAAAATTAAGATAAAATGTTAAGTAAATAAACAATTTTCTTATGTATGTTAATAGAACGTGAGTATATCTCATTTATATAGAAAATTGTAATGTGTTTTTCCGACTAGAACTCCTTAAGTATATGCTACATTTAATCGCCGCAAGAAGATTAATGGACAATAATAAAGAGCTTAGGGTTTGCGATAAGTAACTTCACCCAACAGCCAGTATCATTTTCAATACAATAACACTTGTGTGAACTAGTCATTCACCATTGAATGTGTTCCACATTTTTATTTCAAATCGTACAAGTATTTTCAAAGTTATCAAAAATCCCCGTTCACAAAATTTAAGAACAATCTGTTATTTTATAAATCTGTAAGAGGTTATATAAAGATAAAAAAAGTTAATAATTTCAGACCGTTCTAAGAACACGTGAAATTTTAAAAACATTAAAAAAATTAAATGATTTAATTGATCAATTATATGGAATGGGATAAAATGTATATGGCAATGGTTTATCTATTTTAGAATGCAGAAGATATTTTGTGATCATTGCCTATGTCTTCTGACATATTAAAATATGAAAAATATTTCTTAAATTTAAAATATAATAAATGAAATGTCTTTAGTATAACAAACAGCAACCAAAAGGAATATTTATTTAATTTGAGGGTCTTCAATTCAATGTAGCTTATGTTATTTACGCTTTTTTATTTAAAAATACATTCAGATCGGTAACAACATAATTCCGTTTTTTTTTTTTTTTTAAACAGAAATAAACACATTATATAACTATGAAGTCACTGATTGTATGAAAACAAATTAATATATATTTTAAAGAAAAGTGTATGTATGTTGAAATCGGTAAACATTCGTGTATTTTCCGTCTTCAAAGTATTTCTTCCTATGAAAGAAACATTCTTAAGAAATTAAGATGCAAAATAATATACATACAAAACTTTTTTGAAAATTTTACACGTACTCGCATATTTCTTTTTTTTATTCATTTATGGAGGGAAAATATGAACAATACTCATGAAGTAACTTGGTCGGACTACAGTTAGGCACATTATTATAATTATTTACAAAATGTTGCCACAGCGGTTATTCTCAGTGCCCTATAAGACTTCTCTTTAACTTTGACATTTCTGTAACCATAAAAAATCTAGACAGTTCTTATAAATACTCATTTCTCTAATCATTAACAAAGTATCTTATCCTCAGCCAAGCCCATCCCCTTTTCTATCCCTATAACTCATTACTCAGTTACTCATGCATCAATGTGTACCAACTGGATACAACGTTCACGATGATCCACCCTGTTGTTCCAAATACCTCCCCCATCATTAACTATCCGCCTCAAAACTTTGCTTTCGGAGGGTGATTAACCCGAAACTCAGAGGACAAGGCTGTAGGGTCGGAAATAAAAAGCTGCGGATGGAAATACGATTTATAGGAAGCTTTAAGTAGTTTGGACTCAAAAGGCTAACGAGCTGCTGCAAAGAACGGAGAAATTAGATTCTGACATATTGACTACTTAAATTATTATCATAAACACCCAAAATAAACAAAGATTCTTGTGGTAAGAATAAAGTTGAATTACTGATGAGTTGCATTACTCAGGATTTTTTGGTTGAATTTTTCTAGAGTTCTTAAATTATTAATATAAACACCCAAAATAACAAGGATTCTTATGATAAGAATAAAATGAAATTATTTATAAATTGCCTTTCTCAAGTTTTTTCGTTTAATTTTTCTAGAGCTGCAATGTTGTATCAATCTAAATTTAATCTAAAAATAAAGCACAATATATTCCATGCGTGCGCTTAAAAAAGCTATAACAATCAGCAACTTTTACGTTGTTTTCAATTTTGTTATTTATGATTAAAAAAAAAAATATACTATCGAAAATTGAAATGGTGCGAGGTTTCAGTGGTATGTTCTTCTATTTATTGAATGTTTCCGCAGAATTTGTCTTTCAAATAATATAAGAAAGTGTGATAACATTTTTCTTTAATTTTCAAAATACAGTAGCGTACAAGGAAAAATAATTCAGTTTTAAATGCAGCAAATACCTTTTGTTTCAATCTTATTAAATTTATAAATAAGTATATATAGAAATCCGTGTTTTGCGAGTCACAAAGATCCCTAATAGCACAACTAGTTCAAAAGACATTCAGAAGAACAGTTGTTTGAACGTTTTTTAACGTTCTGTGAACGTCCTACATTTTTTAAACTAGTTGTGCTACTAGGGATACAATGAGCATCAGAAGTTTTAACATGCAATACAGAATCATCTACCTGATTCTTATACCGACTTGTAAGAGTCAATTTTTTTTAAACTTGAAGATCAAAGATTTTTTTACTTGAAGATCAATGATTTTTTCACTGAAAGATCAAAATTTTTCTGCCGTGTTAAATGAATAAGCCTTATATGAGACCATGTTATAGGGGTGGGGGGTCTACTGTATATTGAAATTTCGGGATCCGAAAATTGAATTAAAAATGATGTTTCAACAAGAAATCATTAATCATTGATTCATTTCTTGATTTTTTTAATGAATCGTTTATTCGATTTTTTTTTTTGAAAATTTTTGTTTCATGCATGATTGTTGATATAGAGATCGAGAAAAAAAATTTCTAGAATCAGAATGATTGATTTTAATAAAGATTTGAATAGCAACATATTTTCAAAGGACAAATTTTCCCTCCTGAATTCAAGCACTTTTTTTCTCTCTGCTTACCTAATTTACATTCAGAATATCACCAATGTGATATTCTGAGATGACCGATAAGTGATGTGTGACTAAGACACTCAAAAATGAAATTCATTCAAAAGAACATTCTGATTTAGCGCAGAAACGTTTGATTTATTCAATTTTTTTCATTAACTTAATAAAATAAATATTTCTTTAATTTATCGTTCAAATTGCATCTATATATTTTTTTAATAAAAAAGACAAAACTAATGTTGTTTTAGGGTAAAAAATAAACAGGTTTCGCAGTAAATAAGAATGAAATACAAACTGACCTGCATTGTCATTATCATTGTGATTAATATTATTTAAGAGCTAATCATAATAATTTAACATCACAGTACAGCATTATTATTTTCATTAATTATCGTTTCACTTATATAATCGTGTTTTTAATTAAAATTGATGTTGTTGTTTAGAAAATAATACTGTATAAATAACGATGAATAATGAATAATTTATACTATATTTTCGAAATGCTTTATGTGTAAAATTTTAACCCAAATTTTAAAAGACATTTTCTAACAAAAAACTATAAATAACTAAATAAAATATCAAAACAAATAACTAATAAGTGCTAATAAATGCAGTTAATGCATCTGAAATGGAATATGTCAAATAAAAAACACAATTTTTGCTAACAACTTTTACTTTTCCTCCTTGCCTTACATAACGAAATAAGTATTTCTGGTAAATAAATAGCTCATAGAGCCGCGATGTTCCTCATGTACATCATTAGCTATCCCTTCGCTGCATTTTTGCAAAGTGACTCAAACCCTACGCACAAAAGAAATGCCTAAAGAAATAAAGGAAGCAGAAAAATTTATAGAAAGTCTCATCTGGTTTATTAAGAAAAGGCTAACTAACGGTCCCAATCAAGCAAAGTTTTCCAGACTTCTTGCTCCTGCGTACTGTCTGTCCAAAAGACGAAATTTGAAGAAAATTGCTTTCCGGGAAATAAGATCGCTTATTATTTTGTGGTGCTCTTGCATTTATGAGAAAATACGGGGAAAGTATGCGAATATTAGAATCGGCATCCGGGACTTGGAAAAAAATTACCCATAACGCCCGTGTTTATTCGAATGTTTATCGCACTTTACAAGCATTCTTTAAAATTATGAGTTCAATGTCGGTAAACGAATTCCTAGTAGGCTATCTCGAGGTATAATATGAGCTGATGTTCTGAAGATTTTAGGATTACCGAAATTTCATATCCGTGTACAAACATAAAAAATTATTTTAACGGAAGCCATGCGAGAAACTAGACTTTATTTGCGTATTAGGAATTCAAATAATTCAAGAGCGTACATGGTTCCATATCTGATTAAATGTTTTTATTCTTTAACCTTTGCATCGTTTTCATTAATTTATCTGTATTCCATGCTGTGAATGTTACAGAATAATTTGAATATTCAATAAAATAATTAAAACTTTGTAAAATTACACACATACAATTTGCTTATGCAAGGTAAACACGTGTTTCTATCGAAAACTACTTCGATCTTCTTCAGTGGCTGTCGTAGTCAATGCATAGATGTGGACAGGGAACTGAAAAGATAGTAAACAAAAACCAAAAGTGTTTGAGGATTTTTTTTTTCTGTTTTCTTTCTTTTCAGTTTTCTCTCCCAATCTATATATGGACTTCGATTGCTACTAAAGAAAATTGAAATTTTTTCTATCGAAACACATGCTTAGCTTTCTGGGTAAATTTTATATGCACTATTTTACAAAATTTTAATTATTTTATCTTATAACAAGAGTTCTTTTGAATATATTTTGTCATTTTAATATTATTTATGCATATTATTAAAAAAAGGGGGTGATGTTCATCTACACGCAGTTTTCTTTTTTCGAAGAATGAAAAAAATCTATTTTTGCTTAATTTGTTTTTCATTTCATAGTGTAAAATTGCAAACTTTTTCTCCAAATATTCTTGTGAAAAGTTTTAAGTCCATTTCGTGAGGGGATATACCTATTACTTGAGATACGGGAGTAAAACCCTTTCGATGATAAATTACTTCAGGAAGATTATATGATAAATGCCATATTCCGTTTTGCTGAAGAGACAACCAGTTCTGAATTCATTTTCCAAATTCCTATAATATGTGGATTAAGGTGTGATGTCCAGAACTCATATTTAACTCATTGCTTTAAGATCGTAAATTACACTGACGTAAATATTGTGCGATGTGTTTAAAATAACACATTGCAAAATTACATAAAATTTAAGCTTCTTCTACACAGTTCCGAATTTCATCATATCCATGCACGATATCCTTTGTTAAATATGATGAATTTAAACATAAGGTGTGTCAAAAGACATACAGGGTGTTTCAAAACGTCGTTGCCGAACTTAACATGCTGGTTTTTCATGCCGTGGCAAACAAGGCTTACATAGGAACTTGTGTCCGGAAATGCATGCGCCATAGCTAGTGTTAAATTTTTGCTCTCTTATGAAAGCTTGATCATTTCAGTCTAGGACGTTGCCGGATATAAATGAGTTGGTTAACTAACTCAGAATGTGCCGATATGCATTACGTTTGTGGTGCTGAGGATGGGAAGTCATATTGATGGATAAGTCATTGATTAAAAGCCACACCACTTTTGACATCATTTCTCCCTTCACTCTAGGCCTGCGAACATTGTGTTCAAGGTACATCCGCCCCAACACTTGCCCATTCCCATTCGCGGAGACATACACGTAATACAAATCGGCAAACTATGAGGTAGTAAGCCAATTCATCCATCTCAGCAATGCCCTAAGCTAAAATGATCACGCTTCCTTTAGCCTGCGAACACGCCCTCTAGCGGTCACCGTTTGCATTTCTGAGCACAAGATCCTGTGTAAATCTTTTTTGTCATGTCATGAATGACCACCATGTTATGTTTAGCAACTACCTTTTGAAGCATTTTGTATATACATTATCGAAATATCACAGGAAATGTATTTTCCTTCTAGAAGTTTAAATTCCTGAGGGAAAATAATGTTAAATCTAGGCAATCCGATTTCATGCACACCTTTAAGACAATTCATTTTTTTTTTCTCAACGGAGCACTTAACCTGGAGACACTTTTGAATGAGATTCAAGTGGTAATCACAGAAATCCCCACTGAACAATTTGGTGCAATATAAAGAATCATTCGTAACGTGTATTCAGGAAAAAGTTTCAATGTTAAATGCAACCAGTTTGAAAATTTAGTTTAACCATTACTTTGAATGTTCAGTTAGATGAGACGGTATATTTGTTTTTTTCAAAGTACTGTTAAAAATTGAAAAAAAATGGGATCAACCCATAAAACATTGGGGATAAAAATTGTGATATTGCGACCTTAAATCACCTCATTACTTTGTTTCATCCACTGAATATTATAGATGCGAATGTTTGTGAGATTGCGGGTTTCTTACTCCGTCACACTGAAGCAGCCAGAGAGATTTGGAAGAAATTTTGAATAAAGATAACTGATACCTTGAATTAACTCAAAGGCTAATTTAAATTTCCAAATTCGAATTATTTTAAAAGGCATTAAAAGCTGTAGAAATGAACATCGCGTTGACCTAAATTATGAAAAATCGCCATGGATGGGAAATATCCAATGTATTCCGCAGGTTTTTCGTAATTAGAAAATATTGTAATGTTTAATTTATTTTATTTTTCAAGGAAGAAATACATTAGCTAGATGCAGCTTTTCTAAATGGTGCCTTTTATGATTTTCACAGTGATATGCCATTTAAAAAAATTATGGAACTGGGTAATTTTCAATTAGTAGTTCTAGGAATTTATAGTTTGCGTTGTCTGAGCAATGAAATCACTTAATTCTGCTATAAGAGAATGCGTAGATTAAAATGTAAGATCTTTGTATTTTTACAAGATTAAAACGGCAGGTACTATTATTACAATAGCATTAAATATCTTAGAATTTTTAAAGCGTAGGTGAGTTATCGCTATATTTTTTTAAATATTTGAGTACTTTTATATCCGAATCTAAGAATGCGGTTTTCCAAGCAAATCGGTCGTTGGTACAGAAAATGTTGCATTTCCTGCGTCAAACATCATTATAGAGATTATTTAATATTTCACGCAGGTTTTTCTACAATTAAAATATCAAAATATTTTAATACTAAGAATTTGTTAGGTAAAATGTTTTAATTTGCAGCGTAATTGCGCTGGCACATTATTCACGTTTTACACACACACAAAATTAAGCAGTAAAGAACATATTTTGCTAACATTTGGCTGTGAGAGCACTTTTTCAGATTTGGACAGTATATCCAATTATTCTTGGTACAACTAGGATTGTCAATAAGTTTTCTATGGTGGGCGATGGTCCATTCTATCTTCCGCCTTTTTACTGTTAGTTAAATCAACCGACTGCACTTTTTCAGCGTTGCGCAATATACCATTTCTTTTTTTTATATCGACGTGAAAATATTTGCGTTTCAAAGAGCTAAGAGAAATTAATATACATAGTATAGTATAAACCTCGACTACAATACAGTCTCTGATTTGGATTTTTAACTGGAAAATATCATGTAAATATCAATACAGCATTGTTAGTTTCATTTCAAAGATGTACTGTTTATTCCCCACCATTCTCTGTAACATCCGTTTTCGTAAGCAAGCACGACAGCGACGATGTAGTTACCTTACTACTCTTGCCCATTTAAAATGAACATTTCTGTTTATTGAACATTTTACAGTTCCCTATATGATGCTCCATTACTGGGGAGTAACGGAATTTTAACAGCTCGCACGGGAATGTGGAAAAAGTAACTCTCCAATCGCGATGCCATTAAAACTGTAAAGTTAAGATGATTGGTGATATGATGAACGCTGTAAACAATGTGGGATGGGAAACAGTTTTAATGAAATATGATTTGCCGTTTTCAATCAAAAGATATAACATTGTAAATATGTACGTTTTCTTCTTCGTGAAGCACAAGATGTCAATTTCACAGTATTTACAGAAGAATCTCCTAGAATATACTAGTGTAGTTAATTTATTTTCGATTTATTAAAATATTGTTTCAAACGTTATTTTAGACGTTTATATCTACCACAACGCTCTATCGAATACATGCAGAATCATAATTGATATCATGTAATAGTCGAAAAATATCACGGAACCATGAAACGACACCTTCGGAAGTCAGTGAGATAGTTATGTGTCGTTGTTTCAAACGGTAACAAAAGCTTCCATATGAAACCTACTGTAAAAAGTTGACAATAAATAGAATAATCAAAAGAACATTAGACATGTTTGACTAAAACTCATTACATATACAGACTTCGACTCAACACGTTTTATGAGAATATTACGCTATGGTGCAGAAAAATAAGAGAAAAAAAGTGTTTAAAAAATTCCTCGTCACTGTATAGTTTGACTAAAGTCACACCTATCACCCGAAGGATTGCATCAATGCACAACAAATTCTTAATTCTATTTGTGAATGAAATTAAAATACTACATCAATATGCTATTTAAATAGATAAATTAATGCTGAAAATAAAAGTTCAAGTAAAAATTTATTGTCACAAAAAACTTTAACAGCATATATCACTTCTGAGTCGTTTTAACTAGCCTAATACCTCTAAAATACACTTAAAAAAATTCTGCCCACTGAGCGTAATGTATTTAAAATATTTTGGGCGGCCCTGTAGAAGAACTATCCGGTCGAATGGCACGGAAATGGCGGGTGCACAACTAGGTGTTACAACAATCCTGAATATAAAGTTTCAACATTCTACGTCTAATAGTTTTTGAGATATGCGTGTTTAATGAATTTCGGACCATAGAGCGTAATGTATTTAGAATCTTTTGGGTGGTCCTGTAGATAAATTATCCAGTTGACTGGGACCAAAACTGTATTAACATTCACAACAACCAAAACTGTATTAACAGTGTCATCCACTGCAAGTTAAAAAAATGTATTTGAATTTGAGTGGATGAATAAAAAAGTATTTCATTAAGGACTGAAAATTTGTACAAGATATATATAGGGAGATTGTGACCTAATAGTAGGAATTAAAAAAATAGTCCTGTTTTAAACTGCTGTGCAATCGATATAAGATTGATAAAAAAAAGAAAGGTATGTCACTTTAATAAATGTATACAACTAAGAAAAAGAACAAAATAGCAAAATTCGTTGATCACTTAAATTTTGTCCAATGTGTTCAGGCGCTTAATTCGGGTAGGTGGTGTAAAATGTTGATGTTGAAATACCTGCTACAACACTGGATAAAAAACAATATTGCACAATATAAAGAAATCATAAAATATTTTTTGAACCCTTAATTGAATGAATTTTGAGCACGTTCGCTGCCGATCATGTGATATTCACGACTGTAAGCTAAATTCCGTATGTCAATTTTGTGAAAAATCATTAATATTTCGATTAACACGAAGTTTGAAAGAAATATATGACTTTTTTATTATTCACAACATGAAGCACTTATTATCGAAAACTATATTTTATAGGAAATTTTATTTGACGTATGAAATTTGACTCGTACTCTAATCCGGCAGTGAACGTGTTTTACATTTGTGCCCAGATATTTTTGCGACTTTCTTCCATTTTTTGCTAATACCAGCAATAATAAATAAATGTTCTAATGTCAACTTCCTGAACAAGGGACGATTTCTCTTAAAATCATTATGTATAAAAATTGAAATGTCAACATCCTACTTGGCCATATTAAAATATTTTGTGGAATTGAGGTTCAGTACTCGCGAATAAAGGCTAGGAAAAATAAATAACGTTTTCGACTGATAGCGAAAATGCCGTCCCGAAAAAGGGACGCTAGGCATAAATGGGTTAAAATATTTTCTGGGGTTGAGGTTCAATACACGTGAATGAAGGGTGGGAAAAATAAATAACGTTTTCTACTGATAGCGAAAATGTCGTACCAAAAAGGGACACTATGTATAAATGGGTTGAACATACGATTTAACTATCTATCACCATGCCAATGAGAGTTAAATTTTTTTTTATAAATAGATCTTATGAGAACGCATGTATATAAAGAGGATGTGATGAATTCAGTGCATTTATTCAGGGTAATCCTTTTCTCCGAATAATGACTAAGTATTTTAATTAAGGATACATTTTTTCCCCGAAACCCCGAAAAAAAACGAACGTTCAGTCAAAAAAAAAAGCCCTTCTTTTCTTCTTTGCATTTCCATAACAATATACATCACAAATATATACGCCATGATGTTTTTCTTCGCGTTACCCTTTAATATCGTTACATTAGACTTTCTCTTCTTTTAGCACGGCTTTCTCTCTTCATGCACAATGCAGGCGCGGGGTGGTGGTGCAACAGGGGTGAAAGAAAGACCGTTATCAGGCGCTTGGTCTGTTCGTCACAGTAAATTCGCTCAGGCAAAATGGCAACGGGTGAGAGAGGGGTGTCCGGCGAGGCGTAAGTAACGGCGGCAAATTCAATTTCCAGGTCGCCTTTTTCGGGGTGGTAAAGGGGGGAGTGCTTCTTCTGTTCACGCCTCGCTGTGAGAAATAATAACAATAACGGCGAATCCAAAAAGGAAACAAAAAATGGGCGAATGAAGGTAAGGCAGGCCTAGGGTTTAGTGCTCATAGGGAAAGCGGTGTGCCATTAGAAGCTGAAAGTTGTGGCTCAAAGATGAGAGAGAGGATGATCTGTGTTGATCATGTATTTTTTTTAATAAATGCTTAAGTTTGGATTATTTATACTGAATTCGACCTTGATGAATATTTTTAACCTTATGCAAATCTTTGTATTTCATTCGTATACCGAAGGTTATAGTAATAATGTTATGCCGTGAAAGTTAAGTTGCGTTACTTTTACTTGCAATTTACAAGATTTCTGCTTTAAAGTTACAGTGTAAAAAAAAAAGTGTTACTTTTAACCGCATTTTCCTAGTCACGGGATATTGTAGTTACTAATAGTTACAGCATATTATAACAAGCAAGTGCAGCACAACATGAGGGGAAAGGAGGGATAGCGCAGTTTTTTGCCAGTGTATGACAAATCGATGCAAAATGTTGAAAAGATTCCTTAGGTTTGAAGTCGTTCTCAAAAGAAAATTAAATAAATGTATAACCCGGTGCTAAACGGGACTAAGATTTCTAGCGAACACCGTTTGTAATATTAAATATTTTTCTACAGTTAAATGTTGTAAATAAATAAATAATTATTCTATCCATGTTTTCACTTTTTTTAAAGGAAACAAAACATCATAAAATAGTTTCTGCTGATATCTTTCATTGTTTCAGATAATGCAAAATAACAAAATCTTACAAAAAATTAGCTGCAATAAAACTTTAGAAAAAAATAATGTATGTAAAATAATAAAACAAAACATCTTAAAATGTTTTTTGTTTAACTAACACAGAGGGAAAACATCATAGCAATATCGCACCGAGCACTGAACATAAAGCGGAATTATTTTTAATACGAGGTATTTTATATTTTAACACTTCCACATGCTTTAAATTCTCTAACGTTGATTCCACCTTCTTTGATTAAGCCATAAACAAGATGAACACAACAACATGTTTTATTTTAACATTTTATATATAATGTGTGTTTTCAAGAAAATCTAAATAAGTTTTTTAATTATTATTGTTTGATATTTTAAAGCAAAACTAAGCATTTTACCCTTCGATATTTAACAAGTACTTATGCAAACTATTTTTCGTAACTATTAGGAGAAAAAACTACACTATTTTAGCGAAAGTTGTATTAGAAGAGAATACGTTCTTTTTGCTTAAAAATAACTCATATTAAGCTGTAGTTCAAAAGACTTGTTTTTGACACGCTTTTCTTTATTATTATACATTTTTTGTTTTGTTTCTTAATAAAGAAGTGTTTATTTAGTAGAAGAACAATCCCTTTAAAATTTAAAAACGAATATTACGAATTTGCATTTCATTTCAAATATAAATATAATCTAAACAATACAAACAACTTTCATTTCAAATAAATATTAAATCTTTCATAAAATTGCCACATGATTTAGGTTCAATTGATTATTACTTCTATTTAACATGCATTATTTTACTTCAAAACATTAAAACAGTTTCAGTAAACATTAAATATTAAAACAGTGTTTCTTTTATATACAGCATAATGACAGAATATAAAAAATAGGGGATAAATGACTAATAATAATAGTTATGTGAACAGGACTAAAAAAAATTAATTTAAAAATAAGATTTCGAAAAAGAGGCTGAATGAAATAACTTTATGCCTTGTATGAGCGTTACCACTTCAACAACAACATGTGCAGCATATGAAATTCTTTATTTAATTTCAATATTTACATACAGAGTATCGTAAAACAACTGCATTTAGAAAGAGAGATTGATGTCACAAATTTACAAATACCACATTGAATAGTTCTTTGTTATGGTCGCACATACATACCCAGTGTTACTGTTTTCTACACAGTGACTAACATCTGATACCTCCTATCCGAAATTGATCCACGGCAAGTCGCAGATGGCATCTAATCAGAATTCGACGTTCCCTTACTTAATGGCTGAGAGGGAGGGGGTGGGGAGGAAGGGGATGGAGGCGGGGGCGATCAAGAACAGAGGAAAGGCCGACATGGTCTTACAGAGGTGACAAGATGACCCTTGGCGATTGTGCCTCACCCCTACAATTCCCTGCAGAATCTCGAATGGAAAGAGGGGAATAAATGATGACTTTACTAGCAACCCTCACCTTCATTTATTGCCTCTGGGATATTATAAGGAGATCAGTTACAGAGGAGAAATGATTTTTGTGGGATTACTGCAACAAATCGACTCATAAAAATGAGTTGCTGTTGGATTAATGTATTTGGTGGGTAAAGGAGATACGTAATAGCATTACAGTTGCAAGCTTTTCGAGAGGTTAATTTCGGTACATTGAACAATGAATGTGATTTTAAAAATTTTTCAATTTTAAGGTACGGAAAAAGTCAAAAAACCGTTCTTTTGTGAGCATTTTCATTTTTTTTTTTTTTTTTTTTTTTTTTCATTTGCTTATTTTATAGGTCACTCGATTAGGTTCGAAAATCTTTCTACTTTTGTTTCTACGATAACTAGTAGCTGAGTGATACAAAAATTAAATGAAATATTTCCAGGATATTTTGATCATTACTAGTTATATTATGAAGCAGAATATAAATTTCTGTGCTTATTTATTGATTTTATGGCCAATTTACTTCTTCACAAAATGTTTTTTTTAGAAAAACATACTGAATTTCCTCATAAAAATCAAATATTTTTCAAAACTATCAGAATATTCGCAAACCTCTTGGTTCATAACCTATATAAAGATGTTAGTTATGCACTGTACGAGTATTACTTGAAAAAACTTATTAGATTTCTTTACATGAGGCCTGGCGATAATGCAACTTACTGCCAAATTTTCACTTAAATTTTTCAATAATTCTAAGTTTAGATTGAATTTCGTTAAAAGTGCATTAATTTTTTTTATTTCATTCAACATTTTATTCAAAGCATGGGTTTTTCATTAATATTTTCCTTTAAACAAAGTAAGTGCCCCCAAGGAATGATCATATCTTAAACAATGTAATGTAAGGATAAATAAAATGCATTTTTAAATGCTTTTATGCAATTTAAATCTCTACGAAAGGATTACGACAAAATATGATGCACATGGAACATTTCGAAAATAACACATCAGTTAAAAAAGTCGAAACTGAGAAAAATGACGTTAAAAGGCTTTATCTGCAAAGCAATAATTTAGATAGCGTTTCTTAAAATATAAATAATAAATACTAGAACTGAATGATTTAAAAAAAATCAACTTGCTATGGAAAACTAGAAATGATCTACTTTCTAGCTCTCCAATTAATTAATAATTGTTTTTCGTAGCATACAATATATCATTCTTTTTTTGGAATTTCTCTAATCTTTTTTCTCATTTCTCTAATTTAAATCTTTTTTTTTTTTTTTTTTTTTAAGCGTGTATATGATAAATATTAGGTAGTCTTTCTCTCACCTGGAATTGACACATGAATTTATGAAAGAAATTCAGTTAATATACATACAGTTTTTCTAACTGTTTTCTAACCAAAAAGTTTTGTCAATAATTCTGAAAATAATTTATAAGTAAATTTAATCTCCTGGATTAAGAAAAAGAAAAGCTGCAAAATGATGTACTTGCAATAAAGAAGAAAAGAAAATATTTCACACTGTTCTCTCTTGAATCCCAAATGCTTTTATGCTTTGTATCAGCAATCTACAAGTTTAATTACGTTTTTCATTAAATGAATAAATTAGAAAATATTTGCAATGCATACAAAACAAAATTTATAATTCTTCATTGTTTTCTTACAAAAATATTCCCTCAAATCTCCAGAGAAACAATGTTATTTTTTCTCCGACAATTTACCATTTCTATTAAGACACTCTCTTAAAATGTTAAACAAAGAACGAGCATTTTTCATCTTTCCACAGCTGCAACTTGAGGCATATTTGAAAAGTAGTAAAAAAAAAAAATGTGGAACGTAATTAATTCTCTTTCAAAGGAAATTACATAAAATGCTTAAAAACTAACAATTACAAAAATACATCGCCTTAATACGTTTTTGTAGATACCAATTAATTTAGAGAACAATTGAAAGTATTTAATAAACTGAAAAAAAAACATTTTTTAAAAAATTAAGTGAGCGATTTGATAAAACGAAGCTAATTCTTATATAACCTACTAAATTGGTTTATAAGCCTCAAATATGTACGCAAAAAAGCACATTTTAGTAGTTAAAACAAAATTAGAAAACTTTATGCATGTGATTAAATTGTTTTACTAAATATTGAGAATTGTGTGTGCTAAACACTAATATCTTATGTATAAACTAACTCTGATGTAAAAACATTTTGTTATTACTATATTAAATCTCTAATAATTATTTTTTCTTCGGCACGGTATTTCATTACAATCCTGAAAATAAATGTTCTATGTGAAAATATGATTTTTATACATAAACCTCACGCAAGACTGAACTAACAGGTGAGGGAATGATTAAATTACAATTCTATGTTGAAAAAAATTCTACAAAAAGTAATCTCAATCTTAGATTTTATTTTTCATATGTATTTTAATGTTATTTAAAAGTCAATCCCCTAATAATAGTTACATTCAATGTAGTTACATTTCGCTGTAACACGCCAATTGTCAACATAACTGGTTTTATAACAATCTAAAATGTCAGTAATTGGGCTTCAAATATATTCAAACAAGGTTATTAAACATGTTACCCTGGCCTTTCTCATTTTAAATTATATAATTGAACTTGCTTGCAGATATAATTAAAGAATAAAATGTTTATTTCTAATGAATCACTTTGCATGGCAAAATTATGTAAGTACCACATGCTTCGTTTATAATTAAATCGCAACATGATTTGTGACATATTTTTAGTAATATATTTTATGATTAATTTTGGGAAAATCTCTCCAGACTTATTATTTTGCATATGATAACAAACTAATTTTAAAATCTAAATTTATTTTCAAAATCTGGTTAAAACAATTACGGTACAAACAATTACAAGCTTTTACGGACTTTTTTTCAACTCTGTATTTTTGTCTGAGAGTTTTATATGTTACAATATTTGAAGTCGAATTTTTGTATTTTCAAACCGTCTTTTTTGGAAATTAGCATAGATTATTTATTATTATTATTATTATTATTACCATTATTAAGATCGATGCATGAAAAATAAAGGATATTTATTGGCAGAGAAAAAAATCCTCTGCAGTTGTCATCGATTTAAAATATCATTTAACGATGTTTATTGAATCATTATCATTCAATACTAAATATGATGCAAAACAGAACTATGTGTTAGATCTGAAAGTATTTGGGAAAATCATCTGTAAATGATTTGAAATATTCGTATTGGTATTTCACAGGAAGAAGAAACTCCCACATTTATGATGTTTTCCGTTTTGAACAAAACTCCATTGTTCGGCAAATCATATTTTGTTAAAACTGTGAAATGTTCCCCCATTGCACTGTTTACAACTTTCGTTATAATATTTATCATCTTCACTTTCCAGTTGTAATGTCATGTCGACTGAAGAGTTACTTCCACAAAATACTATTTAACACTCTCGTACCAGCTATTAAAACACTTATTCCGCACTAATGGTGCGCCATAAAGGGAGACTGTAAAATGTTCAATAAATAGAACGTTTATTTTGAAAGGAAAAGAGGCTAACTTTATTTTGCGCTGTCCCGACTAGTTACCATCATTCGATAACAGTTGTTTTGAAACTTGTGAAGAATAATGTAAAATCAATGCGACTCTGAAATGAAACTAACTATTTAGTGTTGATACTTAACATGTTATTATTCAATTAAAAAATATATTTTTGACATACGCTACAAACAATTAAAGCCTAATTGTTTGTTTGCTAGTGAAAATATAATATAAAATGAAGTTTAGATAAGGACATATTTTCAAAATTTCGTTTGCACATCTGACTTCTGCTCTTTTGCAGAAACATGATTATTCTAAAAATTATCACACTTTTTTCTTAGTAGTCTAATGGGAAATTGCTAATACAGCTCCTTCAATAGATTTAGCGATAGTCCGACAGCTGAATTCAAAATTATCCATGTAAGTCGATAAATCAGAATAGTCGCTGAGATTAAGAGATTTTTCATGTTTATATTGGATTTGGAAATAGAAGCAAAATCATATTACCATATTAGCCTTTCTTTCAAGAACTAGAAAATTCTTCTAAGTAAATATCTTTTGCAATAAGTAATGTTTTAAAAATTGTACATATATAAAAAAAAAGAACTGGTATATTGCACAACGCTGAAAAAGTGCAGTCGGTTGATTTAACTACCAGTTAATTATTTAATCTGTATAAAAAATTAATATAATTAGTGTACCCTTTACAATTGAAAATCGGAAAAAGGTGCTTTCATGTATATGATCCCACATTTACATAAATAATTTATCTACTTGTAAGAAATTTTGCATATCAATACTAGGACCTTTTCTGTCTGCATTAAGGTCTTCAAAAGTTTTCCAAGTGTATTACTAAATTTAAATTAATTAACAGATTAAAATCAACTATTTTCTGTATGTGGCTCACTGTGCGCAGTCTAACACACGTAAAAATCATTTTACAGACTCAATATTTTTTCTACACACACACTGACAACACACAATGTATTGGGTATAAAAATAACCTATTTTTATATCTTACGTTATTTAGTCTTTTAATTTACAAATCATTTAATTTGTTTATTAGTAATTTTTTTTTTCTGAAGACTGGTATATAACATCTACATAATAATTTTAATTATGTATTATCAGAGTGTATACAGAAAAAATGTTTTGTCTGTAAAATGATTTTTATCTGTGTTAAGTTGCGCGCCGTGAACCAAATATGAAAAAATAATTAATTTTTATAAGTGAATAAATTAATTATCCATAATTAACTTAGAAACCTTTTGAAGATATTAATGTAAACAGAAAAGATTAATATATTCATATGCAAAATTTCTTAAATGTAAATAAATTACCTTTTGGAAATACAGGATTATATACATAAAATAACTTTTTTTCCGATTTTTCAAATTTTTAAAGAGTACAAGACCCCTTCATCTGTTTTTTAGTTTCTACCATTCAGTTTCAGATTATGTTTAGACTGTTCGTAAATCAAGCTGTAGCGGATGAGGCGTTAGAACAGATGAAGGTGGCCTAAAATAATCCTGGCGGGCAACGCGATCCACATATGCTTTCTTCATTACAGGTAGCGCTATCTACCGGGTAACACATCAACTAATTGTGCCAAGTGAAGTAGAAGCAATGGCTGTATCAAGCGATCACAATATTTTGCGTCTAAGTAGAATGTTTCGAAAAACTGGGTTTTATAACATGTTTTAGAATGCAAGCACCAACTTTCCTATTTATTTAGTTATATAGTCTTTCATGTTCAGAACTTTGACTTGGGAATTGCACTTGCTAAGTTTGTAATGTCTCTCGACATCATCCAGTAAAATGACTTAAAATGGACAGCCATTTAGCTGGGTAAAATGATTCGTCGGCCTAAGAAACTCCAGTACTGGATCCTGACCATCATGGTAGTCCTTCAACTGCTCGCAAAATGCGTGACTCTATCAAATTTATCTCTTTTAGTCCACGTGATATCCATTTGTTGGCAAAGAAAACGGAATTACACATTTCGAGAAATATGCTATTTTTTATTTCTTTGTTATACTTTTTTTACTTTTCATAAAATAAATTATGTGTGATTTTATGGTAAAACTTATTTTATTTCATTATACATATTTCTATTGCTTCTATAGCTTACAATTTACATTTTTACATAACAAACAATTTAGTTTTTTTTTTTTCAAATGAATGGATCATTTTACTTTTTGTGAAGGTAAAATGATCCTTTGGAGACTTTAAAAATTCTATTTTTTTCATTACTCAATGTGGGTTTAAAATATTATTAAAGTATTATTAAAATATGTGTTTATAATGCAAAAAGTGCAAAACATACTAGAAAAGAGTCAACGTTTTATACAAACATTTATGCATTAAGTATTTTTTTTTCCTAAAAGGGATCGTTTTAGGCTACCTTCTTTACATATATTACACTAAAATTTATTTTTTTTTTTAGATTAAAGCGTTTCATTTTGTTGTTTATTAATCTTCAACATCATAGCTGCCAGCTTAAAATCATTTTACTAACTGATAGTAAAGTTGAATATAAGAATGAAGAAAACATTAATAATAAAATAAAATAAAATAAATATTTAAAACAAAGTTTAAATTTTCCGCTTATTTATTTGAGATACTTCATTTAAATAATCCGCCTCTTATCTTGAAATGTTTTTATAAAGACAATAATTAGAATAAAAAAAAGTATTCCGAACACGATAAAAAAAAAACCTGTCGTTTATGCTATTTATTTCGTTCCATTGTTGGCAGTAACATTTGTTCCACTTGTATTGAAAAACAATTTTATTTTACATGCGGTCTTCATTGCTAGGAAAATCATTCAAATCATATGCAGGCAGCGCGATTCTCGAAGAAAAAGAAATATTTTTCCAGAAAAATGTAATTAATGAAGTCAGATTATGGCAAATTGAAACCAATTTATCAATAAGCATCCCGACCAGTATAGAACAATGGTTCTTCCTGAAATGCAGAAATAATTTCGATTGTCATTAATTTCTTTTCTTTTCTTTTCTTTTTTATGATATCCTACTGTTAGGAAGAAAATGTTGAGTAACTCGAAATAAATCATGTTTTTCTTTGCTTGAATTTATTTCAATTGCAAATATGTTCCAAAATGAATGATCTGGAGATAATAGGAAAATATTTGAGGTTTATTTCTCGAAATACAGTACATAATAGACATCCGAATATTTTATTTTAATGTTTTCGAACTTTTGTGTGACACAAAGAAATGGAACACATTTATATAAAAAGTAAATTGATGCTTTTTTAATTTTTGATTTATGCATTTTGATTTTTGATTTCGACCTATAAATATGCCACAAAAATGATATCTAGAAAATGGTTTTTCCGTTTTAGCGGCTTCGACATATTTCATTTATTTCACAAATGAGTGATTTTTAGATGGTTTCTTCTTCCTGATAGCCTATTATGATTTTGGATATTGAAAATAATTTTATGAAAATATGTTATTTAATAGAACTTATTTTTTCCCTTGTTCTTGAAATGTATTATTTCTAGTACTGAACAATTACTAATAGAAAATTTTTGAAATACAAATAAGTTGCATTTAAAAGAAGCACGATTACTCCAGAATGTTTCCTTTTCATTATAATGTAACGTAAAATGTAAATCTTAAGGATCATTGGAAGTCTTGATCATTTATTGCATTTTTAAACTTTTTTAAGAAATTGGATTTCTTTTTTATTATTGCCTAAGTAAATTATCTAATTTGTTGCAGATGGCTCAAAATTGTGTAATACGAATTAATCATGAACAATTGTTCTGAAAATATGATAAATCTTACAAATTGTTTTAATGATTGTTTGCGGGTTGTTGAGTTTTCAGGGTTCCACATAGTTTTACTGGTTTTTGTTGTTTTTAAACAATTAGTTATTCAGTGTTGAAATGAATTTTTTGTAGATGAAAAGAATTGATCGCAGTACATAAATAAATTGATAAATATATTAATTTATCGCTTTCTAAGGAATAGATCTGGCATTAAAATGGTGTGATGCTGCCTTCTTTTTCTTCTTTTTTTTTTCCTCGAAAAGGAGTAATGCTAACTTTTTTATTTTTAATTTTACAATACAAAATAATCTACGATATTGGACAAGTTATTTGAATCTTTTGAATCTTCATAGGTTTTTTTATTTTTAATTAAATATGTATGACGCAATGTGGTTCTGTTGAATGACGAAATTTGTAACTGGTATCAATTTCTAAAGAATCATGTTTTTTTCTAGTATTATTATTTTATACCTTAAAAAAACACAATTTTTATAAATTTTTAATTGTTCCTCAAGATCAAGCCTTCTCTTCTTACTGCATGCATATTTTAGAATTTAAAAAATCTTAAACCTAAAATAAATAACATTTATTAGCTTTAAATAGCGTTGTTCAACCATAAAAAAATATCGTGATTTTCTTTCAATGAGCTTAAGCATAAATACTTTTTTCTGCAAAAATAAGTTATTTTAAGTTTAAAATAATAAATCTAAAATATAAAAATAAACGTAACTGCATATTATTGCTCTTTTTAGATGCATATATCAAGTTCCTCTGCGTTTTGCTTCATATATTGTAATGCTACAAGTTAAATTAATCATTAATAATGTATAGCTAATTATAAATTTATGTTGTTTTTGTCAGGTGCTGAAGAAAGTTTTTAAAAGTTAAAAGAGGAAATTTAAAGAAATTATTATTATTGCAATATTCAATGAATTGAAAGAGAAAAAGTGACATTATCCTGAAGAAAATAAATAAATAAATTCAAAATTAATTGCGTGTGGCAGTCTATTTTTGTTAAACTTATTTCAGTTTAAAATGTCAGTTAAGTTTTTGTTTGTTTGTTTGTTTGTAAAAAAAATCCATGAAATTTTCAAATTAAATTGATTTTCTTAGGAAAAAAATAATCCCAGCACTGAAAAATACGGACTAATCTTTACTGACAAGATGCTGTATAGTTTCCCTTTCTGTTACATGCGCTTCGTAAGTAGTAACTTTTAATACTTTTTAAACTCATTTTATTTTTGCATTAAAAAAATCAATAAATACTACGCTTCTAAACCTTTTGAAATACGCTGGCAAACTCTTCGGAATGTATTATCATAGCGATGTCATGCCTACATTATCTATCTCCCCCCAAAGAATTCTGAGGACTTATTAGAATGTCGGAAAAAATTGAGTGTATCTTCCTCTCTCTCAGGACGCATTCATACGAACGGAGCTGCTGTTTTGTCAACATTCATCCCAGAAATGAGAAAAATATTGACTTTAAGTCCCAAGCAACCGTTCTATCACTGGTTTATAAATTACCTGATGCGTGAGATATAAAAAAAGCAAGAAAAATACAGATGATAAGTCTTTGATGTGTGTGTCGTGTGGTATTAGTGTAGTTTAGCCTTTGCAGTGTATTTTTGGTGTAGTCAATCTCTAACAATCTTATCTGTTGAATTTTGCAAAATTATCTTAATAGTAAATAGTACATATTTGTATCGTAATATTATGCAGTGGATATATAAGATATATCCACTGCATAGTAAAATATTATATATACAGTGAAACCTCTGATTAACGGCCACCCGTGGAACGTTCGAAAAGTGAACGTTCTTTGGAGGTGGCTGTTTAATGATTTAATATTTAAAAAATCAAAATGAACAAAGTTAATAATAGGTAATACTTTTAACTTCATTAAAACTTATTTATTTAAATTTATATTTAAAAAATCGGCTATTCAAAGCGGCTTTTAAAAAAATAAATATATTTTACTAAAGAAATAATGGTACTTTTTTTTTCTGTACAACTGATCATCATTTTTGATTGAACTAAAATTTTGTATCGACCAGAAAGTTAGTAAGAACACTGGAATTTATTTCGATATTAACGTTATCGAAACCGGCGGGGTGCAAACGGAGCACATGTCCCGGGTGTCATGTCGACAGGAGTGCCAAAATCCATTAAAGTTGCAAATTAAGGGCAGCCAAATTTAAGGTTTGGCCCGGGTGACTACTTGTTGCGCTAGATAAGTAGTATGCTTGTTTTGTGGTGTGGCAAATAAAGGTTACATCACTCACAATTTGGGTTGAAGGTAAAAGAAAAGCACATTTGGATGGATCTTGAATTTTTTTTGTGATAAAACGACGGGTGGCCGTTGTTCGGAATTCGCTGCTCAGATGTCAGCTCTGAAGTCAATTCTATGGAGATGTTTTGATACCACTGATATGTGGCCGGTATTTGGAGATTATTGTCGTTCGGGGGTGTTTGTTAAAGGAGGTTTCACTTCATATATGAGGATATAAGACAGGGTGTCCCGTAAATTTGCTTACAAATTTGCGGAGGACGTAAACAATATCTTTGGGTACCATAATTGCATGGGAAAGCATGGGCGGAATTCGATAGGCAATTCCACACGAGCTCTCAAGATCAACTCGTGTGGCTTCCTGATTGTCATATCTATCAACTTTTACGGGTTTTTTGAGGAAGATTGTCGACCACTAATTTTATTAGTAATGTGGTGATTTCATTAATCAATTTTTTAATGGAAAATAAAACCGTGAAAGTTGAAAGCCAGAAAGCAAAACAAAACAAATATACCTGGCAACTTTTACCTTTTTTTTTTTTTTTTTGGAAGACTATCAACCACAACTTTGAAACTTTAAAATTTGGAGTCCAATCGAAGGTCAATCTACAATGTAATAACTTTTGAAAAATGCTTAAAGCTTGGAAGATATGACAATGAGGAAGCTTGCACGTTCCAACACCTTCTATATAAAGAAATCCTTACAACTGAAGCTTTGACGTCATCACAGTTTTACTTCCACAAAGTATATCTATTTTAAATTTGTGGTGAATTTTCTCACTCATAAAACATTTAATGATTATTTTTACGACAAATGACAATTTTTGATCATCACTAACTGTAGAATATGATACAGAAGTGGATCACAATGAATAATTTTGTATCAGAAAGGTATTTTAATTTATTTTTATCTTTAATTTAAGATATTTTCTAATATTTGTAGAATCCACCCGAAATTTTAAAAACTTTTACTTTTTGAAGCTACAACTGGGAAGATTAAGAAGATCTAGTGATGACGTCAAAGCTTTAGTTGTTAGGCCTTCTACATCTATAAGGTGTTACACGTGCCGCTTCACCTGTAGTTTTTCGCGAATGCTTTCCTCTCTAACTGTGGCTCCTAACGATGTGTGGTCTCTACCTTCCCCCCAAATTTGTGCCTGAAGTTGAGAGAAACCTGCTATAGTGAAAAGTAGGATAAGAAGACGAAAACATTACAATATTTTTCCTAAATTCAATATGCAGTTTAAAGAAACAGGACTTCGCCAAAATACCTCTTTTAACCTTCGTATTTCATAGGGAAGACAAAGAAACTATTTCATATTCTCGTGGAAAATGGCGAAAGATTCGGAAATGTGCCAAAAAAGTTTTCGTCATCGTACCCATTGGCTACTTCAAGATGAGGAACAGATTAGCATATAATGGTATCTTTTCAAAACTGCATAAAAATAATTTCATTTGGTTAGTTAAGAAAATTGCACATATAATACTGTAAAAGTAAGGCAGATCACCTATAATGAAACAAAAACTTCATTAGTTACAAAATTTAAGCAAAAACACAGGTAATAAAATTCTTAAACAAACATCGCATTACCATGGTATGTCTTTCGCTACACTATAATTCGAGACCGATCACTGATCTTGTGCCCAATACTTGTTCTTTTTTTTTCCCAATCGACGAATTCTTCGTCATCTTACCACAAATCCGCAGTTTTGATTTAGAGTGTTTTAACAGAATCCAAGCTTATCGTAAATAAACTACAAGACGTTTGATTTATAAACGTTAGGAGTTGTATTCATAGCACTTTGAGGAGGAGAGTATACAACTAACCGTAATCGTGAAATTCCTTGCATTGTGAAGTCCAGAAATTCACAAGCTCTGATTGAAGATATGTTTGGAGTCGCAATTACTGCTGGGACCTTCGTAAGTGATCTTGCCCCCGACAGAGCTGCTTGCGTACGATAAAATAAGATGTTCGTCATTTCATCTTACCTTAATTTCCATCCATTTTCTTATAAGCATATATGTACGGGAGATACGATTGTGTATATGTGTGTGGGGGGGAAGGTATATTAGCTGCATGCATGTAAAAGCTTTCAAACAAAAACAAAAAGGAGTATTTGCTAAAGGCCATAACGTATCAATGTAAAAAAAAAGTATATATGTTGAAGTAAAATTTACAGTTATTAATACTTTTGTTATTCAACTCCCACAACATAAATTCTTATTAAATATTAATGCGAACTTTTAAACTGAAATTGGCGGTACTCAATGATTCCGAACGTTTCCGTAAAGTAAATCCGCACCTAAATGAATTCTTGCAAGGGAATTAAATACAACTCAAACTCACTTTCTTTTTCCATTCAACTTTATTCATGGTTAAACGCAACTACCAAAAGTGTTATGAAAATATGTAGTTAAAACAGAAACCCATTTTATAGAGTGAAATTGACTTACAAATACGAAATTAAATATGCAGTTGCATACAGTGGCGTAACCATAAATGTTTCATGGGGGGGGGTGCGTCTTCTGCAACTCACATATATATATACAGTGGTGGCCAAAATTGTGGACACTTTTGAAAATGTTTAGGTTTTGTAACTTTGTACGCTTATAGGAAGTGCCACGTTTCAAAAAATGCAAACTCATATATCATTTTAAAGAGAATTTAATACTGATTTCAATACACAAAACTAAATTTCAATATGTGCAATAGGATAAAAGTTATAATGACTTTAATCTGAATAACAAATACAGTGATGAAGTGGATTGTAATTTATAACTTTCCAGGTCAATCACTGTTATTGTTCTGAGCTTTAAACTCTCGTAAGCTCAATAAAACATCGATGTGAAGTTGTAATAAAAAGTTACGGCTACCCTACAAACTGTTAATACCTCACTGCAGTCATCAATTTCTCATGTATCTCGATAATTATTGCCGTTTAACCTTTTTGCATTGCAACTATTTTAATTTAGTTTCTTGAATTGAAATCAGCATTAAATTATCTCTAAAATGATGTATACTAGTTTGCATTTTGTGAAACATAACATTTTTTTATACGCGTAGGAACTTAGAAAACAAACAAATATTTCCAAAAGTGTCCACAATTTTGGCCACTACTATATACGCGAGTGTGATAAGGGAGTGAAGAATAAACATTTTGTATGGCAAAAAATTCCTTATGGGGGGGGGTTGTGGCCCCTATCCCCGCATTGGCTACGCCAATTCTCGCAGATGAACTTGCCTAGAGAACTGTTGATCGTTGAGTCTACTTGTGCTAATCTCACCGTATTTGCAGCCGTGTTTTCAAAAACATTGAGCATTGTGTTTGGTCTGAGACTGAATTGTTTGGATCAATTCAGTTTGTATCCATGCAATTTGACTTATATATTACGTATTTTAGTATATACATGCATAATACATACATTTAGATAGATAGATACTAAAATAGCAAAATGTATATATATATATATATATATATATATAATTTTTGTGTCACTTGGAAAAATAGGTATAAAATATCTAATAAAGAATACTATGAAATAAGTATTGCTTTCCATTGGCTGCCCAATATCACATGATTTCCTACGTGACGCCATAACTCTCACTAAAGTGTGAGAAAGATTAAACGAGTCGTGAAATACTCCGTCCACAATAGCAGCCAGCGCTTTGAGTCACTGTGACAGAGGGCGTAAAGAATGTCAACAAGTATGAAGACCGCTGTGCTTAAACAGGCGTTGAAATGTAAGAAATTTCTTTAATCACCCATGACTGGGAAATCGCAGTCACTGCTATTTCGTTTATGCTAAAAATCGATTGATACTATTGCGGTTTGGAAGGACTCGGCTTTCAGATATATAATTATTCGTCAGTTCGGAGATAAACGAAATTTAATCGTGAAGTGTTTAGAGTCTGATGAACAATGCACTTCACGTCCAATTCCGCTTATAATTTTCGAATTCAATCTGATAACGCTGTTAAATTCTATGGAAACGGTAAATAAATTCACCGAATGCTAACGCTAAAATGCACTTTGATATGAGTGGTATTCTGAGACAAGATATACGTTTAATGGTTAAATGATTCTAAATCAAAGCAGCTTTAGCCTTAGTATCTCAGGAAATGAAATGAATAAGTTATTGACAGTTCACTGCCATGAATAAAATTATGGGTTCTTATATATTTATCAGAATTTACAAAGAATAGATCTAACAATAAAAACAATACAATTGATTTGGATTAAAATAATTTATTAAAAGGAATTAAAAATTTTAAGCAATAATTTATTAAAAGCAATAATTTATTAAAAGCAATGTTTTAAATTATTTTCTTATAAAATGTTTCAGAAATATATCGTTTTCATGTGAAATTCTATGCACTTTTATAAACTTTCATATGAGTAAGCAAATATTAGCAGTTTATTTTATTTGGTTAGAGTCATTATTTTACAAAGATATATTGCAATAGAGAAACATTTAATTTGAAGATTTACAAATTTAAGCTTTCATAATCCATATTTTTTTAAATACTCCATGTTCATTATTCAAGGTATTCTGCCTTGTACTCAATTTATTAATGTAATGAAATATTGCATTTAAAAGGAAATTATTGTCAATTTTTCACTCTAGGACCTAAAAAGTTTAAAACAAGGGCATTGCTTTTAGTGTTTCAAAATAATGTATGTTCTAGAAACATTTTGAGAACAATGCTGTTTTTGTGGAATAACATGAAACGAAATGCACTGAGACAACGGTTTTTCTTTTCTTGCTTTTTTTTCTTATGTATGGTTACTTTATAATTATCATTATTATTTTAGTATGTTTACCTTAATGCAGGTAATCGTTAAGTTTACTCCTCTTTCTCCGCAAGGACATTGAAAATTCCATTTTTTCGAAATTCGGGCGTCTTTTTTGCCCATTACGTAAGTTCCAATTGCAAATTTTTCACGCTATAGCAACTCAACATATTAATTTAACTGTTTTCGATCCAACCTAATGCATATATACGATTTTCCTTAACCTATATACTTATATGCTTCGAAATGCATCTATTTATTTACCTATCTGTCACTTTTATGTCGTATGTTTATTTTACCTTAATATACCTTCTTTCTGATTTTATTGAAGCAATATTTAGAATGTGTAACTGAAACCTATTTATTTATTTATTTACTTTCTTACGAGAATATCATGTACAAAGCATGTCATGGTGAAATTAATTAATTTCAGTGTGTATTTTCTGTAACAGTAAAAATCAAACTTTGAGAAATTTCCCATAAAAATACGGCTTTAATAAGACATACTTGTATAAGTCATACAAGTAGATTCCTATACTGACGAAAAATATACAAGGTGGGGCAAATACAAATAGCCAGTACGAGTGGATAGACGTGAAGGATTTACTTGCGCACCATCAGTGGGTACGATTGGACGCGAATGAGTGACAAGCACATAGTCTTCAAGACATAGTCCTCACTACTCATAGTCTTCACCTCATAGTCTTCAAAAACCTCAAAGTCTTCAAGAACTGCAGCAGAACATTTCTCGTGACATTGCAGCAATTCCAGCAGTCCATCTTCAATACGCCTTCAGCAACTTGCTAACCAGGACAAAAAAGGGTGGTAATTTTCAATATCTGCTATAGGCGATAGGTTATCGAACTATGAAGTACTTCCTTTCCTTTTCTGTGTTTCTTTTTAACCTGGAATTCTGTTCTCCAAGCCACTTTTATTTGCTGCACCTTGTATAAGTTCATTACCACTATCAGAACGGATGTTGGCTTGGAATTTTCTTTTATGATAAATTTTAACTATATTTTCTTCTGAGTCTGTATGGGAAGTAAATACATATTTCTACTGTGCGACTTAGAATGATTACTAAAATCTAATATTTAAATCAATGTTTTTCATGAAATGATGTCACCTAGATATGTACAGAAAGTAACGGTCGTATTTCTAAAGAATTAAGTTACTAAACGCAAGAAGAAAAAGGAATATTTTTAAAACATTTATTTTCAATTTAATTCTCACAGTAGTAGTATACTCGAAAGAAATTCCTTTAACCCAGTGGCGTAGCTAAGTGGGTTTGGGGGGTTCATGAACCCCCAGGTCACCCATAATGGTTATGTCACCCATAACATACAAAATGTACTTAGTATGACACGCAACGGATTACACATATACGATTTACACATATACCACACGCGATACACATATACGTAATACACATATATACACGCGATTACGCATATACCACACACACGCAACGGATTACATATATATGAGCTGCAGTACTCGTAAACCCCCACTCCCATGAAAATTTCTAACTACGCCACTACTTTACTATTTAAAATAATATTGACTGTAAATTAATTTAAGGATTAACGTACATAATTATTAGTGTGTAATTTAATTGTGTTATTACTACATTTAAAAGTAAATTTTATATATGATATTTCATTTTCACTGAAATTTGATCCTTGGATTTATATTATGCTTCTATTATATAAGATGCTTAAACTGTTATGATCTTTTCATTATTTTCAAATGAATATTGACTAACGTTCGTGAAATGTTTTATGCATTTAAGATGAAATGTAAGATAAACAATGAAGCATTTATATGATTAGCATAAAAGAAAGAAATAAAAAGTTCTTTGAGTTTTTAACGTTGTAAGCATAATATATTTTTTAAGCTTACGAATGAATTTATTTCTTATCCTGTAATAAAAACACTAATTATATTTTATGCATGAAAATATTTCTCTCTCTCTGACTAAAGAAAATATATATTCATTTATTTTATTAGTATAAAAGAATAAATATATCTGTTATAGGTTATGTTATTCTCATATTATGCACATACATTTTAATCTTTTAATCATTAATGCTTTAACTATTTCTTACAAAGTTAAAAAAATAGGAAATGCATAAAAAATACATGTTCAATAGTTCTATACAAAAATGTTTGTCTAAAGATGGCATAAATTTTACGTAGAGCTTAATTGTGTAGCATTTAAGATGTTTCTGTTTTAACGTATATTAAATATTTACCATTTTACTGTTTTAATTATTTAATAGAATGAATGTTTTCATAAATGCACTTATATGATTCGAATTAAACGGAAAATGCTTCAATGATAAAAATATTTTAGACATTTAAAAAACAAACACATTTTATTAATCTTTTAATTATTTGATCATGATATTGATGAAATGTATTTCTACTTTTAGTTTTTCCTCCATCTGTTATTTCAAAATTTACTACAGTACAGAGAAGTTCCAACCACTTTAATAAATGCTAAACATTAAACCAATTAAAATTATTAACTTTGAACAGTCTGCCCCCAAATTTGACAAGTATATATTTTATTAAGTCCAGCAATTGCAATCCAGAAAACCGGAATCAGTAATCCTGGAATCCGGCATAGTTAAACATTTTCTGGAACTTGTGATCTGATCAGGTAAAAGCCAAAATTATGCATATATAAAGTTTACGTTTATATACAGGGTGTCTAGTAAATAACACTGATTTCAAATGATTATGTCGTATGAATTCCTTCATATGACTTGTGGTATGAAAATGATTTATGATTATGCGGTAATGTGGTTATCACAAATATGTGGTTACCACATTATATGTGATTACCACATTGGTAATCGTTTTGTGGTAATCCCATATATGCGGTTATTGCCGATATGTGGTAATCGCATACCTCTTAAATATATGAAACGGTTCAAGGTCGACCACCATGACGACCGTGAATCGCCAAAACTCTTATGGCATGTGATATGTTTAAATGCACGGACGAGATTTCGGCGAAATTCTGAAGCGCTGGGGAAATTTTTGTCTCGAGTGTATTTAAGGAAAAGAAAGAAATAAAAAAAATGTAGATGCAGTTGTTATCAAAAGAAGCTAAAAAGATAGATAATCGTTTAAACTAGAATGAAAATATTCTTCGGTTTGGGGGAAATTTTGGACAAAACAAATTGTCTTCTGGGTAAATATTGAGCCCTAATCATTTTCTGCACCCCTAAATATTACCGCCTGAGATGACCAAGTTCATTATTTTTTTTCGCCATTTCTGTATGTCGTAAGGTTGAACACTTTGGAAACATTTTGCTGTAATTGCTTTCAGAGAATTCGTTTATTTTTATACATAATGATCATTGATCGATTTTAACATCCAGTGACATCAGTTGGTTTATTCAAGGTGGGGTTGGGGGTTTTGTTCCCCTTGTGTTTTTAATATAAAAACACTTCTATAAATTTATAATTTTCAGCATTAAATATTACGCTTTTAATGATGAAAATTACGCTCATTATCTCCCTTTCCTTAAATGAAGTCTGTGAACGCCGCTGTATTCTAGTAGCAAATCATAGCTTCTATTCAAGAAAAGTCTGTATACATTTTTTACAGGCTACATAATAAACATCCGTTCGCGCCATTCTTTTTCTGATCTTTCTTTTTGAGATTTTTAGTCTTGAAATCAAGGTATTATTTTTTGTACAAGCTGTAGATTTTGAAATAAAATTTATCCACCTAGAATAGACGAAAGTAAGGGACCTGATTCACAGTTTGCAGCCATTTGATTTGGCAGTAAGAGGCCCTATAGAGAAGAGATGTAATCTTTTCAGATATTAAAATTTGTTTTCGAGAAGTTACTTACTCAAGACACACTGTTCTGTGCTGAATTATCTGAGACACTGTGCATGAGGAGGAAAAGAACTCTCCATTGTAGTAACAGGAATAATAGTATACTTACAGAATAAAAAAAAAAATAATTAAAAAACACTCTATAAGATGAGCTTATAATTTATTTAATATGACGAAGAAAAAGACATACGGCTATATATGAAACAATTCTTAGTATCTTCGTCAAAATGATAGGTCTAACGAAAACGCTGATGACATGATACAACTGGTAGAAAACAACTTAGACATCGTCCCTAGAAATGATATAGCAAAGCAGGAAAATTATACAAATCCTGCAGGAAGCGAAAAACTATAAAATAAATTAAAAAAGGAGACAGAGAGAGAAGGCTTTTTAAAAAGAACTAAAAAAAAATAAATGACTACAAACTGAACTGAAAGAGTTCGACCACAGTACTTGTCTTACTTTGATGACTAACTCTTGACAATAAAACCGCTAATTGTAGAATCTGAAAGAGCTATCATTTCTGGCTATATTAATAACTCTCTAAGAAGTCGATTTGCAGATCATACGTTCAACACTATGTTTTTCCTGCGCTCCTTTTTCAAAACCTAAATTGATTTCTTTTTATAAACGTTACACTTAAACTTCTTATTGAAAGTGAGTTTATTGAAAAACTTCTCGGTAAGATGATAATTGTGACATTCATAAAACAGATATATCATGACCGTCATCATATATATATATATAAATAAGACTGCTTTGACGAAATTGCGTAACAATTGTGATCCCAGTAGATTAAGTTTGGTTAAGTTAGAATTAGGAAATATAACTTAGGTAACGTACATGATGTAATGTAAATTACAAGATAATTTTCATTGGTGTTACATGTGAACTCTCGTAACACAGTTCGTAAACTATTATTTCTAATATAAAGATTAAAGCATAACTAGTTACAGTATATTTCTTCATTTTCATCGCTGATTTTATTTCTTATTAATACTCAATTATAACAGAACGAAAAAAGTTTATTTTCTATTAAATAAGCTGTCTTTTTCATAAACTTTATGATGCACTTCCTTAAACATTTTCTACTCAGATTGATTGATTGATGATTTTGAAACAAAAGAATAAAATTATTTTGATGTGACCGATCCAGCAAGATTCCGTTGGACTGGTGGGAATTCGTAAAGACACAACCAGATTAAAATTAGTGATGCTCTGCAATCCCTAGTGAGGGCACATAAACAGAATCGTGAAGAAAAAAACTATTAAAAATGAGAAAACTATTGCCAAATTCGACAAATCTTTGGAAGAACATCGTCAAGTTTTGAGAAAACCATTCTGGGAGCACTGTTGCTTGCTGCATTTTCACAACTACAAAATACAAGGTCGTGTTCTATATATTAATTATGGAAGAGTTTTTAGAGGGATCGTACGGCTTAAAGTAACAGCTACCAAATATTTACAAATATTAACAAACCTGTAGATAACAATGTTATGCAACGAAAGAATGCAATATTTTTATCAATTTTGAATAGTCAGAGAGACGCCTCCCTCCAGCACCGACCAGAGCCATTCCTGAATTTTAGATACTTTTCATGCAAATCGATTGCGCAATTTAAATTTTATGCGTGAAAGCATTCGTTATAGGTTCTTTAAGCAAAATATATCCACAAATTGGCGACTCTTACTAGAAATATCGCCAAATTTGACAACTCTTATGGTAAATATCATCAAAGTTTGAGCAAAAATGTGAGTCCTTTAAGTCAACCACCAAAATGTAAACGATATCACCAACATACGAAAAGAAACGGGGAACTCTTAATTTATTTCAATGGGTTATTTAACACTAACAACCGCGGAGTGGCTCCTACCAATCAAACTTTTTTTCAAAAAGTTACGAACTGACTTTAAAAAATTGCAACTTTTCCTAACTTTCTGGTATTAAATATCTGTAAAAAATTAAGTAGGGTAAACCAGAGAGTAATTGCCCACTGACAGTAATTGCCTACTGTAAGAAAAACATTGTTTAAAGGTTATTTTCGAATGCTTTTTATTTGATATTCAACTAGTGTTGCATGGATATGATAATATAAATGATATTTTGAATTTTAGTGGAAATGAATGATGAATTTTGATTTTTGATTTAGTAATTTTAGTTGTGGACTATCACTGAACCTAATTCTCAAGTAGGGAATAGGTATGCGGTTTACCCTACTTTGCTCTTGTCAGTATTTTCCTTTTTAACATGTATACCTAAAAGCACGGAATGGAACATTTTGAGCAGAAACTTCTCACGAGTTAGGAATCCGCAGCTCAAATTAAATAAATTTTATTATGATTAATAAAATAAACGGTAATATCATTATAAATATCATTATAAATGACATAATAGCATAATATTACGTCATTTTTACTGCAATCTCAACTTTACAAGTTGGGTGAATTTGACGCAGCCAGAGGTTGCATGTATTGTATACCTACCTACCTCAAGCAATGCGATTCTAACAACAATTATAGTAACAATATTTTGTATTACTTTTAATGTAATATTAACCTTAATACGAGTGTTAAGGTTAAACAAATACCATTACCATCCTATGCATTGCAACGACAATTTTACAAGTTGGGTCAATTTGGCTCAGTTCGTGGTTTTAGGTATACCTCAAGCGTCGAGGTTCTAGTGTTAAAGATCGATATCTCGTGTTCCATATAACCCATGAACATGCAAATAACTTTTCTTAAAACTCTATTATTTTATACATAGAACATAAATTTCAGAGTAAACCTAACTTCGAAAGAGCAGATCAACAAGAAAAATCGGAACATTACTGTTGCCTATAGCACATTATGTATCAATTGCACTGTGCACTTTTACCTTTCATGTTTGTGCTGTTGTGGCAACACTACGCTTGGGCGATCTACCTAGGGAGGATGCCTTGGTTTCAGGACATTCTATGGGGTTCTAACGCACATTCACGTTACAACTGGAGAAAACTGACCAAAACGCCAGACCGACAGACTGACCCGAGCCCGGGACAAGAACCCGGAACTTTCACACTTTAGACGTCTACTATTTTGGGTGACTTATCCACTCGGCAATGGTGAGGGTTTACCTTTTATGAAATCTTTATATCTAAAATATTATTTGAACATTTTTGCGTCTATAAAAAAATGAATATTGAAATACATTGATAAATACTAAATACTTCCCTTTTACATATTAAATAACTTTTAAACATGGCATCGCTTTTCATTCTCCTTATTATGTGGATCAGAAACATGCATTGTATCTGTATATTCAATTACAGGCTTACAAATAATTCTATTTACTATTCATTAGTCCTGCTGAGTATTGAAATTCTTCCCCATTGATGTATTCATGTACAAATATCTGACTTGGATAAAGAGTTGGAGTACAAATCTCTACAGAGGGAAATATAATTTCGTTGATTAAGTAAATTTAATCATGTGATACATTATCTATTCTATTCGTCTTACTTTGTAAGTTTATGAATGGTGCTCACAACAAATGTAACGATTCATCTCATTGAACAATGGAACCGTAAACTTTAAACATCAGCATGATATGACTTATTTATTAAACTTTGATGAATTTTAGTGAAAAGTTGAGTATTTAGAATTATATAAAGACATATTTTTAAGTTATATTTTGAATTAATTAAAATGTTTTCTTTTTAAAGTTATTTAAATTAATTTTGGATGGCTAAATTAAAAAAAAATCTTTATCACGTTTTAATTAACTGCAAAAAAGGAAGGGAGTTTATTTACAATCTATCCAACGATGAAAGATTTTTTGTAAATTTGCTTGAATAAGAGATACAAAAAACTTAACGTACTTATTATAGCTAGTCAGAAATCTTTAGCACAATTAAAACACGAAGGTGGTTCAAAACGTATTGCAATAAATATTTTCCAAAAAGTTTATTCACAAAACCCAAGAGGATACAGAGGCAGAGCAAGACATTTGGTATTTTTCAGCATAGCCTCCGTAGGCAAAGCATTTTTTCCATCTGTATACCAATCTATCATAACCGGCGTAGTAGAAATCAGGACCTTGGTCGCTGATCAGACTAAACGATGGTGTCAATGACTGCGGCATTAGTTAGAAATGACGTTCTGCCAATGGCCTCAAGCGATTGAAATCGCAAGGTGCAAGGTTCGGGCTTCTAGGAGGATATTCCAATACGTTTCGTGGAAAGAGCCATAGCTAACCACGTGTACCTGGTTAAAATCTAGTGACGTTTGATTGCTGTGACCATGTCTTCTATCTGGACATGAAATTTCATTCTCTTTGAGAGCTGTTGTGGCCTTGCCTTTTGCACCACCTAGGTGGTAAACATCAGCACACATAAGCAGTAAGCACACATATGTAAGCACATATAAGCAGTAACAATATAGCAGCAATAACACACATAAAATGTACTTATTATCTTGGACACGTCTTTTGGGCGAAAAATGTTTTCGAACATCGTTAGCAGAAACAGAAAATGTCTGTACAAAGACTTTTTTCGCCAACAACACTTGTCCAGCTTGATCAATACTTTTCATGTGTGTGTTATTTTAGAAAGTTTTAACTATTATCTTTTAAAAAGCAGTTTCTTTTGAGTGTTTTTTGTTATAAGTACCATGAGCTATTCAGAGAGGATAAAAGCTGTCCAACATTGTCCACCTATAAGCGAAACATTTTCAATGTCTCAAAAATTTGTTAACTATATAGTTTTATTGACTTGTTTGCTGTACTAGTAGAAGTTAAATAAATTTGCTCATATATCGCCTGCAAGCAGTTTTTTTAGTGATTTCGTTTCCTATAAACATAGCATGCACATGAGTTTTAAACTGCATGAAGCCAGTTTGTCTTTAACAGCAAAAAAAGTATAATTCTAAAATTATGAACATATCAGTGTCCTAGGACTAAGGATAATATCGATTTAAATTATTGTTTGATAACTTGCAAAGTAAATGTTTATACGGAACATTTTATGGACAGAATATTTATGTACTAAATACCAGAACACACAGATGAAAGCACAGTCAATCTTGTTCTTTATTTTAAAACCTAATTTTACATTACTTTTTTATTCACAGGTCAAATTCATGAATAAATTTATAATAGGCAGATCTAAGAAACATTCAAATATTAATGCTCTTACATGTGTACAATATACGTATACAGGGTGTCTGAAAAGGTCATTGCCAAACTTAACATGCTGGTCTGTTAAACCATAACAAACAAGATTTACATAAGATTTTGTGTCAGGAAATGCAAAAGGCGACCGCTAGAAGATGCTGTTCGCTTATCGATGAATATTCTATTTATGATCGATTCAAAACTAATAATTTCTGCGCTAGTGAACCGGCAGCGTCCTAGTTTAAAGTAACCACATTTCCATTGGCTTGCAAATATCGCCCTCCAGCGTTCGCCGTTTGCGTTTCCGGGAACAATTTCCATGTAAATCTTGTTTGTTATTGTAAGATGGGAGAGCATGCTAAATTTGGCAATGATCTTTTACAACACCCTATATAAATAAATATGTCACCGCCTATAGGTGAAAGCCGGCATTCGAACAACTTTTATATAATGCTGGAAACTAGCCGCCAAAGTATGAACGATTAAATATCTCACAGACTGCCACGATGAAAACTGGTAAAATATGAAATACATTTTATTTTGTTCTGTATATTGCGTGACAAGCAAAATTCGTTACTTCATACGCTACCGCTTGTCTCTTGCGAAACTAATAAAACATCGCTAATTCGACCCACGGGTGTAGAAACCCGCTCAAAACATGCTACTGCTGGTTCTTCGCAGGTTAATTTTTTTCCTATTTAAAAATCTAAATTTCACCGCTGTTTCATCTCATTTATTGCCTAAATATCATTTGTCATTCTATAGAGTACCTATTTACTATGCACAATGCCTAAGTAAAACCACATATAAAAATAATACCATTAATTAAATTAATTGCTTAGGCATTCTACAGAATTTCGGCTTTTCATATATAGTCAGCAACATATATATTTAGTTAAATCTGAAATATGTCGCGCCTAATGATAGAATTCAGAAAAAAAAAATAACGTCATGCACATGCATAGAAACACCTTCTATTGTAAAAGTTAAAATTTGTAAAAAAAGCCTGATTTTCCCTTATAACAAGTAACTAGTAACGTCCTTTAGAAACCTACAAAAATTTAAATCTCCCTTTAAACTACGATCTTTAACTTGCAGTTGGATTATAAGGGAAAAAAAAGGCAACATTACCAACGTTTAAATTAAAAAGGGGTTGTTTGCCAAAACCATTCGGTAATGCCTCTCAAACAAAGAACACTAAGGAAGCCAGATAGGCTTATCTATCGTTCTGCGAGTAGTGCTTCCAGACTCAAGCCATAATCAGGGGATGGGTGGTAGGGTGTCTGAAGCTCATTCGATCGTATAATAGTAAAACTTGAAAAAAAAGGAAAAAGCACTATCAATTCAAACTCCAGAAATTGTTTACGGAAGGATATTTCCGCTGGGTTTTTACGGTAAGCTTAATTGGAGGCTAGATAGTGCCATTACATTTTCTCCCGGAAGTCGAAAAACTAACAAGAAATTTACACTTTCAAGTACAATAAAAAGTTTATTTCGTTTTTCTTTATTTTTTTTTTTTCATCCAAAGTTAATTTATTTTTTGTCGACTCTATGCTGGGTTAAACCTTCTTGTTAAAAGTGAATAATCCTTATCGTCAGGAGCAGTTAATGTCTGTTAGTAGAAACAAAATGGTTTCAAACCGAAAAAAGGACATGAACGAAACTTTTTAAAAAGTAAATCTAACAGATAAAAAAGAGTTAAAAAATAGTCAGAGGCTTTGTAATTATTTTAACGCGGGAGAAGTCCCATTTTGGAAGTATCCGTGATAAAAATGTATAAATTGTATAATAAAAAAGAAACAGAAGTGGAGGAATTAATATATATCAACTATTTAAGCGTGTGTTTCAAGACAATAAACAACTGTTATTTCAAAACATTCTTCAAAAAGGAAAATATTTTTCCTTGTATATTTTTTAGAATATTAAAAAGAGCGAAAATATTTATCACAAGCATCTGCATTTTTCCCCGTTCTAAATTACAGGCGAAATATTTTACGCATACCAATAAAGTATGTTTGCATTTACGTTATAACAAAACTATTGTGCCGTTGTCTACTTCCCTCAAAAAACATTTTCACATAGTATTAATTAAAGGTGATTATCATGCGTAGAAATATTGCTAAAACACTGTTCCTTCTGTGAATATAGTGAACAAGTAATTAAAAAGCCCTTTGTTATTCGCTATAATTAATGAATTTCTTCCTTTTTTATTAACCTTAGTATAATTTTTAAAACAGCCAAACATATCTGATTTATAATTTTTTTTCCAAAGAACCCACTTACATGTTTTTTAAAAAGAAAAATAAAATTTTCACTAAAATTTGTTCATTCCAGACATCAACGTTTTTTCATAATGCATTTAACTGATACATGATCGATGAATTTGTTATGAGGGTGTTGCAGTTTTTTTTTTCATTTTATTTATAAAACGATTATGATACTTTATCGAAAATTAACTTCTTTTGAAAATAACTGTTTCAGCTTGTTTTTGTTATGAAATTTAAGGGAGAAATGTATTTTACTATTTCGCTTGCATTTTCTTTTACAAGTATTCCAGAAGAAAAACTTTATTTAAGTACAGTAGCCTAAAAAAAAAAAAAAAAAAATCTTTACATTATTTATGGCAGAAAAAATAGTTATAAGTGACTATTTTTTCTAGCTATGAAAACTATAGGAAAATATCTAATTAAAACCACACTATTCCGAAAGAAATTAGGTATGTGTAGTCCAGAAGAAAAACTTTATTTAAGTACAGTAGTTAAAAAAACTATAAGTATATTATTTTTGCCACAAAAAATAGTTATAAGTGACTGTAATGAAAATAATATGGCGATATCTAATGAAAAACACACAATTTCAAAAGAAATTACATATGCGTGGAAAAAAAATGAAATTGGAGGGAGTAAAAATCTGCAGTGTTCAGATATACCTGACTGATTTTTTAAGAAGATTTTTTAGAAGTTGTTACACTGCTTGCACGGGGATATAATTTGACTGCGATTTAAAATAGTAAGAATTCCTTTTAGAGGTGGGGGAAAACCGTTATTTTCAGAGAACAGTTGTTCACCGTCCCCGTTCTTTTTTAAAGGACAGTTCTTTTTCCTGTTCTTTTGAGAACAGGTTCTTTGATTTATGGTAGCTTTATTATGACTATTTTATTCAATTTAAAAAGGAAAATATACGTCTTTTTAACATGTACTATACTTTAGTACAATTGTAAAACCCGCAGTGGTCTGGGCACTAAACTCCGTTGCCATAAGAACACGAAAAGTGAGGAAGCATCCGGATTGGCCAGTGCTTGGGAGGGTCAACTTCCTCTCGGCTCGGCTGCTGTGCGACCGTGTGCCCTAATGGGAGCTGGTGCACGTAAAATCCATCGTGGCTTCAGTGTCCTCCAAATTGTTAAACGATACCTCTGGGGGTGCCGATTTCAGGGGTGGAGGTTTCCTCCTCTGGAATTGGTTCAAAATTAGGGGACCCCAAACTGAGTCGGAGTTCCTCCCACTAGGGCTTATTAAAATGGAAGCAGCCCCTTCCGCCCATCGCCTGCCTATTTGAGGGATCAGGCACCGCCCCGCGGGTTGCCAGAGGGCATTAGCAACAACTTAATTAAAGCAAAAGAACAGGGAACAGATTTAATGAAAGAACACCTTTCACCGAAGAACAGTTCTTTTAACCTGTTCAGCAAGAGAACGCCTTTTACTCCGTTCCCGGAAAGAACGCCTCAGCTCTCCGTTCCGAAAAAGAACACCAGCTCAGGAAAAGAACGCTGAACTAGGTGTTCCCGTTCACTGCTCGGAGAACTCCTCGATTCGTGATCAAAGAACGTGTTCTTTTTCAGCCAATAGGAGAGGCTGCTCCGGAACAGGTTCTTTTTCAGCCAATAAGAGATAGCTAAGAGCGTATGAAGCGAAGACGCGTTTTATATGGGGATAGTGTAATGCTTATATTATTGTTTGACGTTGATAAAATATTTTTTTTTTCGATTTTTTTGTGTTTCAGACTATCATTTTCTTTATTATTAAATTTTTTACTTTGATTCAAATTGTAGTTTGGCTGGAATAATAAAAATTGACGAATTGTAATCCTGTGAGTGCATTTCGTATTGAACATATGAGAAAGCTTCTTATTCTTTGCCCGGGTCCACTTTAAAATTATGGTAGGTTGGGTTAAAAGTTCTATCCCCCCCCCTCCCCCCCAGATAATCATCTTCGTTATCATTATTTCTCAAAATAACTAAGATTCCACAATTAGAATTTGATAAAAATAAAATTGTGAACTTCTGTCCCCACCATCAGATACGTAGCCAATGTGGGGGAGGAGGGGGTCTGCCCCCCCAGAATTTAAATTTTTCTTAGCAAAAAAATATTAATCGTGCCTTTCAATGAGAAATTTCACCTTTAAGGCATTTTCCAAAATTTCTCTTTTCAACACGCTTGCCTGCCATAAAATTTTGAAGCGTCGGACCTTAATGAACTGAGAACATGTTTTTGCCGTGATCACTGAACAGGGTGTTCCCGCTCTTTCTTGAGAACAGGTTCAAAAGAACAGGGTGTTCATTCTTTCCCCATCTCTAATTCCTTTCCTGTTGCTGTGTACCCTTATCAAAACTCTTCATAAATAAACTGGCCATTGCAACGCAATACTTGATATGTTGAAACGGTTGCAAAATTTATGATAGACAAACTTCTGTAGTTAAAAATAAAGAAACAACATCTTCATCAAATTCAGGTGGGAATGAATACAAGTTGCCTCGCGAGTTCCGAGGTTAAGTAAATCTATAGGTAGCACTGCAAGTCTCTTCTATCATTCTATCAGATTTGGATACATACGAATCTTCAAAATTTGAATCCCCAAAAGGGAGATATGTTTTAATGTAAAACGAGTGTACGGCTAGATATAGGACTTTCATCGACGAATTCTGAAAGAACTAAACAAATTTTGCGTGTAAAATGGTGCTGTGAGTCGTAATAATTAAGCTTATGTTGTGCGCATGCATATGTTGTAGTAGATCGCATCCCGATGCACCGATGTGGGTCGCAAGAGAGCGCTTATGTAGCTAATCATTAAAAAGGGGTCGAACATTTTCCTTCGAGAGGTTGACGCTATTTCGCCAATCAGCCGCTAGTCGATGATCGTCCTTCATTCCAAGTCCATGAACGAGTGTTATCATTGACTGGGCGAGTAATAGAGAGCCGAACATCAGCTTCTGTAAGCCAGTGTTGCATCAGATTCTGTAAGCCAGTGTTGAAAAAGAAGCACTCATGAGGAAAGGGTTTTCCTTTTATTCAAATCCTACCGATTAGGGGATAATATAACAACCAAACGAATTTTTCATTGCTAATTCAAGTCCAGAATGTGCGAAGCCGAATACAATAAAAGAATTCTCGGAGAAATTCAAAGGAACAGGCAGTTTAGCAAATTAAAAATTCGGAACTGATGGACACATCGATCGGCTACTACTGAAGCCAATGTAGACATCGTGCCGGAGGAAATAATTGTCCGCCCCTATTGTTAATAAGTCCGAAATTTAGACGCCGCATATCACTTCTGCGAAAAGCTGGGGCTTAAGACAATGGGCCTAGTGTCCATGAAAAATTCGAAGACCATATCCTTAGAAAAACGATTGAAATAAAGTGTTGGAAATCATTAGTTTGCAACATTGATATGAACTTTCAGATGATGTTCATCAATTTGCCGATAAGTAAAGATGATGAATATGGGAAACTAAGATCTTTCGTGCATTAGTTACATAATCAGTCTATTCTAAAGTGATGACTAAATGGTCAGCTGTTTCCTCAAAATGCAAGAGACTTCCCTAGTAGCACAATTAGTCCAAAAGACGTTTAAAACACTTTTTTAACGTCGGAAAACGTGTTTCCAACGTAATTTGAACGTTTTTTTGAACTAGTTGTGCTACTAGGGTTTTCTGATATCATACAATGACATGAAAACAATACGACCGAATGTTGTGGCCAGTGAAAATGCTTTGTCAAATTATCCAGCTAAATGTTTGCTCATACAAAAAGGTACAATGCCTCAGTTGACCACTGAAGTTTCAATTTTCTATGAGGAATAATTTGATAACCATGAAATATCTTTAAATTACCCATGCTTCAGAGGATGGGGAATAGAGTGGCCAAAGTTTCTGGCAGATGCAAATTCCAGCTCTTTTTACTTTAGAATTACTCTAAGATTTCCAAGAAATAGCCAAACACTTGAGAAAGTTTAACAAATAATCAGTCGCAAATCTGCAGCTATTCGCTTGTTCACTTTATAGAAAATTTATGATACATTTGTCCTTCGATTACGATGCATGTTTGCGGCTTCTAACGGAATTTTTCAAAATATTGTAGAGCAATCGTAATTCAATAAAACAAAAATTCCAAAAATTATCATGTTGTTTTCAAATATCTTTCATTAATTTAGGGGATTACTACCTGTAGTTTCATCCGTGGGAAAATTTTTGACCTAAAATTAAGAACTCCGTGAATCCGTATATCTTATCATATGAATTCACTGCAGATATTGATTTTATTCTTAACCGTTCTACAGGTATGCATTTTTGAAAATCGCCATTCTTTTTTAATATATCCAATATAACACCAGCAGGAAAAAATCTTCATTTGAAGAAAGGGAAATTCAAATGAAAATTTTGAGAAGTTAACTTATACTTTTGAACACATCTAAAAATTTAAATCTAGTTTTTAGCAGCATAACCAAATATTCTTTCACAGTATTTTGCTTCTTAGATTAGGCAAATGGCGAAATAGCCAGTAAGCCAATAGGAAGTAATATTTTCTACACCGGTTGAAAACCAGTTTTCTGGACCTTCATGATACAAAACTGTGAATCCTTGTCGAAAGCAAAGTTCAAATATTAGCAACCCAGAAGCAGGAATAAAAATTTAGCGGCTGGCAGAATTTTTAAATGAATAACACCTTGAAAACTTAACAGTTCCAGCTCAGATGTCTATGATAAATTCCAGAAGGAATGTAGATACTGTATAAACTTATAAGTGCAATCTCAAAAAACAAAAATATGTATTCAAATGAATTACAGTATTTTTACTTCCTTGTACGTAGTATAAGGAAGTAATGTGATCCCGAAAAATTTTGGGGGCCAAATTTCGACAAAAAAAACCGATTTTGACTACCTCTAAATTTAATTTAAAAAGTTTTTTCGATGCATCTCATCGTATTCTAGCATGCACGATCATATTAACGCGTCTGCAACTCCTCTTAACCAGCAGCGAGTCTATTGTGGCAAGTTTTTCCATACCGTCTGTACGTACGTACGTATGTATGTAACTGGAATATCTCAAAAACTATTGGTCGTAGAATGTTGAGATTTCATATTTAGGATTGTTATATGATCTAGTTGTGCACCTCCCCTTTTGGTGGCAATCGAATGGATAGTTTATGTACAGGACCGCCCAAAAGATTCGAAATACATTACGCTCTATGGGCCGAAATTCATTAAACTCACCTAACTCAAAAGCTATTAGGCGTAGAATGTCGAAACTTCATACACTGCTGGCCACCCAAATTGCAACACCAAGAAAAACAAGAGATATCACAACAAAATTTATTGTGTAGATAACATGTTGACCAAGTAACAAATGATTAAATTTACAGCATTCTATGAAGCGTGGTTCCTGCCAAAATCAGTACCCAGAGTAGCCGCCGTTGTTGGAGATCACAGCTGCCACACGCCTCGGCATTGATTCAAAGAGACTTTGAATGTGTTCTTGGGGTACAGCAGACCAAGCAGCTTCCACACGTTGCCAAAGTTGATCTGGTGTGACAGCTGGGGATGAACTCTGGGTCAGTCGTTGAGCAACCATGGACCACATGTTTTCTATCGGCGAAAGATCCGGAGAGCGAGCCGGCCAGGGAAGCAATTCAATCTGGTGATTGACGAAGAACCCTTGGACAATGCGTGCCACGTGTGGCCGTGCATTATCCTGCTGAAATATGGCTGTTGGCAAGCCCTGAAGGTAAGAAAGGACAACTGGCTCCAACACCTCGGAGATGTAGCGCTGGCTGGTTAAAGTACCGGCAATGCGTACTAGAGGAGTGCGAGAGAGATATCCGATACCGCCCCATACCATAATACCCGGTGCAGGACCAGTGTGACGGTGCATAATGCAGCTGTTCAGCATCCTCTCTCCACGGTGTCTCCAGACTCGAATCCGACCGTCGTGGTGTTGCATACAGAAGCGTGACTCGTCAGTAAAGAGAATTTCATTCCATTCTGTCGTCCACATCCTTCTTTCATCGCACCATTGGCGGCGGAGACGTCTGTGGTTCCGCGTCAGAGGTAGACAAAGCAACGGACGTCTTGCGGACAGACCATTCTGCTGTAAACGACGTCGAATGGTACGCGCAGACACTGGATGATGCGTTACAGACTGAATCTGCTGTGGTATGGTTCGTGATGTGACTGAGCGGTCCGTCACTGCCATGCGTACAATCTGCCTGTCATCACGTGACGTGGTGCACTGAGGTCGATGCGGTCGATCACGTCTGTCCGTCGTACCCTCCTGCACCCAACGATCACATATCCGCATCACAGTTGTTTGGTTTCGTCCAATACGACGACCGATTTCCCTGAAAGATAACCCACAATCTCGGTATGCCACTATCCTTCCTCTGTCAAACTCGGATACTTGATCAAAAGATGATCGTTGTTTCCTACGAGGCATAATTTATCGTTTTTTTGAAAAAAAAGCAAGAAAAACACAATTGCTGTACTTGAAACCGTCGAAATCTCCAAGCCTTAAATAGCGCTTTGAGGTGGCGCCACAGGCGCGCTTGATGTGCGTCTGCGCTGAAATTCTAATCATTTGCATATCTCACCTCAGCTAATGCATGTTGTAAATTTCATATTATTTGCATGCTTCCTTCAGGGTGTTGCATTTACGATGGCCAGCAGTGTATTTTCATTCGATCCATGAATTTCGGCCCATAGAGCGTAATGTATTTCGAATCTTTTGGGCGGTCCTGTACATAAACTATCCATTCGATTGCCACCAAAAGGGTAGGTGCACAACTAGATCATAGAACAATCCTAAATATCAAATCTCAACATTCTACGACCAATAGTCGTAACATCTAGTTGTGCACCTCCCCTCTCGGTTCCATTCGACTGGATAGTTTATCTACAGAACCGCCCAAAAGATTCGAAATACATTACGATCTATGGGCCGAAATTCATCAAAGCGGTTTTTAGAGGTATTGCGCTATTTCAAACGACTCAGAAGTTATATATGCTGTAAAGAGTTAGAAAATGAATTTCTCCATTAAAAAAAGTATCTTTATCATTTATAGTTCTGCTACAGGAACACTCAAAAGATTTCCAACGCATTACGGTCAAGGGCAGTTTTAGGGACATTCATCCGTTTCAATCACAATACCGTCCTACCAAGTTAGGGACATTCATCCGTTTCAAGCACAATACCGTCCTACCAAGTTAGATAACCAGGTTAACCAAGTTTAACCAAGTTAGGTTATCCAACCACTGTCACGTGCCTCTCTCAAAAATTATACTGATTTGGTGTACGTGTGTATGTATTTAACTCTCATATCTCAAAGACTATTAGTAGTAGAATATTGAAATTTCATATATAAGATTGTTGTGGCATCTAGTTCTCCATCTCGATTTTTGGTTCAAATCTATTGGAGAGTTTATTTACTGGACCACTCAAAAAGAATTTAAATACATTAATGTCTACCGACATACCGACCAGATTGTATGATGGATAAAGCACCGTACTACGGTTTCGGGTTCAACTCTCGGCGGACGGGGTTCGATCCACGACTGGACGTGGCTGTCATTGTGTCCATCCCTTCATAGGGGCAACGTTGTTCCACCTACGAGGTGCCCTCATAATAAAGTGACCAGCAACTCTAGCCTTAGTAGTGGCTACTGCTTCCAAAGCAGAGGCCTGGCATTTGAAAAAAAAATTGTCTACGGACATTTACAATATATTACATCAGTTGTCAGTTACTATTGGTCCATGCCGAAATTCTCGCCATTTGTCATTGACTTTTAATCATAGAATGCTGAAATTTTGTATTTAGAAATATTGTAACATCTAACTGTGCATCTCTTTTTTGATTGCAATCGACTAGGTAATTTATTTACAGGATCTATCTTTTATTATTCAATATTTTCAAATTAAACAGAATCACAACAGATCCGGGGAATAGGCCTACCGGGGAAACCACATAAAAAAAAAAAACGCGCTAAGTGCACTATCTCAAAGGTGGCATGGAAACGTGTGCATATTATGACGATTAGAACTATTCCAACTTTTTGAATCGTTATATCTCAAAAACGGTGGCTCAGGAGATAAAGTATTATTTATAGGTAATTATCTGATCTACAATTTTTGTCTGAACTAATTTTATGAGAAAACTTGCCGTTTTGCTGAAAATCGCGAAAAACCCGTTTTTGTGACCTTTGACACCGAGTCAATTTTATTCCAGGTATCGATCGATGAGGACTTTTTAGATTTCATTTATCACGGTATTATGAACAATCCTACTAACTTTGAGCTGGGTGTGAATTTTTGTACCCTCGGATGTCTAAATTGACCGGAATACTAAATCAATTACTAATTTATTAAACTTTATACGTACACTGTCTAATCCTCAAACCCACGCAAACTTCTTTATCGCTATTCTTATATTAAAGCGCCTACGCTTTTTGGACGTTTTTAATCACAAATTAAATATGCATGGTGTTAAGCTATTGCATAAAAGAGCATTTAAAAAACATGTAACGTTGAAAAAAAAGCTGTACGGTAAAGCGCATTTTACACTTTTTAAGTATAATTACATAAATAGTTTTGTTACCATGGTAGTCATGGCGTAATATCATGTTTCTTTCTAGTAATTTAGGAAGAAAAATGCGAAAAAAAAAGAATTGCTTTAACCACAAGATCGTGGCTATTCTCATTTCATGAAAGTGCCCTTTTTTTAATAATAATAAAAAAAGTAATAAACAAATCTTTTTTCTTTATATTTTTACTTTTCGAATTTTTGTACGAGTTTTAATTCTAGAAGCCGCGGTAAAAATTAATTGTTATTACTTTCGTATTTTTCACGCTATATTCCCAGGATAACATGTTTATTTACTTTCTGAAGATATAAATATATGTATATATATATAAAGAAAAGAATAATTATTTTTAAAAAGACCTTTTTTTTATAAAAATTTGCTGACTGTAATCTTTTTCGATTTAAGACTTTTTAATTTTACAATAATAAAAATTGAAAATATTTGAAAGATTTCAATTATATGGCTTTTTCTAATAGAATAAAAACTATAAATATGTATATACACATATATCATGAATATGTTATAGAACCATGAAAATCTTGACAGAATGTGTTGTATGAATAGAAGCATAAATTCTTTACTGGCATCCCCAGAACATGTTACCCATCTACAAGAAAGGGATTGGAGAGCATCAGAAGAAAGGGGAAGGAAGAAACACTTTATAGACTCTCTAACAATGAAATAATATATTAAAAAGTCCCTGCATCCCCTTTTGCACTAATGTTGACGTGACAAGTGTGACGTTCACGTCACACTTACGTCAACATACACTTATTTGCTGTGAACATCGTGACGTGAGATCTGGGGCGGTACATGGTATTTGTTTATTCTGTATTTATTTTGTTGCTATGGTAAAATTTTTTCAAGAAGATTCCAGGTGTTTCGGCAATATGCTTTTAAAAATTTAGAGAATTTTTTTTGAAAATGATCGAATAATAAAATGGGATTTACGAAAATGACTACAGATTTGTGATACGATAACTTAACGCGCAGAACTCACTGCTCTTTTATATCATTCCATAGGTGAAACATCATATTCAATTATGCGTTTCTTACCGGTCTACTACCGTAAAAGCTATCGATTTAAGCGCAGTTTTATGCAATATCATTGTAGTTTTGTTATGAAAACTACATGACATAGCACCCTTATGAGTACACCTTCTTCTCATATCATTGCATCCCCTTTTAATTTTTACATGCCAAATCATCAAAACCTTTGCTTTCGCGGTCAAATGAAATATGCCACGAAATCAAGATTCGATTTGTCGATCTACACCTCATTTAAAAAAAAGGAAAATGGTATCCCTAGCCTCAGAAACTGACAAACAACAGAAAATATAACTGGAAGCCATTCAAATAATGCACTGCTCAAGCTAGATTCTGACGCAGACGTTCAGCAGGAACCAGACTGGGAACCGCTCGATTACGACCTTTTCAATCCTGTTCGTTTGAAGCAGACGTTCCACGGTGGTGTGTGTGTTGCGTTACGACAAAGCTAAGCAAAGACTAGCTGCCAAGGATGGGAAGTGCCTTGGTCGGAAGGCTTTTTTAAGGGGTATTAATGCGTATTCACGTTATATCTGAAGAAAACCGGCCTTAACTTCAGAAGTTGGATCGACATCCGGCTAGAAAACTGGATCTTCACACTTGAGCCGTCTACCATTTGAATGACTAATCCACATTCGGCCATGTGGCGTTCCATTGAAAGCAATAGTAGAAACCATTCGAATATGCACTGTCCGATGTAGACGAACATTCCATGCGGATTTAAAATACAACAGTTTTGACACCCATCCTACTAATTAAGGCAGATTATACCAATCGCGTTGGAACACGTGCAATTTTCGATTGAAGTTGTATTTGCAAAGCATAAGGAAAGAGCACAAGAAAAAATGCTACAGGTGTGTGGACTAAGCTTGCAATATATATTCTCCGTTGACGGACAGCTCTGTGTGGCTTGTTGCTCGTCCGTAAACTTTTTGTTTTATTCGTTTGTGCACAATCAGGTAAAAAAAAAACGAATATTGCATATCTAAAAGCAATTCAGCACATTTAATACACAAGCACATTATTTAAGTCACATTGCTACGCATTCTTGTTACTCGCTAGGTATATGTAAATCCAATTTCAAAATGTGGTGTGAGTGGTATTTTATTCAATAAGTACTCTTTTACGAATTAATATAATTTATAATTCAATAAGGAATGACCTATTAGGCTTGCTCTAAAATACCATATAGCACGTAATTTGACTTTGGGAACTGATAGAAGAACTGAAGATGTGTTAACCTTTAACGATGTCCGCGTATAATGCGCACTGGTTGAAAGTACATGCGCAACGACAGCAACGTAGCTGTGTACCTAGTTTCTGTGTTTCACTATAAACGAAAATAGAATAGTGGAGTTATAAGGGCAACCACAAGTTTTCTCGTGATTGTAGGGAAGGTGTATGGGGCTTTTCCAGCACAAGATCATGGGGACCTTGTGAACCAACCAATAGAGTACTGGAGTCATTTACTCGTCGCCTTGAACTATTGGCTTTCCTGCAAATTCTTGTGCGGAAAGCAGTTCGCTGTATTCGACGACTCACTCAGGAGGTTAAGAAGTAAATTAATAAATCATTGTATTACATATTTATCATGTGTAAAATATAAGACATACGCAAGTTTAATTAAATGTTGAACAAATCACAATCTATTGCAATGCAACATAATTAATTATTCCACATCTCCATTAAGACAAACTATAAAAGAAACACTCAAAAGAAACCAGAGATTAAAAGATAAAACTTGGTAAAATAACACACATAAAAGGTACTTATCAGACTGTAGACATACGCGCGTTTCGATCGAAAAAATTTCGATCTTCAGTAGCATTAGAAGACCGTACGCAGACTTCATTTACAGCCCATGTATGGAGTTCTACTGCTTCTGACAATGATGGAATTTTTTCTATTCTAACATGTGTGTAGTCTGATCAACTGATTATTTTACGATGTGACGTATTCACTGGCTTCTGTAGCGGATTTTTCGGAGCTAGGTAAAATGATATTACAAAAAAGATTATGTGGGATACCAATTGCAAGTTCCTAAATAGGAAGAAAAAATGCAAAAAATCATTGTTACATAACATATTGCAATACTTTCTCCTGAAAACGCTCTTTCAACCGCTGCTTCGCTCGAAATCCAAACCATTGTTTGTCCGCATACAATGCTGAAGTTTTGAGGTAAATGATTAATATTTTTTGAATACCTTATACTTCTTTGAAAGAAAACTAATAGGGATAGGAATTCTTATTAGCCACAAAAGATTTCCCTCACAACTACCCACCGATAGATTTGTTGCCCTGTGATTTATATGATTAAGGGAAGAATGTGATCTGCTTCGACGGAGGTGCGGTAAGAGGGGGGGGGCGGCGAAAGCCTCTCATATTTGTCATGTGTCTCAAAAGTATGCAAGGCGTTGAGGGTATTATGAGTTGCTCTTTCATTCTCATTTTTCACTTTATTTCATTTTTTTATTTATTTCCGGCGTGTGTCGTATCTTTCCTTGCTGTAAATCTGTCAAAGCAGGGAAAATTTTGTTGCGGTGCGTCTTAATTCGCGGAGCATTAAATTAAGCAATTAATCGGTCGGACGGGGTCGTTATAATGTAATTATAGAGATGATCAGACTAAAAGGTATTGCGTTTTAGTCTTCCTTTCCGTTTTTTTTCTGGTTATTTCTTTTTTTTCCGGCCAGCATTTAAAGGTAGTACATAAAATATAAATATTTCACTATGTACGAAATAATGCATAGTGCAATATTTATATTTTATATTTGTTTAGTGGCGGCTTTTCGTTTATGAGTTTATTTCAGTATTAATATTATTATACTAATACTACTACTACTTTCAATACTACTAATACTACTACCACTACCACTATTATTATTATTATTATTATTACCAATACTACTACTACTTCAATACTACTAATACTACTATCACTACCACTATTATTATTATTATTATTTTTATTATTATTATTATTATTATTATTATTATTATTAACATTATTATTATTTTGGTGATCTAAAATTTTCAAAATAAGAGAAAAACAGAATGAATCTAGAAGGAGAAAGATAAAGAATATAAAAGTATATAAAAGGACCCCGAACTGGCAAGTCTTTTTTCAACTTTTGAATCAAAGTCTGTGGAAACACACTGGCCTCCAAAAATTAAGCAACAGCCGGTTTTTTGCACCTAATTTGCGAAATAATGTATGTAGAAACACCAAATTTGGATAACATGTGCATAAAACAGTTATGTATTGATTGCACGGAAGTTTACGTAATAAAAAAGCAAAAATGATTAGCAATAAAAAAAGCAATCTTGGAAAAGTATGCATTCTTAGAAAAAATAATATATCACAGTTTTATGTGGTTAAATGTGGTAGAAACATAACGAAAATGAGTTTTAATAAGGGATATGCTCACCTGTAGCTTGAATACATTGGTAGGATCAACTTTCCATGTTCTCAATTAAGCTGTCGATTACCGAAATGAGAAACAATTCCAGACACGGAGTAAGCTTTGTTCCAGCTCTCCTAAATATCTTGGAGGTGGTCTTAAAGCAGCAACCTGTCTACCAAGATATTCCAAAAGATGGTCTATCGGATTGAGGTCTGGAGATTGAGACGGCCAGTCTATTCGCTCTAAACCAAGACCCTGAAGATATTCCTCAATAACTACAGCTCGCTGAGGTCGTGCATTATCATACATCAGTATGAAGTCATTTCCAATTACACTGCAAACGGGCGGACATATGGATCAGATGTCACCCCGATATCTCACAAAAGTCTCAGTTCCTCCCTGGATCATATATGCAGGTCAGTGTGACCATCGAGTTAGATTCCCTACCCGAACCATTATTCCACCACCACGGTAATTGTGTGTGTGTCAACAGTGCTAGATTCATGGTATCTGGTGCTTTGTTCGATCCAGATAGCAGACGTCCTAAATCGCTCTTCAGTGTGAATCTGAACTCGTCTGTAAAAAGTACAGAATCCCATCGCTGTCTATTCCAGAAAACGTGTTCTCTTGCCCAAGATAAGCGGCCCCTTCTCTGTCGTCCGTTCAGGGGGACACACACAACTGGTCGCCTTGAATAGTGACCTGCATTGTGAAGACGCCTTCACACTACACTACTGGATGCTCTTCTCCCTGATGCTACAGAGTGGTTTGCAACAAGTTATGGCACAGAAATGCTACTTGTACTTCGGGTAAAAGAGCTATAAAACGGTCTCCTGCAGGTGTTGTAGCTCGTAGTCGGCCTGGAACATGTCTTCAGGACACAGAATCTTCGGTTTGATATTGATTCCAGAGACGGCGGACCACCCTGTGAGACACATTAAGGCGCTAACTGCATCAATCTATGACAACCCCATTTCTATCCATCCAACTACCCTACACCTTAACGAGTCGGTCAAACAGTTTCTCTTAGACATTGCGGGAGCCTACTTGCGATTGTCAACGAATCTGCTAACAAAATTTGTAAATGAACAAAAGTTACACGCGTAATTACGAAAGCCTGATACTTGCACATTTTTCTCTCACTCATATATGCCTGTTTTTTCTATTATAAAAAATGACAGCTATCGTTTCTGAATAAATTTGCATATAGTTGATCTTTATCATTTAAATAAACTATAAATTACATTGTTATTGTCATTTTTCTTTTATAGTGAGCATCGGAGATCATGTTGTTCCTTAAATTTTAGAGGCTATCGTACATTACCTCTCATTACTTGATAGGGAAGTCACAGAGTCGTGTTTACTTTGAAATTAATTGCGCAATTTCGAGATTTTTCCCGATCCCTATCCGCACTCCTATAACTGTGACTTAATTGTAGATATTTCAGAAGGAAGCTTACAAACTATGCCTGAATTCGATGCAAGTATATAACATGTGAGTAGCTGGTTTGGTCAATACATCCCTCGCGCTACTATTTAACAAACTGTAACAAAATTATAAAATATTTTGGACGCAAATTAAATGCACTTTGCTGAATTTATAAAATTTAATGCTCAACGAAGTTTTCGTTTTCACGCACCCCCATCTGCTCTAGTGGTAAGAGTTTGATCTAGTCTGGTTAATTTTACTACAGGCAAATCTTTAAAACTATCTATCTAACGTACATACCAAATAAAAACAAAATACCTTACAAATGGGAAAAGCCACGCACATGCCTAAATGGAATAACTTTAGATATAAAACCGTTGTTTGTATGCCACTTTAAAAATATATAGTTTTAAGCCGTTAATTCAAACTATTACCAGCAGAAACTTCTTTAAAATTGTATACAGTTCAGGAATATGTGTAAAAGAAATTCTTAATATTTAACTTTTTATAATTCGCACAAAACATGATTCAGAATTTCCCATACATATGGTTTAAATAATTTAAAAGCAGAACCAAGTATGGATGGAAATTTCTTACTCATACTATATACTGGCCCTAGGCGAAACATTTTTCAACTGAAAAATAGTTTAAGCATATATTTAAGTACTCCGCATTTAGAGTTCCTTACAGTATTCTAACTGGCTTAACGAAATCCTTATTTAGGAAAAAAAACTACGAAAGCAGCATATCTAGGGGGAAAAAAAGAATTGGAGAACTAAAAAATATTATTCGAAACAACTCGCATGCTAATTAAATTGTTGTCCTATCTTGTTTTATCTACTGTGAAAGAATGCACAATACTTTAGATTCTCCGTTTACTTACCAAAAGTTTATTTTATTTTATTTTATATTTATTTTTTAGACTGAACCATGCTTTAAAATACTTAATGAGTCTGAATAAGGAATTGAAACTTATCCAGATATTTTGTTTCTTTTGTAGAGACGAAGAACTGATTTTTTTGCTTATAAGGACATTTCTACGCATAGTTGGTATCAAAATGGCGCATTTCAATAGCAAATTATATGCAAAAAAAAAAAAAAAAGTATTTTCTGGAGCAAATCTCCGCATAGTAAAAGTATAAGCAAGGCACAACGTTTCAGCTGTAAAAGTTCAAATACATGCACGCATATATTTTAACTAAGGGATATTTTAACTTAACTAATCTTTAATTTTTGGTAAAAGTTTTTTCTCTGATTTACTTATGGCCTAAAATTATGTTCCTCAACTTAGACAAACTTAGTCTAAGGCGACTCTTCTTAAGGTAAAATTATAAAAATAAATGGATTATATCATAAGCATTGGATTACTTGATCCCCACGCACTTAAAATCAAGCACGCAATTAAAAGGATTTTAATAATTGGTAATAATTAAACAGTCCATACACTGGCTGGTACTTCTTGTACATCTGCTGCTGATGATGGAGATTGAAATTTTTTACTTCGAAATACGTGTGCAGTTTAATATGTACCTTTTATGTGCGTTATTTTACATTTTAACCATAATTTTAATTATTTTAACCATTTCTGTACTTGCGGATGCTTCATTAAAAGGTATTTGAAATATTATAAATAATTGTAAGAATGGTAACAATATTAAATTAACATGTACTCATGAATAATTAAAATACTTGTTGCCGAGACTTTATGTAGTTTCATCATTATGACAGCTTGCACCTAGTAATACTGAACATTCAAATGTTTCCTTAATTTTTGTAGTTTTCTAATATAAGTATATATCTAAAGAAATTACATTTCGAATGTATAAAATTCATCACGATGTACGAGTTTTTATATTGCGAGCTGAGTAATATTTATCTCTGGCATCACAGCACCAAACTTTCGAAAACACTATGACTTGTAGAATATGTAGGGGTAGACACTGTAAAACACGAGAAAGCGTTTTCTTCTAATCCATTTATAAATATCTGTTTATGAGTTGTTTTAAATTCGTCAGATGTTTTACCACAGTATTTTCTTTTCCACAATGGGCGGACACTTGATGCCACAAGCCTTTGCAACTACTAAGGCCCAAACTACTGATCATTTCATTATAGGGACATCTAGCGTTACCCTCTAAGAGTAGTCTCCTAATTTTGAACCATGCCCAGTTGAGATTCCTAGAAATTGGCTACCCCACAGCTATCGTTCGAACATGGAGAACATAGGAGCCACGAACAGATTTTACGTTAACCAGCTCTTATGAGCGTATACGTATCCACAGCAGATTAGCCGAGAGACGCTTTCACCTTCATGGGTTTGACGTTATTATTGGAACACTATTTTAATTTATAATATGGTGGCGAATTTTAACCCATTAACGCCCAGCGATCTGTTTTTAGATCGCCGCGAAATTTGTCAGCGCACAAATATTTAAGCATTAATTTATTTTCTTAGTTAAATTCCTCGAATAATATATCTAACTTTGCACAAAATACTCAGCGATAACAAGTTTAAATGAGAATCTTCCCCTGTCTTACTTATATTTTTAGAAAAAGAATTACAATTACGTTCTTCATACCACAAAATTTTTTTTATCCCTTCTGGCAACAACATAAATTTGAGAATGTACTGAAAAAAGTTGAGCTCTAATGGGTTAAGCTAGTGTTGTTTCACTTGCCGTGTTCTTATGGGAACGGGCCTTAGCGACCACTGCGGGCCGTTTTACCTCAGTAAAATATAGGATTGGTGTTCTCTGCAAGTTATATACATCTCCAGTGCAAGAAACAAGGCCCTTGCTGAAGGGGGTAGGGGGAGTCTCCCCCCAATACTGGCAAAATTCTATTAAACTTGGCAAGATTAGATAACGAGTTGGCAAATTTAGTAAAAAAAATAACAAAAACAAGAATTTACTGACTGACAAGACAGTACAAGGCCCTGACAAGAAATACAGTACACATTTTTTAATTGCTACAAAGAGCAGTATTTTTCTAGTCATGTCTGATATTTTATTACATGACGAAATCTTTAGCAATATCGCACGGAAATAAATTTTAACGCGAAGCCTGCTATAACATAATTCTTTCCTGCAAATAGTTACGCTAGACGGGGAATCTCCACTAGGGAAACGCAAACTCAAAGTTATTTTTGGGACAGAAATTCACAAATTCGTCCGCATAAAATGTTTGAAATCGGACAGAAAGTTTTGCTATAATGCGAAATTCCATCGGACAGGCAGCACATATTTCAGGAACAGCTTACACTACTGGCGGCCAGGAGCAACTCATCCCTGTAATTTCCTGCGTGAACCAATTTGCTTTAGTTAATTCTAGTGCTTGGTCGAGATTCACTCTGCGGAGGGCGATTAAATTTAGATATGATATACGCATTCGCGCCCCCGACTGCAAAGCCTTCTGAGCGTCCACCTGTGATAATTATTTCCTGAGCCGTGCGATGTCCCCTTTTCTGCTTTCGGAGCAAAATGGCGCAAGTGTCAGTAAGGTATCTTCCGCTAGAATAATTATCATCTTCCAGAGGACGCACGCTACAAAACGTTGGCGTAAGAGAGAGGACCTCGTAAATTTCTGTTCACTCTAGCAAAGGGGGAATTTAAAGATTATTCTGATATTTATTAATATTTTATCAGACTGGCGAGCGGATTTGTCTGCTGAAAAATGTTTCTCCCAGCGCTGACACTGTTAGCTGGTTTAGAAACTCGTGTAATTCGGTGGCGATTGCTTGTAAATAGAGCGTGTTATATTGCCGAATATTTCCCGTAGTGTTGCTGTTTATTTCACTTATTTAAATGAGTTATAAAACGTCAGAATATTTATATTCAAATATGTGACTAGCACTCAACTATTTTAAAAGTGTGTATTATTATTGTAACGTGTTTAAAATACTGTTGTTCTGATACTTTAATTCGAAAATTTTTGCTATTGTATATTCGGAGTATGCATTATTGCAATGAGCTGATTTTGCAGAATTTCAAGATTTCCTACTTGCTACTGTTCATTCTAACTACGATGTACATTTAAACTGCATAGCTGAAATTAATCATTATTGTAAACCGCAGTTTCAGCTATATGTTGCAACAGTTTTCTGAAGTGAAATATGACTATTAATAAATTTCAATTATAGAAAATGGTTGCGGGAATTAACAATCACTTTCGTAATCGAATACAAGTATTATTCGGCACTGAAATATTTTAGATAGTAAATAATCCCTTTTATATCCCATTTAATTTAACGTGATGATATTACACGGTAGTGGTTTAATTTGCGAGTAATGTTTAAGAATGAATGCATATCTACTTTTTTTATACTAGGTACTAGAAGAGTGCCAGTTATTTGTAAAGGGATAATAGCTTTTTCTGTAAGCACAAAAAAATACATATAAATTCTGGATACTTACAAAAAATGCAATGTATTTTGGGATTCAGGGAAAAACTGCTGAAACATTAGATCCTGATACTTTTTTTATAGCTGGAAAAACGAAGAAATAGACATTAACAAAATTGGCGTTTCTTACGGGAGGCAGCTTCACACTTTCACACTTAATTAAATAATTGGAATTAATTTTTTTTTACTTTGAAAACAAAATTTGTATTTAAAAAATAAAATAAAAGACCATGAATACTAAATTTTCGAGGAAAATTAGTTTTACTTTACACAAATCAGGGCATCCAACTTTTACGATACTACTGGAAACTTTTGTGTTCTGGATTGTAGGGCAGGGTCTGAAATATTTAATGCGCGAATAAGTTTAAATTACAGCGAGTTTTTTAATTGTTTAATTTTCATTGATTACCATGCAAAAACATCGCTTTTAGCATTTGGCAATAAATCGCTAAAATTTCTCGCTATTTCTATTCATTCCCAAATTATTTTCTCAGTTTACTGAATTTTCTTAGATAGGTCAAAACTCTCAGCTCCGCCTTACCCAGGTGAATAAGACATTGAACAGTGAAGATGGAGAGTTCTGGTCTGCTGCTCTTTAATTGATGCAAAGACCTTTCAGCGTAAAAATGTTATTGTTGCTGCAAATAATAAACATATTTTATGATGTAAATCACATATGTAAAATTCACTATTATTTGTTATCAGTTTGTTAAATTTAATATATTGAAAATCAACCAGTTTAACCTTTCTGTTCTCATCTTTCCTTACTTCGGCTGTCAAAATTTGTGTTTTGCTTTTTCCCGCTTGCAAAAGTCTTTTATTATATATTTATTTCCGTCTGGCTGCTCCTGTACTAAAAGTAGATTTTTGTTTTGAAAATGTATGTACGAAGTAACTACTTGGGCTATATTAAATTCTTAATTAACGTTGTGACTAGCAAAACACCAGTTCTTCAAATTAAACACTTCAGTTGCAATAAAAGATGTCGAGACAGATATAGAAAGATACACTAAAACTATTTATTTAAATGGACTGTTTACAATAAACGTATCAAAAGTTACTATAAGGTGATGGCCAGCGATAAAATAAGAGCAGTCGGATAGAGCTGAGTTGATTTTAAAAATATACTGACACAGAACTTATTTAGGCGAAAGAATACGCTTGAACGAGATAGCCAACGCCCGTTACAGAGATATACCAAATTTAAACCAATGAAGCCAAATTAATCAAACAATGATTGGACATTTTTGAAAGCCAGTGCATGGCATCAAAATTAAGCATACCAAAACAAGAGCCAACTGTGGAGGGTTTAAAAGTTATAAGCTACTAACTAACGTAAGAAAATCTATTTTCAGCTCAAGAGGTGTCAGCCAGACAGAGATAAATGTACCATAAAAGGTTATTGGAAGGGAAAGCGAAATACAAATTTTGAAAGCCGAAGAAAAGGAAAATGGAACAAGAAGTAAAAAGTTAAAATGCTTGATTTTAAATAGAATAAAATTAAGAAAGTGAAAACAAGTGCTAGTGTATATTAAATATTATATGTTACACTGCAGTATCAGCATATGTGACTTATTAACGATATTAACGGATTTCAAATTTTCTGTTCTGCTAAGCATGGTGCAGTGAACAAAGTATTTCTATTTATTTCCAGCGTGATTTCATTTGCTTTTTTCAAATCGATATGTCATTTTTAGAACGCGCTATAGAGTTCTCCACAATAAATAAGTTTTCAGTTACGATTCGTTCTTGTTTCAGGTTATTCCTTCCATATAAAATTCATAGGTACGCAAATAAATATAAATCGACTGAGATTTTACGTCCCAGAGAACAAAAAATCCTTCCACGAAAATAAAATGTATCTGAAAAAAAAGTACTATATCATAGAATGGAATGACACACTAAAAGTGTGAGAAAAAACTATCCGATAGACATACTCTTGAGTCGTGAAAGTTCTCAATACTTTTGAAAACGAAAGTTGAAAGAATGCATGAAAGAATGTAGACAAAATGAAATGACTTTCTAAAATAAATTTTTTTTTCGTTTATGTTTTTTCTTTGGAGTAGGGTAACACAGTTTAAGAATATGTATCAAATATATTGTGTGTACATGCATCTATATTTATTTCTTATGAAACACAAATTTGGTATTGTTCTGAGTGCAAATAGTATTGCCTGTTTGACATTTTAGTCACATAAAACAAAACAATTTTGTTGAAACTCATAAGCTATATTTATTGGCAATGGTAACGCATCACATTTTTTGTCCCTTATTTATTGGTAACATTTTGAAAAAATGTAATGCTGAGTAAAGAACTGGATGAAACTGGAGCATGTAAAGCACACTCACTTTTAAAGAAATATCCGAGTGTTAACAAAATTTTCTATTTTAGCATTGGATATAATAGTAATAACTCATTCAAAAAATGCATAGGTCTATGAAATATCAATACTTGTTACTTTTTATACATCACTTTTTATGAACAATACTTAATGCATATAAAACCGATATAATAAATTAACTTTACACTCGAAAACATTTTTGAAGAGTTTCATATTAGCTCATTCATGAATACTTTTTTTTGTAGTAGTAATCGTGCATTTAAATTAAGTTTCGAAACCATGCAAATTTCATCATTATATTCATCATTATGCTTCATATATTATATTTCATAGTTTCATCATTAAAAATTTACATATTTTAACACTTGCTGTTACTATAACTGATGATCATTATAACTGAAGAAATATTTTTAAAATGTTAATGAGTGATTAGACTGCAACTTTCATAATTTATTATTTTATGTTATAACGTAAATACTTAAATCTGTTGACAAATCTCCCTTTTGTACAAATATTATCTACAATAAACACTTATTCTTTCGTGCATCAATTAGCCTACCAGTGATCCGTAATACTATTTAATTGATCTGCTAAAATATTATGCTTAGTTTTAGATCATCATAATTATACTTTATTCAGCGCATTAACGTAATCATCCGTTTACATTTGAAGAGGAACGATGGAGTTTCCCATCGTTGACCTGAATCGCATATACATCAAATTCCTTTTATAATTTAAGCCTTTCCCTATTATCAACCGAAGCAAATTTAGTAGAAAGCCCACTGCTCAAAGGCAAACGTCATCTTTGTAATTTCACTCACCTATTTAAAGCGAAGAATTCCGTTTCGCTTTATACTGCACTGCGCTTCTAAATAGATATTATAACAGCATTTAAGGTCTTCTGAGATTCGTTAAACAGGAAAGAATGTGCCAAAAAGTAAATATTAACTGTTCATCTTCTATAAAAATGTTTTTAAGTTATGGAGTTGTAAAATCTAAGTGTTACAATGAAAGTGAAAAATATTGAAATGTCGACATTCTGTAGAATCCCAACGAATTGTATATAATACCGGACTTTCTTAAGCAAAGTATGAAATATGAGAATTATTACGTATTTTCCTTAAACATTTTATATAATACCGAGGAGAATTCCATAGAATGGCAAATGCAATTTAGGAAAATTTTGAAAAAAAGATCCTGATAAGGCTGTTATATAAATGACATGAGTTCCTGAAAAATACACGTTATTCTGTCTTAAAATATGTCCTTAAAATATTCAAAATACATTAAGAAAAAGAAAATGTAGAATACAAATTTTACCATTGTTATTGAAGGAAACAAACTTTTCAGATAAAAAAAATAAATAATTAACTTACTTGCTGCAACATGGTAGGCTAGAATAGCATTTTGAATTTTTTCATTGCATTTGACATACAATCGATGCATTTCATACTTTACCATTTTCTCATCCGGCATTCTATTGAATGCCTACGAAACGTGTGAAATATGAATCGTTTCATACATTATCGGCTAATTTCAAGCAATATATACAACTCCTAGGCATTCTACAGAATGTCGGATTTCAAACTTTGCCGGTAACATAAGCATCGAAAACTATTATAAGAAAATATCTAGAATATTTCAAAAATTTTTAGATAGAACAGTTATTTTAGATATTACATTTTTCAAATACTGGTTTTATTAAATAAGAAATTTTTCGATCTATTCATTCCCAAAAATAGATTAAGAATAACTAATGACGTGTCTAATAAATCTGTGGAATTTTCGCATGCCGTTACAATGTTATCCATCTCGAACTTCTGAAAATGAAATGAGATTCACAAATCTTACTGAAGAATTTGATTATCAATTATAGAATTTTTTTGCTTTTTAACTTTATAATAACTAAGAGAAAAGTAGAAAAAATTGAAGCTCCGAAATATATTTCTGTAAATAATGGCTAAAAAGAAGTATTGAAATAGTGAACCTCGCTGCATGCTTTTTTTGGTAAAAATATTTGTATTCGATATCACATTAAATATACAGACAGTATTTTTAATGTGATATCATATGTGTTTAAATAAAAATTTACATATTTTAACACTTGCTATTGCTAACAATGTTACGTATTTTGTGATCTTTAAATACCGTAAAAATAAAAATATTGAAAATTACACAAATTTTTTAAAGTGCATAGAACAGAAAAATAATTAACGAATTTCTCGATTAAAAAGAAGTTATGAAGACAAATACTCATTTTTTAAATTCTCATTAAAAAAACTGACTATGCACACTGCACAAGGTATGGTATATTTTTTAATATATAGGATGGAAATTACAATTTAATAGTTTACTCATGTTCTTAGAAACTTGTGTGAATCTGGCAATGTACACTTCATGTACAATGATATGGCAAAGCACACTCAAAACATGTAGTCTACCTGTGTTGATTGTATGTTGCCTTTTTATTTTTGCCTCCACAGCTGCTTGCAGAATGAAGTTGGTTAGATACAGACTGGCGCTGTTTTTACAGTTTTGGACGCTTTCAGATGAATGTGGCATCGGCGCTGTTGGACGTTGATTAGATTGCTGTTTGGCTAGGATTTTGGGATTCTAGTTTGTTCGTGCTATTTTCAATTTTATGGCGTAGCTGTTTCTGCTGGCAATGTGTTGAGTATATTTTTTGAACTTTTATGCATTTACTAAATATTTTTTAAGCAATTGCAGGTTAGGGAGAGCTGGTGCTCATTGATCGGAATGATACATTATTTTTGGATAACTTTATATATGTGTTTCCTAGGTTAAATTGTAAATAGAACATATGCTATTCAATCAGCAAGACAATAGTTTCGAATCTTCAGCCAGCAGTACAGAAACCTGTTATTAATTTTTGCAACAGTCTCCATGTAATGAAGTCTGGCTTATTGTATTTGTTTTGTTTTATACTTGTTTTTCCTGAATTTATTTCTATGTTCTTTAGTGGAAAAGACTTAGGTTTTTTTTATGTGGTTCACATTTAATTATACATATAAATGTATACATGCACACATATATATAATAATGAAAAACAGTTTTTCATTAAAAATGACCAAAAAGACATTTTACCCCGGTATTAACAAACAAAGAAAAAGAGAGAGAGAGAGTACGGAGGAATATTTTCTGCACGATACAGAGTATTAAAATTGTTATTAACTCAAGAATGAAGACCGTACAATCATAGGTATATTCGAATGATTGTCTAAAAAATATTTCCTATTGGGTCCCAAATTAAACTGTTATTCAGGTAACGTTGAGTAGCGTTTTAGAGACTTCATCACTAGTGAATTTCACCGTTGAAGATCCAAATATATAAATAAGTAAGTAAAGGAAAGTCCGGTGAAAAAGATATACTTAAATCTTGTAAAAAACTTAAAAAATCCATTACGTTTTAAAATCCCATGGTGCGAAGATCAAGCGTTTCTCTTCACTATAATGGACAAGGACCCTCAGAACCTCCTCTTAGCCCTCCCCCAACACACACACACACACACGTTCGACGTTACTCAATGGATTTTGACCGAGAGAAATAGTTTCCATTGACATACCCTTCGGGGTAGAATGCCAAAAGATTGGACATTTGATTTCTGCGAAATCTCACAGATAGAAAACGCTTTATGTCTCAAGAGGGCTTTATCTAAAATCTAAAAGATATATGATGAATATCTGAGGAAGGAAAAAACTATAGAGGCAAGATATTTTAGTAAGAAAATCATAATGGAAATGGAGTTCATGTGAGATGTAAATATCCTTCAGCCAAATCTCTCCTTATATTTTCTTAAATGTTTAGGACTTAAAAGTTTATTAATTGTATATGTTTTATTTTTTTTTCATGAAGATTCTTTTTAAAAACATTTTTGTGTATTGCGATATTTCTGCTTGAATTGCAATGCTTATTATCAATATATTATTATTTTAAACCACACTGTATTATTCTGCAAATCAAGATTTTTAAAAAATAGCGAATTTTAGAAGAGCAATTTTTCTAAAAATTTCCCTATTGATATAACACATCACAATTTCAAAGGATCTATTTTTTTCCATTTATGCTTGGTATGCCATTACACTGCTTATAAAAATTAAGCAGTGCATTTCTCATAATAAAAGCTTTTGTTCCTAAATCTTATAGTCAGATAAAATTGTATATTTGCATATGATTCCTACGTATAAATTTATTAATAAATAGTTTAATCAACCATACATCTCTACCACCACGCCATTAACGCGAATCTGCATTTTCTTATAGTTCTGAGAAAAACACATTCAAAGTTCCGCTATTTCAGTATAAATGTAAAAAGATCAATTAAAAATGGCTAAATTTTGACATGACTATTCAAAATTACGATTTGTGCTTTTTAAATAGCACTGTTACAACAAATTTGTCTAAATCCATTTGTAGCATGACTGAAAATGGATTTAGGCAAAAATCGCAACATTTGCAGTTTTGGAGCTTGATGGTTATGATATATATAAATTATTAAATAAACGAATTTGTATGATGTTGATTTGGACACTGGAATTTACTAATGATGAAGAACATAACTGATGCCTTGATAAAAATTATATTTTATATTTACTGTACAGAAAAAAAATCTTTGAGAGGCGTGGTATATTTTTATAACAGGCAAATATACTTAATTACACAGGGTGATCAGTTAAAAGAATACCCGTCGGTTGTTTGCATTACCCTTAAATCTGACGAATGTTGCAACTATTCTAACACTAATTCTTTGTACATTTTGTGTGAAAAAATTTCCAACACCGTTAGACCGTTGCAACTTGAGGAGGTATTTGTGAGGTATAACAGAAATAGAGACACACAACGTTACTTAATCCTATGATAATTTTATTTTTGGAAAACATAATTTAATTCGAACTTTGTACATTGTCATTACTTATAGCAAATGCTGACAAACAATTTTTTAAGTAAAATTATGAGAGGATTAAATAATATTGTGTATCATTATTTTTGATTTAACTCACAAATATAGTTGTAACAGTCCGACAATGTTAGACTTTGTCTATCTGATTAAAACAAGGTTAAAACAATTATACCTTAGTGCTAGAGTAGTTGCAACATCCTTCAAATTGAAGGGTAATAAGAAAAACCAACGGGTACTCTTTTAAATTGATCACATTGTATATTTAAAAAATAAAATCTACTAAATTGTTTGTATATTTGTAGTTATAAAAGTAGTTGCACAGTAAAATGTCCAAAATTCAGACTAATTTGACTGGAATAATGGAACTTTTTAGATAATGAATCTCAAAATGTTAAAGACTGGAATTACCTTCCACTTAAATTGTTTTTAATATGATAGATTTTTATTTAATGAATCATCAGTTTGATACATTTTTTAATGAGTAACAGTACTGAATTTGAGATTCGATTTTCTGCTGGGAACCGCGACAGCTGTTCCTTATGACTTGGCATCCATTTAAAATTTAATTAACAACTGTTCCAGAAACAACAAGCACCCGAACCTTCTGGAAGAAATAACTAAAATACGTTACCTGCGGAGCATTCGTCTAACAAGCATAATGTATAAAAAAGGAACGGAACATTGAGTTCAACAATCATGAATAACCATGGCTGTCCTGAGAAAACCCATTTAAAGGTATTTTGGTAGAGAGAAGTTTGGGATAATTTATGTATTCTCTACAGGTCATAAGAATAAAACTCGAAGTACCGTTGAATTACTAAATTTATTCTGAAAGAAATTCTGTTCATTCCAGCTTCCATGAGATGGAAAGTATTTAAAGGAATTATCCGCAGAACCATTACATTAAGATTCAGGTGTTTGGGTAACAAATGGTAGGCACTAACTGCTGGCAAACACAGCTTAAAATTGCCTCTATATTCTATATTATCTTCTTTTTTTATTAGAATTAAAATGTTTAGTTACGTTTTCCACAAGATTAGTGCGGTTGTAACTTAAAGTTTATTTATTATGATTATTTTTTTTTTCTTCATTTGCAGTTTTTCCACTGAGAACTGAAATTTATCTGCCGGTATAAGCAGTGGGTTTTGTGAAAAACATCAGCTTGAATGTATTCAAAATCAATAATTGTCAGTAATCATAGAAGAATTTTGGAGTTTTAGTGAAAGATATAAGTAGCATAATTATAGTAGTATCACAAATATATAAAATTAATATTTGCAAATCGTACTGCTACATAATTGTAATATTGTTCTCAAACTTGTTTTTTTTTTCCTGAAATCGAAACATTTAGACAAGGCATGCAGACTTTTGAATTAGAAAGTAATCTATTTTGTCATAATCTATACAGGGTGTCCCATAATGATTGGGACAAACTTCAAGGGGTGGTAGGGCAAGTAATAAAAATTCAGAATCATATATCATTGTAGAGTAGTAAACTTCGTCTACATGTAGCTGTTACTACTCACTTTGGTACAAGTGCTGAAATAAAATTGAATTTTTCTATCCTTATTCTTGAAAGACTAATGTTTCTTTTGTAGAAAACATGTGACTAAAATTACTAGTTTAAAAATTCTATTTATTTCATAAGTGAAAGTCTCGGGGAAAAGCCCATTGTCTCTGAAACTTAGTAAAAATATCAGACAAACACTTAAACTCTTTTCCCAAAGTGATTATTAACAGGTAAGGGAAAATAGAAATTTTGACTCCACATTGTGATTAATAATTCTTATTATGTGCCTACCATCCCTTAATATTTGTTCCAATAATTAGGGAACACCCTGTATAACATATATCAAAGGTCTTTCCAGACTTTTCAGACAGGGTCCTGCTTCAGAGAAATTGCGAAAAATTTACTCATAATCTTGTGAATCTGAAATTATAGCGTTCAATCAGGTTTTTCCAGATAAGTTCCTGTTTTTCTGAATTTGTGAAAACAGGGCCTTATTTTCTTTAATTTGGAAAAATATACAAATTTACAAACTTAAATGTAGTATTAAATTAAAATTAAATTTTAAGATATTTTATAGGAAGTCCTCTAAAAAAATCCTATATATGTAGAAATAAACACATATAGATTTTTATCGTCTAACTTTTAAAGTATGCTGATTTATTTAAATAATACATATAGAGTAGACCCTCAAATATCCGACGTAATTGGAACCGAACCAGCATTGGATAATTGAAATTTCTAGATAATAGAGATTTTTTAAATAATCATCTAGCTTAATATTTACGGAGATTCGACCGTAATATGTGTGACATTTGTACAACGCTTTTTTTTCTTTTTAAATTTATTTTTCCATAGCTCAGCATTAAAAATTAAGTATCAATCATATTATCTAATTTTACTCACACACACGCATACAAAAGTAAAATTATGTTCAGCCAATCAAGTTGCCTGCAGGTTCTCTAGAATCAACACCTTTTTTTTTACGGATTGTAGTAAATTATGAGTTTTAACTTAAAATCAAGTAATTAGGATAGATTCTGTAATGAGGCTCAAGGAATAAAAATGGTCCCCAACTCTTCTGTGTAGAAATGTAGTAAGACCACCATTTGTAATATTGAGTTCAATCGGAAAGTACAATTATTATTCTAATTGAACTAAATTATTTATTTTCCATGTTTCACAACACTACATTTCTTTGAATCATAATGTATGTATTTATGACATTTTGGTTCTATCTTGCAATAAATTTATTGTCACCAAAAAAAAATTACAAACTACTCAGTTAAGCGAAAATACGGTAATTACCGCTTGTCTAATTATTTGAAATTTGTTGACTAATGTAGATTCTAAACTGTGTGGTTTAAGGCTGAGAAGATTGATTAATTTATAATTTCGTGCTTATGTGAATCATTATGGAGACGCAAATTGAAGACTTTGGCATGCAATGCGTTTACACGCTGCTAAGATGAAAACGTTACAGAGTTATTTAAAAGACATTCATCTTATGCTTAACATTTAATTAAACATTTTGCGTTGGGAATATGCTTGAGGAGAAAAAACTTCAAAGCATTTTTGTTGCAATTTAATATTTATCCAAATTTATCGTCGCTTCCTTTTTCAAAGTATCTTTATTAAGAATCTGCAGGGTCAAAATTTTGGAGATTTATCTTAAAGTATTATAATTCATTTTTGTATAGATTTACGGTTGTAAAATGTTCACTCATTTATTAATATACGAAACAGTCAGTAAACATTTTTGAGTTTATTGGCTATAAGCTATTTTTAAATACTAAATAATGTGAAAAAATTTCGGTAAGAAGTAATTTATAGAAACTTTGACTGTTTTTGCAAGTAATTAGACAAAACTTTATTCGCATAAAATAGTTTACGTTATACTATTTTAAATGTGATAAAATTTTCAATATTTTCAGTGAAGATCAGACTTTCCATAATGTGTTTTACTTATTGAAACCGATTAATTATATTTACAATCACCATATGTAAATTAAGTGTACAAATTTTCTTTGCAACAGTTTTTATAAGTATTATATTAAAAACTTGCAATAAATTAACTGAAATGGAAAGTGATTGCAAGTAAATTGGGATTTGTTACACGTTTACCCGTAGAAAAAGCTGCAGCTATCAAATACTTATTTGAGCAACCGATGCTACTAAATGTACAGATGGAAGTTTAGCTTCAGTATCAAAATTTTCGAATTAATGTTGCGCCGAAAAATTACGCATATAGAAAAGTTTTTTCAGCATTATAGAGTCTGCGTAATTTTGTTTGTTACAAGAATAAATAATACCCGCGGAGTACAGAGTTGAAACAATTTGAGATTTTAACCTGTTTTAAGAATTCCAAGTGATTTTTCTAAACTCATAATGGCAACTTAGTTGAAAAGTGGTAAGCAATTAAAATGTCAGAATAGAACAAGTAACAATTGAGATGTAAGGATGTATTAATTTCGGTAACATTATGAACGCTCGAGACAATAAAAATGCAAATAAAATAAACTGATAGTGAATGTCACTCAACAACATTTAGGATGATTCTTTATGACCTGCACTATACACTGAAATCAATGAAAAAGTTGTATTTTGTGAAATTTTCAAGAAACATTCTTAAACACTGAATTACACTGCAAATTATTCGAAGAGCGACACACTCTCCAAACTTTTTTCACGTCTAAGTATCATTTATCGAAGTATTCGTGTTTGTTCTTCTGACATGAACCGTATAATTACAAAGTGCAAAATTTTGCAAAAAAATATTATTTCAAAGAAAAAGAACCATAACTAAATGCTCTTCTATGCAAACTGTGAAATTAAATTGATTTTTATTAATGTTAAAAGTCACTGGTAATAAACATTTAATTTTGCGGCACAGAAGCGAAACATAAAATAGCAAATCGTAGAAGTTAAAACAGCCCTGGAAAAAACTGAAAGTTCTGAAGCAGGAAGTGTGGAAAAACATTTTCAATATAGACAGAAAGAATTTTTTCAGTAAAGGAAGACTATAAATAGAACATTTTAAACTGGATAATATGTTAACTCACAATAAAATAGCATATTTACATATTTTTAAAATTCTACCGTATATTTATTTTAAAAATCGTCTGCAGATATTATGCCTACCACTCAAAGTATAATGATTCTGAAAAAAAATCTAAAATCATAAAGCGCTGTATGAATTCACGGAAAAAAGGACCAATCTCTTTTCCTATCTCATACTGTTACAAAGCAAAGTCACGCTTCACACTCAAAACGCAATGGTCTGTGATATTGAGTCCATTATTTTACAAGCTGGAAACTGTCTGCCGCAATATAAAATATAAAATAGATGCACGGATTGGAAGGCAGTGTCAAGGGATGGGATATCAGCGATCTCAGAAGAAACATTTATAGCTTTCCTGAAAATAAAAATGTGTTACAGATGATTTTTAGTACGGTAGTAGTGTTATTTTCAAACGTATTAAAAATGTCGATGCTGCTTATAAGTACTAACAGTTTTTGAGATCCTTCATATTTATAAATCTAATTTATTACAGCTTGTTATGTAGAATTTATTAATGATTACAGTACTTGTGAATTCTCAAAAATATAAAGTTATCAAAAAACATATTTATTAATCAAATCTCAATTATTCGTATGGATTATATTGCAAACTTCGTTTCTGCATGCACTGTTCATAGTATTCAAAATATGATAAACATTCTAAAAATATCTTATACATTAATATCAGTTTTTGCATTCATAATTATTATATTATTTAAGTTTGCAGAATGCCATGCGAAGTTATATTTTATGTAAATTGTATGAATATGCATCCATGCAAAATTTTACAGTTTTACAGTTAATGGTGTTTTTGGAATGATCTAATTCATCTATCTGCAATCAGAGAATGGTTTTGTAACACTGAACATCCAAGTTTTTTTATAATCTCATATATTACTAGAGTGTATTTTTTATGCAATAACACATATTATATTCTTTTTAAATATAATTGTAAAAAAATGTATACAGAAATTGGTACACTATTAGTTCTTGCACAAACCAGATTCCTCTAGGAATTAGTAATTCCTTTCCGAAAAATTAAATTTGTTAAGTGGACTTCTTTAATGAAAATTTTAAAAGCTCTTGCATGCATGTTTTCTGCTTTTTACTCTTACATAAATATTTTTACGAAGTTTGAAATGTGACTAATAATCCAAACAAAAAGAGGGTTTTGCTTTCAAAATGTGTGTTTTAAAAGTACAATTGGTGCTTCTAATTTTTTTTTTACTTTTATAGGTGCATATAGAGTAACATAATACAAGAAATACAGTTTTGCAAGTATTTCAAAGGAAAGCGTATATGTATTATAAAGCACTGAAAATGAACTTTCTAGTGTTAAACAGACATTTTAAACTTAAACAATAGATTCTAAAACTTTAGGTGTGTCTGGTTTCACTATATATCAAAAATATTTTTGAAAGCTTAAATATAACATAACATTTTTAATGAATTAAAATTTCTTCATTTTAAATCAAGAAAATTTGGTGATATTCCAAAACTGCGAAAAATATGAGCATATATCAATTGCATTTTCATTTAGACCAGAAATGGTAGTTTTTTATTGCCGCTTGTTTTAAATTCTCTTGGAAAAAGCATTATCTATATCAACTTTTATGAATCTTTTTAGAGCAAAACGAACATAGCTGTATCTCATTGCATGTTATAAATATGGAATTTTAACATTTAAATCAATACGGAAATAAAATGTATAGTCTGAAATAACACTTGGTTTGTGCTGTTGATTGAACTTTCTTGCAATAGAAAAAAGATGAACATTTTTGTGCCACCCGAAAAATCGTTTTGTGCATACGCACATTTCATGGTGTTTCTAAACAAAATTTGAATTTTATTTTAGTTTTTTAGCAGAACAGCAGTTTTATTAAAATCATATAACTAGAAGGTAAAGAGATCCCAAGAAAAATCTTTTTATCATATTTTTCTTTGGCTTAATATAATGAATATCTCTTTTTTTTCCTAAGGAATTATACGTGCATGCACACACGCGCGCGCGCACACACTTCAGAATAAGTGTATCCCCACCATGGCACAGTGGTTATGTAACGGAAAATGGTAGACGGCCGAAGTGAGAAGGCCCCGGGTTCGGGTCCCATCGCGCGGCTATCGATCTAACGGTCTGGAGTTTTGGTAGGTTTTCTAAAGATATAACGCGAATATGCGTTATAACCCTTTAGAAAGCCCCCCTGCCAAGACAAACTCATCCTTGGCAAATCGACTTAGTGTACCGTTTCCTTAATCACGCAAAATCAAATTAGAATAAGTGTTGACGTAACAGCAAACTTTCCGACCACTGTTTGTCAAAAACTAATGCATCTTTCACAGAAAACACTTAACCAAAATATTGGCCGTTTCCACACATTCTATTTCATTTCGTTGTTGAAAATATCGGAGAAAAGCTCATTGCTTATGAAACTCGACTCAGAATTTAGGCAAACACTCCAACAGTTCTTACAATGTGATTATTAACAGGTAGATGTAGACGACGTTCCCGACTTCACACTGCTATGTAATTCTGCACCGTTTTCACCTCCTCTATCACCCTTTATATTTCTGACATAAAGTTTTGCATGACCCTGTATATGCATTCACATTACGATAGAGAGACAGAGAAAGATATTTCAGTAAACAGAAATATTTTTCATGCACTCTTCCGAGTGGTTACCATTAAGAAAAATTGTTTCACAAGTACCTGTTGATCCTGCCTTCAGAGTAAAGGAAATGGTTTTCTTTTCCTCCTATCAAATATTTACTTAACACAGTAGATGGGATTACATGCAATATTTTCCATGTTCCATATTTCAGTCGTGTGTTAAATCATTAATTTGGCTGACCAACTCTAATGATGATCGATATTTTGTTCCCAGCATCCATTACAGTGGATAGCATCAGTAACGAAATCATTCGATGCTGTAACTGTCATTTGCAGCCATATAACAGCAATGCAAATATTGAACAGTGTTTACTTAATATATCCAGCTGTATGCATTTCCAAGATGCCCATTGGTATATAAAAGAAACGGATTTTCGTGGCACATTTGTCTTTTGGTAAAAGCGATATTTTCTTCCTCGGTAATGATATATATTTATCCATGTCTACAAATTTAAGGAAAATAATTAAGAGTTGATATAAGCTTTTTATTTTTCAGAACAAGTTATTCAGGAAATGAACTCCCTAATTTTAAAATTAAATAACTCGAAAATAAAGTAAGAAAGTGAAGCAAAATATATATTTGTTTTGAAATTTGTAACTGTGTAATGCAGAAATTAAAAATTCGGGGGGAAAAATGTTGCCACCAAGTAGTACTGTACGTTGCATGTCCAATAGTCTGTAAACAGGCTATTAAGAAACTCTGAAGTCCGGTTTGTCAAACTAATACGATTCCTTCCTTTAATATTTCAAAATTGGAACTACTCTGCGTTCAGTGTATTTTTTATTAAGATTGAAATTATAGAGTACCACCAGATGGCAACTTTTGCAACTGTTTTCAAAATTACAGCTTTTACATGAGAAACGTACCATTTCGCACTTTTCCTATCGATCTTCGTTTTCGAGTTTATTTATTTTTAAATTCAGGGAATATTTTTCCAGACGCACTGTATGTACTACATAAGTGAAGATTACAAATGAATTTTGTAAAATGCGACCGTTCCATTGGAATCGATACCGTAGTATATGTACTAGTTCTTACTTTTCGCAGTATATTATAAGCGATAATCTCAGTCTCTATATTGGAGAAGAAATTTCAAATTTGAATCTGGAAAACTGAGATTCATTAAGATATAAATCGTATTCTTTTCTTTCGAGATAAATTACTAAGCGTTTTTGGTGAAACAATGTATGCTTTGTTTTTTTTTCCGAATAAAGGTTTGTCAACTCTCTTTTCACGTGATTATTTAAAAAATTAAAATCCTGATTCGAACTCCTGCAAATATTAGCAGTGTTTATGTGAACAATGAGCTTAGTTACACCAGCGGTTCCCAAGATTTTAGCATTGTGCCCCCCCCCCAAACAAAGGATAACTTACGACCCCCCCCCCCCTGCATTCTTCAACGCAGATATAGATTTTTATTCTTCAATAATGAACATTTAGTTGCCTTTTCGACAAAATAAGGTTATCGGTTAAGTTGGAATGTACAGTTTTAGCGAAAATGGATATATTTCGAAGTAAAAATAAGAATAAACAGGATGATTAGTCAAACTATCCATTATCACTTTCTCATTGCCTGTTTTTGCTCGGGTGCTCCAGCAAACGTTATTTGTCCCGCAAGAAATTACGAGCCCCACCGATTGACAACCAGTAGTTTATACTAACATATTTATACTAAGTTCCATTTGCAAATATATTACTGTGGTATGCAGTACCAAAATCAACATTTTTTCTACTTTCGGAATATCGTCGAATACAAAAACTATTTTTACACAAGCTATCACATCATATAAAGACTTGTACTCACAGATTTTGTCACAAATGCCTGGGTCTAAAAAGAGGTAAGGATAATGCATATCATAGGAAATGGAAACTTTTATTTACCTAAAAAAATATAAAAATAGTGATATAAATAAATAACAATAAACACGCTGTATACTAAATTTAAGTATTTGCATTTTAAATAAATAAAAAATGAAATACAATTTCGAGCTTTTCAAGAGGATTTATTAAATTATCAGGTTGTAACGAAAGTTTTCCGCCAGATTTGCTTGAGTCAGCTCACGCGGTACCCAGCTATTGACCTTATATGCCAAGTTTATGCGATGCTTAGCACGACTAATGGACATGGCACTAAAGTCTAACTCTTTTAGCAAACTCTCGAGTGGATGAATATTTTATCTTCTTCCACAGATCTTCGTAGGCGGGTCTCATCAGCATCATTAGGCCGGCCAAAGCGCTCTGCTTCTTTAATGTCCTAGTCCTCTTTTTTTGAACTTTCGGTACCACATCTTCACAGTGTCATATGATACAACACTAGTACCTTAAGCTGTACACATCATTCGGTGTCATTCTGTAGCTGACTTTTTGCAACAGAACTGAGAGTAAATGATGGTTCAATCTGGTAGCGTGATAGTTCCATTTCAGACACCTTATACTTAATCATAACGATATTTTTTACAGATTTCACAACACAGTGCTGTAAAACAAGTCTTTTTCTTTCGAATAACAAAAATCGTTTCGCAAAATATTGGCAAAGACATCAACGCGAACTGCTTGTGCAGGCAATACTTGCAGTGGCGGAAAACTTTCGTTACAACCTAATATTTTATGCTTACGTTATTTTAACAAAGATTAGTCATTCAAATAATTTTCTAACAAATTGCGGTGGATTTTTATTACGGATGTTGCAGATATGCAACAAGGGTCGTTACAAAATGTTAATATAGTTATGTATTTTTATCATAAAAAAACTAAAGTAAACTTTATTAAAAATAAATTTAAAAATAAATTTAAAAAATATAATAATGTAATTTAAATAAATTAAAAATATTTTTAATATAAAAAAACAATTAAAAAACATGCAGGTTGCCGCAGCACAACAGTTCAAAACTTCTAAGAGGGGTGGGGTTCTCCAGAAGACTCACATAGAATCATACAGGAATGGGTGGTCTCAAAGGCCAACTTCAAACACCTTTTAAAGAGGGTATGTATGGTACAGGTTTCGGAAAAATTTAAATATTAAATTACTTCTGTTTGATCGTGATTAGCAGATCAAGTACAAAGCGTCGTAATAACCAGTCACGGAGCAATTATGAGACAAAATAATGACATTTAAGTTTTTTATTAAAAACAAAAGAATTATTAATAATATATTGATACGTAATGATGGTGGTGGCTAGCGGCCAGGTAAGAGGAAGTAATTAGCGTCCGTTTAGATCAGTAGCCAAAATTAAAATAATCAAGAAAACGCGAGTTGCCCAGGAGGCAAAATTGGCGAGAATAGAGACAGGAACATAAAAGGACGACAAATAAAACGCCAAAAACACATCTGTTTATGACTGAAACATGGTCCTGTAGCATATCAGATAGAAAGAATTTTAAAAGGCAGACGCGCCAAAAGGATGGAAGAAATAATCTAACACCTAATTTATAACCCAAAATGAAAGTCAATGTCTTTTATTAGATTTGTTACCTTATCTGGTATAAATAAACGATTGAAAATTAAATAGCCTCAATGAGAAGGAAACAATAAGTAATTTATATAACGGACATGTAAACGTAGGGCACAGAAGTAATTTTTAGAACAAGACAGCCGCATTCGGCTAAATAAAATTATTGTACCAACAGGCACATCAAAAATAACTCTTTTAAAACAATTTTTAAACTCTGAGATTTATTAACAAGCTTTCTGTAAGATGTCAATTTGCTTTTTATAAATATAGTCGAAATGTTGATTATAACTCCAACACGAATTTCACAGTGATTATTTATTGGTACATGAAGATGACGTCTGCGACCCTACATTCCAGTGCGATTCTGAGCATCTTAGATGTACACTATGTTTATTAGACTATTTTAATATTGATGCTGAGCCACACTGTATAGTATTTTTTTAAGTTTTATTAAACAGATTTCTTCTTTACGGCGTTAATTCTTTTTCTTCTTTACTTTTAATTAAAATTCTAATATATTGTTGACAGATATTAATGCATACCCTTTTAAACATAATTATGTGACTATACCGAAGAAATTATCCTAGAAGAATATTTTACTTTTTTATAAAGTGTATAGTGGCTTTTTCCCAACCAAATGAAAGATATTAAAAAGCAATTATTGCGAGAAAAAAATCATTAGAATTTTCAGTTTTTTAACATATTTTTCTAATCATTTATAGGCTGTTTTACTGATATTATCTTACAAATATGAACTCTGACAGCATCATAAGTGGATCTATTTTTAAAATTGGAAAAGGAATGTAATAATGTTCTGCATTATTCAAGTTTGTTTTTCTTTTTTTCGCTTTAATAAGAAATCTTCCATAAAAGAAATTCAGCAAAATTAAATAAAAGATACTGATCAATATGTGAACATATGTTAAGCATTCATACCATTATTTCGAATATATGTGTATTTCTATTCAATTTACTAGAATTTTTTAAACTACTGAGTAGTAAATAGTCAGAAAAAGTAATACCTATACTAACTAAAATGAGAAAAAGTATTGTTTTGGACTGGTATGGCAGTTTTTGTTAATTTGATGCAAATTACATTTAAATATATATTTTAAAAGTTCCATTAATTGTTTCGATAATTTAAATTTGAAATACCATTTATTTTAAAGATCGCTGTTATTTGATTGCTAAATAATGTGAAAACTCTTAGGGTTAGCCAGCGATAAAATGAAAAGGCTATAGAAAAGAAATAACAAAAGTCAAATGTCAATTTATTTTCTTTATTTATATATGAAGCTGTATATATATTTTTTTTTCGGAGACATTCCTTTAGTTATAATGACAACACTTATTTACTCTCTCCAAAGAACATTAAATTTTACTCTGGTGAACTATTTTTACGATTCAAAGCTCTATAAATTTTGTTGATGCAAATGCCCCTACCATTAACACAAATAATATGTTTCTGCATAAATTTATGTTTGTTTGTTTGTTTATTTATTTTTTATTTTAAAGCAGTTTAAATGAAATGGTATAAAATAACCATGATGTTAGGCTTAGCTACTATTACTCTAATAACGCATTTGCCATTTTAGATCGTTCTCTTTTTATATCTGTTATACTTTTCATGAGGCATTAAAAAGTAATAGTTTGAATAAATATAGAAATAAGTCCAATTTCTCCATTGTTTATCTCAATATGGGATAACAAACCCCAAACTTATGATATTGGACTTATAGATTTATAAATCGGCGCTAACAAAGGATATAGGTGCTGCATACCCTAAAAAAAAGCATGGTGAACGTGAAATAAAAAAACGAATGCAATTCTTCCAATGCTATGAATAAAACATCTAATTTTTTCTATTATAAAAGGGCAAAAAAGGTTATTATAATTGCATAACACTAACATCTCTCTTAGAAAAAAAAATATCTGCAGGCTTATGGGTACTCATAAAGCACTATGAAAAAAATTCAATTAAACTTTTCTTAACCAGATTTCATCACTAGCAAAGGCGTTATATGCAATTAAGTACCTTGCTAAATGTCAATTTCGTAATAAATATATATTTCTAGCAAAAGGTGATGTCAAAAAAGTTCACACTGAAATCATTTCAAATAATGGATGAGCCAAAGTTTCATTGTAGACGGCATTGTACTTTTAATTTTTGATTTTCATATTAAAATTCTATGTAAATTTATTTTATAAAGTGTGTGTTAGCTATTTTCCTTTTGATGTAATTGATAATACATCATTTTTATAAGTTGTTTAATTTTTATCATCTATAATCCTTTTACGACATAGTATGGGGTAGAATAACAATAATGACTAGACACAAAATGTACTGATGAAACAGTTTTAATGTTTATACAGAAAGCAAACAAAAATTTGTTGCAACTACCAGATAAGCTAGTGTAAAATATTTATAAGAAGAAACAATATGTTTTATCATTTTAGATGTGAAACTCAAAAAAATTAAAAATAAAATAAAATAATGGTCGTTTTACCTCGAACCTGTGGCCTAAAAACAAGAAATTCAATTATATTTTAAATTAATCCTTTTCTCTCTATTCATACAAACAATATTGCACTGAATCATAAAAAATACTATTAGTAACCTTAAAATTATAAGTTACGGAGCAAAATATATTATATGTATATACATTATGTTTAGTCCCACATTTACAATTTGTAACAGCTCATGTATATAACTGACGTATTGCAAGTTATAAAAGATAAGAATAATGTTTCAAAAATTCTTTTAAATAAATTAAAAAGAATAAATTTACTTTCATATGTTTTTTCCCATGCATATTCTAAAAATCTATGTACATGATTCCACTATTTATTACTATGCAATGAATCCATGAAAGTAATTTCCAATTTTCTTTTTCTTTATGCAAGGGAGAAAAAATGAATTTGCTTCATTCTGAGTTCGAATAAAAGAAATTAAAAAGCAATTATTGCAAAATGGAACTTTGAAGAAACCAATTTTATTTTATGAAATTCGCATTTTATTTTCAACCCGAAATAATTGCTTTTTCATTTTAAAACAGTTTTGCTCTTATCTTGCGAAGAACTTTTGTAATATTTGTTAAATTTTTCCATGGTGCTCTTTAAATGGTTTATTTTATTCAATGTAAGAATTTTTTTTAGGCCTGAGAGAAAGTCAGTTCATTAACAGAGTGTACAGAAATATTCATTGCATTGAAATACGGACATGTTCCAAAGTCTCTTATATATTGCTCGTCTCAATTGCCTAGTACAGCATATTAAATTATTTATTTTCAATCTATGTTAGTATAATTTATGTAGTAACAAATAGAATGTTGAATCATATAATATACTAATACGAAACGACTGTAACAAATATTAATACACAATGATTACTTAGGAAGTTTCTCAAATTCGGACGTATTTTAAAAAGGGGTCCACAAGGAGAAAATGTTTGAAAACCCTTGATCTAGATTAATACATTAAATAGGAATAGGGGAAGGTGGCCCAAAATGATTCTAGCGGGCCAAACGGTCCACATGTTTTCTTAGATACAGGTAGCGCTATCTACCGCCTAGCATATAAACTAGTTTCCAAGAGAAGAAAAGGCAATACAGGTATTCAAGGGGTCGCAGTATTATGCGTCTAAATAGAATTCCCTGAAAAATATGGTTTAATAAAATCTGTTATAAGGAAAGCATAAGCATTCCTGTTTATTTAGATATAGATTCTTTCATGTACAGAAATATGACTTCGTGATTCTCAGCGTCATCTAGTAATATGATGTAAAATGGACAGCCATATTGCCGAGTCAAATAAACCGCTGACCGAAGGAACTCCAGTACCAGGTCCTAGCCATCAAGATAAAACTTCAGCCGCTCTCAAAATGCGTGACTCATCATTAGATTATTTAATTTATTTATGGGTTTATTGTAGGACATATTTTTTTCCTTATAATTTTGAAGTATTTCATTTCATTTTTTGTGACACTTTTTCTTATTTTAAAATTTTCATTAAATAAACCATGCATACTGTAAGATTGTAAACATTTATTTTAAATTTCATTATATACTGTCATAAATAAGTTTGCATCTTTTATTTTACCGACATAAAACAATTTACAATTATTTTCAAATGAAGGATCATTTTACATTTTGGTGAGGATAAAATGACCCTTTGGACATTTTCTGAAAATATTTTTTTTAATTACAAAATATGTTTTTAAAATACTATTAAAATATATTTATGATGAAAAATATAATCTAAACTATGCAACCAAGGGCCCAAAATTTTATTTTAGCATTTATGTTACTTTATACAAGTTTTTCCTTTAAGGGGATCATTTTAGTTCACCTTCCCCTGTAATTAAAAGTACGGAATTTTCGTTCACGCGGAATAGATGCAATTTTTAGGATTTTTTTTCGAATTCTGAGTCCATTCAAACCATAAGCAATTTTTGAACAGACACGAAATTATGCAAACATTTCTTATTTTTATAATATTTCTATTGCATAATTTTTCTCTATTATTTTTATCTCTACTATAATTAGTCTCTATATAAGCATTCTAACTATTATATAATTTTTATTTTATTTATTTTACTTTTTTATTTATTTAAGCAAGAAATTACGTTAAAGAATATTTCAAACGTAAATTCAAGATTCAAATAAGCTTCACATATGAAATGTGCTCAAAAATTAATGAAAATAACCAACGAGGTATAATATTCAAGTATTTCTTGGCTCACCATTTGTGGAACAATTTAGAAGACTTGAAATTGCAAGTGAAGGATTTGGATATAAACACAATGCTAAAATCGAATCTGAAAAACCTTCTAATGAACTTCCATGAAAATAACACGTGAAAATAAATACAAAAAAATCTGGAGTGACTCCACTCGACTTTCCGAACACTTACGATTAAGATCATTACCAAGCATTTAAATAAATTTTAATCGATGAATAATTCAAACATATATACAAAATTGAAGCTCAATCGAATGTACCGTTTAAACGCTAGCGCACTTTCAAGAATTTCTCCCCATAGGCCAAATGTAAAAGAATTCTCTGTCGTAGCCCTGTAGAAAAACTATAAGTTCTATAGACACCAAAATCAATACCAGTCTTTCTACGGTGGTTTATAACATGCATATCCAATTTGAGTTTAATCGAATGTACCGTTTAATCACTAGCGCACTTTTAAGAATTTCCTCCCATAGGCTATAATGTAAAAGAAATCTTTGCCGTAGCCCTGTAGAAAAACTATAAGTCCTATGCACATCAAAATCAATACCGGTCTTATAATGGTGGTTTATAACATATCTACCCAATTTGAGGTCAATCGAATGTATCGTTCAAACGCTAGCGCACTTTCAATAATTTCCTCCCATAGGCCATAATGTAAAAGAAATCTTTGTCGTAGCCCTGTAGAAAAACTATAAGTCCTATACACACAAAAATCATTACCGGCCTTGCGACGGTAGTTCATAACATATACACCCAATTTGAGCTCAATCGAATGCCCCGTTCAGGAGCTATCGTGTTCACTCACATACACACAAACACACATACACACAGACACACACACACACACACACACACACACACACACACACACACACACATACATGCATCTCGTAAAATTAGCATAAATGAGTTCAGAAGACCTCAAAACGTGTAAATACACCAAAATATCGAATTCGAATTTTTTCATGATTACAATACTTTCCTTACATGGTACATGTTCGGAAAGTAAAAAATGAAGCCTATTTCCACAATGGTAAATCATTTTAACCATCTGTGGTTGCAAGTATGATCACCGTAAGGCATATTTTATTGCTCTAAAGTTTTTCGAAATGTCCTTTCTTGTGAGTTCAATGACCGGAACATCCACTGTTATTTCCTAATGTTACAATCCGTAAATGGTAATGAAGATCCTAATTTTAAGCGCATATTGTGAGTTAATAAATGCTCTTTTCCAAACTTTGCTAAAGGAATTACACAGAGCAATTGGAGCCCATAAAGTAATTAAAAAACTTTGTAAAAAACACACATAAGAAGTAAAAGGAAAGAGGATAAGTAAAGATTCGTAAAGAACACAGGGAACTGTGTTCCCTGTGTTCTTTACGACGAAGGGCTTGGACTGAAGAAGTTCAAAACAATTTTTGAACGAAACGCGTATCCTCTTTCCTTTTACTTCTTATGTGTGTTTTTTACAAAGTTTTTTAATTACTTTATCGTTTATTACCAGTATTTTGAGTGTTTTTTCAATTGGAGCCCATCTAACAGCATAGACTCAGAGCGTTTCTTTCGTAATTATAATGAGGTCTTTAAGGACACAAGGGCGACTCTAAAACAGTCAGATGTTGATATTACAACAATGTAGGTTTTTATTAATACTGAGTATAAAATTTATGTGCACGAAAATTTTTTATAAGTAGTTTATGCGAATTTTAGCTAAATTTTAAATTTTCATAATTTTTTTCTGGGAAATATTTTTTAATTGCGAAAATTCCACACGTGTAAACATAATTTAACGTTCTATATATTTAGAGTAAAAAAAAAATGAAGTCTTGCTTCAGTTCAACTTTCTATATTTCAGGTATTTTAAAAATATCTGGCCCATTTGTAAAGTCTTTTTAAGTGAAACCGGAATAGCATTTTCATTGCACGTTCAAAATCACGTGTTTTCCTTCACCAATTGACTAACACTTAAAGGAAAATAATTGTTACATAAATTTCCTCATAAGTTTCATTACAAGTCGCTGTCCTTTTCGAAAAATGTATCAACACTATTAAATCCTTTTTGGTCTATAATCCGTTTTAGTTCAGTATTTTTGGAAGGAAAAAAATGTTTGGTTTCAGCGAATTATTCTTAAAAATATCACTAACATATCAGCACTAGTAATTTTGCCCCGAGCACGATGATGACATTTGTGTTCTGTATCCGCAATAGCTTCTCTATGTGATTCATAATTTTCTGAATTTCTAAAAATATTTATTGACATAATCCGTAGAATTATGAAAAAATATTTTATTCCAAATACTCCAGTTCGCAGCTTAAAAATAATATGTTTGAGAAGCATGGATGTAAATATTCTGCACTGGAAAACATAAAACCGCATTTAAATATCTGGTGAAACAATCAAGTGAAAATACCAAATACATTTCTCGAAATCATATAAATAAGTTTATGCTTAGAAAAGCATAAACAATTGCAATTATTCAGTTCTTAGAAAAAGATGCCTCCGTAATTTCATATATTTCAACGGTAATGAACGTTTTTTGTCGTTTCTAACAATTCATTTTATTATAATTTCCATTACAACGAAAACAATTTATATAAAAGAAGAACGTTTCATGAATTCATTTGTGAATGGATGGAATCAAAATTATAATTTAACCAAATCTAACAACATCATTAAATGCATTGAAATAGGTATTGGAGACGAATTTTACTTTATGATAACTGGCGGGCATTTGCCACTACAACGGCCAAAGGTATTGGTCATTCCTTTAAAGGGGCACTCAGTGGGCGGCCCAACGCTACACCCAATGAAGGGTGCGGACAAGTTAACATTCAAACCCATGCCAGAAATTGAACCCCGAACCAAAGCGTGATAAATTAGACATTCATTAGCCACTACATCACCTTGAAGGCATGGGTATGAATGCAAGAATAGTACTTTTGAAATTTAGTTTTAAATTTTTAAAGTGCTTCGTCCCATGCGTCACAAGAAATTGTGGTGACCCTCGTACGTAAATGTTTACTAGACATTCATACTACGTCATAAAGAAGTTTTTATTTATTTCAATTGATTTTCAATTTTGCGTTTACACCCACCTTCACTCCTGGATCCTGGATTACACACAACTGCAAAAGTGAACTTTTATTGGAAAGATAGAAAAGTTAATCACAGAATATGGCTGAAAAGCAGTGAGTGATACAGGAAATTAAATTGATATTTTTAAAAAGTTGAAAAAGTTGTTTCATACATGTGGGGACCGCTGATAAGGGAAATAGTAAACAGCATAGCCACGTTCAATTTTACTGATTTAATTTCACAAGCGTTAATCTAAGATGCATACCACCAGTTTAAAAAAATGGTCAAAATTTATCTAACTTATAATGGAGAGATACCTTATGTTAAATATCCAGCTTCACGCAAAATCCTACATAAAAGTTTATAAAAAAGTTTTATAAATAACGTGGAATCTTTAAATGATGAAATTTAGTACGTCAGGTTCAACTATGCAATAAAATATTTTGGTAACATTAGACGTGATAGTCTTCACAAGATATTTCATTGTTTCAAATATCCTCAAGCCCATCACAGAGACTTGTGAAATATTATTCTCCATTGAAAATCCGTAAAAATATTTCTACATGTCTTTCACCAGTTCATGCGTTTATAAAAAATGATAACTTGCATGCATATTTATGCTCATAAAAATACTTAAGTCACGTGCACTGAAACACATACACACACATATACACTCACATCGGCAATATCTCGCTTTATCAGTATTATTCGCTGTAATGCATAATCAGCTCTGCGCAGCTATTTCAGAGAAACCTCATCTTAGAATGCCCTGACCTGAACTCACCCTTGTAATATCCTGCACGAACTAATTTGCTTTAGTTAATGCAGGTACCTTGGCAGTGATTCATTCTGCGGAGGGCGATTAAATTTAGATATGATATACGCATTCACGCCTCAGTTGCAAGAGTTTGTTAACCCACCTGTGATAATTATGTCCCCAGCACTGCCCTGAATTTAATGCCCCCACTCCTATTGAAAGGTTTCTGCAGGAAAGTGGCGCGTGGCTGGGATAATTAAAATGTATATTTGTGGAAAATGGAACTTGGCCTTGCAGTTTGACGAATAGTTTCGTGCGAAGGGGTGTTTTCGTGTGTTTTTGCATGTGAGTCGGAAATATTTTTGGGAATTGATAACTAAGTATTAATTTCGATTAAGTGAATGTTTGACTGTAAAACGAGTTTTGTGTAAGATATTAAATCCTAATCGTCTAAGGTAATGAAAATTACATGCAAATTTAATTACATTTATAAGTTTAAATTGATATGAATACAAACTAATGCATTAAATAAAAATGTTTATAAATTTTAGAAGGGTCACAAAGTAATTAATAACGCGATTTTGTATGACAATATTTCGTCCAAACGTAATTACTCAAGCTAACAACATGCAATGCCATATGAATATGAGGTTTGTATCGTAGGTTCTCGGGAAAAGATTTTTTTCAAAATTTGTCAGCTATGGATGTCGGGAACAAAAGCGTTTGTTTTACTTAACTATGTTCTGTTGGGAAATATAAAACTATGAAACTTTGAACTCTTTCCCTGACCCAGTTTCTCCTGCACGCGTCGATGTCCGCATATGTAGATGTATGGATCTGCATGTGATAATTACCCAAACGAGGGCCCCTTACTTAACACGTGCTATGGGGCCCCTGGCAACCGTGGGGGCAAGAACGCATGCATGCTGTACTTTCAATTCACTCTCTTCCATGCGCTGCTGCTAAGCGGTCGACATCCCGACCAGCCAAAATTCAATCTTTGTAAATATGATATTCCCCTTTAAAATATATATTGTATAACCTAGACGGAAAATAAATATATTGTACTCATTCAAGAGCACGAAACTAAAATATATACAAATAATAATGTCGTGTATTCCAGTTTTCGTTCCAGCCAATTTAGCGGGATGAAGGAGGAGATAACGGACTTACGCCTTTGAAGGAGGTAAGTGATACCTCTTTTACCTCCTCGCTTATTTAATAGATTATGAGACTGAATAGTCTCTGTGCCTTGAAAGAATATTAAAATTTCTGAGGACATTGTGAAACAAAAAAAAATTAATATGGCTTCATTTAAAGAAAGCCAAGTGGTTGAGAAATTAAACCAACATAATTATTCAAACTGGAAATTCAAATTGGAGATGCTGTTGATAAAAGAAGATCTTAATGATCTCTTAACAGATGATCCGCCATCGCCAATAACCGATACATGGCGAAAGAAAGATAACAATGCTAGAGCCTTAATCAATTTATTCATTGAAGATTCCCAAATAGTACATGTGAAAAATCTCACAACCGCAAAGGCTACATGGGAAGCTCTGAGGACCATACACGAAAGGTGTAACCTCTCTAGCAAGCTGTATCTATTGAGAAAATTATATAGCACAAAACTTGACGAGAGAGGAAATATGCTAGAGCATACGACAAAAATACTCGAACTGGTTGAGAGGTTAAAGGCCATAGGGGAAAAGATCAGTGACTCTCACATATCGGCGTTGTTTTTGTGTTCCCTGCCGGAGAGCTATGACACACTGATAACGGCACTAGAAGCGAGACCTGAAGAGGAATTAAATCCGGAGTTTATTAGAAGCAAGCTAATAGATGAATACAACAGACGTATTGAGAATAGCCGACCGTCTGAAAATTTTACTAAAGCATTTCAAACAAACAAAAAACACAACAGCAATTATAGACGAGAAACTAAATATTGTTCACACTGTAAAATGAAAAATCACACAAAATTAGAATGCTGGCACCTTAAGAAATTACAGAACAAAAACACAAGATACAAAAATCAAAATTTCACATCCAAACAAGCTAATTCATCACTATGCTTTGAATCAAACGATAGACACAGATTTGAGGAAGAGTCGAACCGAAATTATACAGATAGAGCTAGTGACACCGCATCTAAATTTAAAAATTTAGCACTATTAGCTGAAAGTCCAGGTAAAAAGTGGATAATAGACTCTGGCAGTTCATCACACATTTCAAATAATAAAATTTTATTCACTAGAATAAATGACACCAATATAAGCGATGTTGTAATTGCTAACGGAAAATCGTTGACCTCCTACGGGTCGGGAGACATAGAATTCAAGGCAAAAACATCGGGAGGAGAGATTAATAAAATTACACTGCGTAATGTTCTATTTGTACCCGAAATCGAAGCAAATTTACTGTCTGTAAAAAGGGCAACTGAAAACGGTTGTACGGTGGTATTTGACAAAAACAAGTGTGAAATTATACATGGGGATAAAACTTATATTGAAGGTTATGTAAATAATAATTTGTATGAGTGTAATATAAACAATGCCGCATACCACACCGCAAACTTAGTTAACGTATGTGAAAATAAAAATTGTATATATAAATGGCATAAAAGATTGGGTCATAGAAATGTCAATCATATAAAAGAATTAGTGAATAAAGATTTGGCTATAGGGATTGAAATAGATGAATGTAAACATGATAATGTATGTGAAACCTGTATTATGTCGAAACTTTCTGATAGTCCATATCCAAAAATTGCGAGTTTCAGAGCCACAAAGGCGATAGAATTGGTACACACTGACCTCTGTGGACCAATGCAAACCCCAACAATTGGTGGGAAATACTATTTTTTGACCTTCATAGATGACTTTAGCCGGTTTACTGTAATATATCTATTAAAAAATAAACATGAAGTTTTCTCTAAATTTAAGGAGTATGTGGCAATGACCGCAAATAAGTTTGGAAGAAAAGTGCAGGCAATCCGTTCCGATAACGGAGGGGAGTACATAGGGAAAGAATTTGATGAATATATGAAGAGAGAGGGAATAGATCACCAACTGACAGTTCCGTACTCTGCACCTCAGAACGGGGTTGCGGAACGCAAAAATCGCACCTTGATGGAGATGTGTCGGTGTCTCCTTAAGGAGGGTGATTTACCTAACTCCTTTTGGGGGGAAGCCATTAACACTGCGACGTATTTGCAAAATAGGCTCCCTACACAATCCTGTGATTCCACTCCCTATGAGAAATGGACTGGTCGTAAACCAGATCTATCAAATATTAAAACGTTCGGTTGTCGCGCATTTGCATATATTCAAAAATTACATAGAGGAAAACTTGATAACACCGCTACAGAAGGGATATTCGTAGGTTATGATAATAGGAGTAAGGGATATAGAATTTGTACCAACGGTAGAAATGTAATTATAAGTAGAACAGTCAAATTCCTAGAAGACAGAAATCAGGAAATAATTAAAAATGATGAATCACATAACGGGGAAGGAAAATCAAACAGCGGTAATCCTCAACCTATGCAGCAATTGATCGGTGTTGAATTAGATAGCGCCGGCGACAATGTACAAAATCCAAATAATATTCCTGCTAACTCAAATGGTACACAAAATTATCCTCGCAGATCAGAGAGGAGTAATAAAGGCGTTCCTCCTGATAGATTTGCATATGTAATAAATAATACCAGGATAGTAGAACCTAAAAGTTGGGATGAAATTCAAAAAATGGAAAACCCCGTGGAGAAGGAAAAATGGGTAAACGCAACACTAGACGAAATAAATTCACTTCATGATAATAACACATGGGATTTAGTTGTAGCCCCCCCTGGAACAAAAGTTATTGGATGCAAATGGGCTTTTAAATTAAAATATAATAGTCAAGGCTCAGTAGAAAAATACAAAGCAAGGCTTGTTGCCAAAGGTTTCTCCCAAAAATACGGAGTAGACTATGACGAGACCTTTGCACCTGTTGCGTCTCATACAACGATAAGGAGTTTTTTGGCAATGGCTGTATATAAAAATTTAAGTCTTAGACATATCGATATAAAAACTGCATTTTTACACGGAGAATTAGAGGAAGAAGTGTATATGCATCAGCCCGAAGGGCATGTAATCCCCGGAGAGGAACACAAAGTTTGTAAACTTAAAAAGGCAATATATGGGCTGAAACAAGCTGCTAGAGCTTGGAACTTAAAAATCCACCAATCTCTAACCAAATTCGGCTTTCAACAGAGCTCGGTTGACAAATGCATGTATAAACAAACAGTAAATAACAAAACGACATATGTTATTGTTTATGTAGATGATCTACTAATCGCAGGAGAAGATCAAAACATTGACAAACTCATAAATAAATTAAAGAGCGAATACCCTGTAACTGATTTAGGCGAAGCCAAATACTACTTAGGCATAAACATAAATCGACCAAATAAAAACACAATGACACTTGATCAAACTAACAAAATCCAAGAACTAATAACTAAATTCAGTTTAGAAAACTCAAAACCAACAGAAACACCCATGGAGCCAGGCTACATTAAAACACTAGATGACGAAAATCTCTTGCCAAACAACACTAAATACAGACAGGCTGTAGGTGCACTACTATATATTTCCACCATATCTAGACCAGATATAAGTGCCGCTGTGAACATCTTAAGCCGAAGAAATCAAAATCCCAGAGCGAAAGATTGGGAAGCCGTCAAAAGAACCATCAGATACCTCAAGACAACAATTGACCTTAAACTGACTTTTACAAATTTTGAGGAACCTGTCCTAAAAGTTTACGCAGATGCAGATTGGGCCAACGATCCAGCAGATCGAAAATCCATCTCTGGAAATCTATTTATGCTAGGAAATAATCCTATTTACTGGGTTTCCAAGAAACAGCTGTGCGTGACATTGTCATCAGCTGAGGCGGAATACGTCTCTGCTGCCAGTGCTGCACAAGAAATTGCGTGGCTAATAAATCTACTAAAGGAACTGGACATGCCGCAAGACTATCCAGTGACCGTGTTTGAAGACAACCAATCGTGCATTAAATTGGCCAAATCAGACAGACATCATCACAAAACAAAACATATAGACCTGAGATACCATCTTCTCAAGCATTTGGTAGAAGACAAGGTGATAACTTTTCAATACGTCCCCACTGACTCAATGACTGCAGACATCCTGACAAAAGCTCTTCCACGAAGGAGCTTTATAGGACATAGAACTGTCATTTTGAACGATTATTGAACGTTTCAAGTTTTAGGCAGGAGTGTTGGGAAATATAAAACTATGAAACTTTGAACTCTTTCCCTGACCCAGTTTCTCCTGCACGCGTCGATGTCCGCATATGTAGATGTATGGATCTGCATGTGATAATTACCCAAACGAGGGCCCCTTACTTAACACGTGCTATGGGGCCCCTGGCAACCGTGGGGGCAAGAACGCATGCATGCTGTACTTTCAAGTCACTCTCTTCCATGCGCTGCTGCTAAGCGGTCGACATCCCGACCAGCCAAAATTCAATCTTTGTAAATATGATATTCCCCTTTAAAATATATATTGTATAACCTAGACGGAAAATAAATATATTGTACTCATTCAAGAGCACGAAACTAAAATATATACAAATAATAATGTCGTGTATTCCAGTTTTCGTTCCAGCCAATTTAGCGGGATGAAGGAGGAGATAACGGACTTACGCCTTTGAAGGAGGTAAGTGATACCTCTTTTACCTCCTCGCTTATTTAATATGTTCATGTAATGATGTTATAATTGTTGGAAGGCAAATGTCACTTGGAAAGTGAAATTTAATTGGCAGAGTCAATCGGTCATCCAGTTGAAACTGGTCAATACTGCTGAAGCTCGAAATCTGCAGGTCAAGATTTTGGCGTCTCGGTTGTGTCATTTTTCGGTAATATGGTCAATTGGTGTCAAGGGCGGCTAAAACGAGTTGGCCTTGGGGGGGGGGAATCTTTCCACCCCCTCCAAACAAAATTGTTAAAAAATCTCTAGTTTCGTATACTTCACGATTCCACATGTTCAGTTTGCGTTTTGAACAATCTGAAGACCTGTCTAAACAGTCCAATGAACCGCTCCGAAAAATCAACCTGGAACCGCCCTTGTTTGGCGTATAAACATTGGCAGCGCTAGCTAGAAGACACACAGCAATAGATAATAATAATTCAAAAATTTTCTATCAATAACTTAGGTAGAAAATAATGTATTTGCTATCGGTTACATAATACATTTTTCATATTCGTCAGAAACAAAACAAAACCACGCAGACAATCGGCTCAAGTGTTAAAACCGAGTTAAGAACGGCAGTATTAATCATTAACCTAAAAGTTACCTTCTCACATTCCGCATTAGCTTCCAAAACGGAATTTCTGTATAATGGCAGAAATATGTATCATCCTTCATCACAACGGGGGAATCAGTTAAAGACATTTGACAGGACATGGCAGCTGAAAGCTTTCTTGCGAGTAATTTAATTAATTATGTCGAAGCAACTTTGAATATATCAAGAAAGACAGCATTCTACGCAAATCTTCGATGCCGCAAAAGCTGAATTCGCAGTGTCATTTTGTTTACGCTTCCACATTAATAAGTTTTGTGGCATATATGCGTTTATTCTGCCCCTCCCCTTCCCCACGTGATGTATGAATTGCCGAGTTTACCTCAATATATGCCAAAGATTTATATTGCAAGGTAATTTCAGAAATCTGAATTGTTTGATTTGAAGAATGTTAAACTTTCGGATGAAATCTAGGCAAAATGATGTAAGAAAATTTTTGTGAAATAATGTTTTAATATTGAAATATAATTATTTTTTACATATGCTGATTTATAAATAACATTTATTAGAATACTATTTTATTTCATAAAGAAGGAAACATATTCTATAAAATATTACTATATGATTTTGTTTTGAATGCTCTGTCACTTTTAATTCTATGTAACCTATAAAGCCATACATAACTATGAACAAACATTAAAAAAACATTGCGTTTAAAGATGCATTTTTACAATATGATTAAAATTAAAATCACTTTACAAGTGTGTAACAATACGCTAAATCAATCATTAAATGTATTGTATGCGATATTTACGGAACTCGAAAAACATAAAGAAGAGAACGAAACATTTTATTTATGGCTGCACAAAACCAGATGCTGCTATTTTCACCAAATTAAGAGGAAAAAATTATTGTCGGTTCATTGATGATAATCGGAACCTTGATGTAAAAAAATATAGTTAATGTAGATACATAAAAATATTTTAATTATGTAAAAAATGTATATATGTGAGCTCTCTATACTTATATATAATGAAGAAGGACTTTTTTTAAAAAAAAGCACAATACAGACCACTCGGAAGAAAACCGGAAAACCAAATAGATTGTAAGTGGATATGTTAGCAGTAGTAAAGAAAGTTTCTTAAAATCACGCAAAAAATGAATCGCAATATCTCCGGAAATTATCGTAGAAAATTAGTGAAAATTTACATTTAGGGTAATTTGAAGGTTTCTTTTGTTTAATAAAGTCAAAGTAGTATGTTGCCATTGAAAAAAACGAAGTTGATGCAGAATTAAATATGAAGACGGCCCCTTATGTATATTAAATTACTAGAAAATTAAAGTATACATTATTTGCAAACTAATGGTATATATAACTTTGCAGTCAGGTGAATAATGGCCAAATAAAGAGCAAGTGGGCCTTTTTTTCTGCATTTTTACATGTAATGTTTGCACTGTGAATGAGACTTGTACAGGTTTCCTTTATGGTGGGTAAAGTATGGTGGGTATGGTGGGTATTTATGGTGGGTAAAGCACCGTACTCCGGTTTCGGGTTCAACTCCCGGCGGCCGGGTTCGATCTCCGACTGGGCGTGGTTGTCATGACCGTGCCTTTAATAGGGGGCGACGTTGGTCCACCTACTAGGTGCCGCCATAATAAAGAGACCAACAATTCCGGCCTGTTGTGACCAAAACCTTCACGTCAGAGACCGTCCATTTGAGAAAAAAAAATTTTCGTATGACAAATTATTATAGCTAAAATTTAATTTATCTATAATAATTTAGCCATATAAGCCAGTATAATTCAAGCATCATAAATAGAAACTGGTTTACTTACTAAAAATTCTTCTCACCAGTCTATATACAGGGTGTTTATAATTAAACTAGCAGTATAAACACAGTACCGTAAATAAAATTGGTGAACGGATTACAACTAAATTTGGTGTATAGACTATACATGAAATGTGCTCCAGGAATTTTGAAAAACAAATAGCTCAAATAATTTCCTCTGTGTGACGCATTGCATGGTACAATAGCAAATTTAATAAATCGAATAAATTGAATAAATAGAAATATACAAACAATTTTGAAATTTATTTAATAGTTTTTGAACATTCATTAACAAATTTTAGCAGTTTCTTGAGCTAAAATGTCATGCAATTTACCACCTAATAGACAATTTTGGAACTAATATTTTAAAAGACGTCCATGAGCACATCTTGTATACAATTTATATCCGAAATTGGTGTCTATCTACTCAACCGTTTGAGTTTGAAATTGTTTTTTAAAGGGAATGAATTTTTTTAATAGCCAGTATATTTGCTCATGTTCAGTACCATATATTTTTCGTGTTTATTCAAAATTTGTTCACGTAAAATGAACATCTCACTGATATACAACTCCAATAGAGCATTCTATAATTTTCTGCTCTTCAAATCACCTGAAATCTATGTAATTAATTCTAAGAAAATGTAGTAAGGTCCATAAAAACTTGAAAAGAAAAGGAAAATAGTCAAGTAAAATCTTCAAAGTTTAACAGGAAATGATGCAGAAAGATTTAAATGATTTATTTCTTTTAACGTTTCCTATAAATGCATATAAATCAATGAAAAGTAGTTTAAATATTCTTAAGATCATTTTACTGAAAATCATCTTTTCTCTGGGTGGTATTCTTACTTAATCGCTTCATTAAATATTCATTTAAAAAAAGAGCAAAACGTAAATCGATTTTATACACATTTTTTGACTTATTTGCTGTTATTTATTTTTCAAATGCATAAATTTCCCTAAAAACGGATGCTTCTGCATTCGTTTACAAAATAAAAGTGTTAATTCAATATGGCATTAAATTAATTTTAAACGATATCGCTATTAAGTAGAATATGTGGATTATTCATATAGCATTTAGAGGCTTTCATAAACAATTAATATTATAAATTACTTATAAAAAATCCTTATTATTCTTTATTCTAACTATCACGATTAGTGAAGAAAGCTTTTGGCCACGTGACTTCTCTGTTGTCCGAGGAAGTTAAATGTTTATATAAGATGTCGTTTGTATTTGCTTTCCCGCGTAAATATTCGTGTTAATAAAAATGTATGTTTTGTACTGCAATACTCATATCTGGCTAAATAACCACATTATTTCGAAAATGCATTACATAGTTTTTGAACACGCTTTGAGTAATTTATTAAAAACCATATTTCAAGGATCACATCTTTAATACTATATTATCTAAAAGAAATTTTAAAAAGAACTTAATATATATAAATCGTCATCAATGAGATCCGCATACATGTGAATATATACCTGTAAAAAGTATTTTACTCTCTTAAAACTTGGATGATTTTAATTTAAAAATACAAATAAATAGCAGTACTGAATTGGTTTTATATAAATGGAATTACTTATTTTGTGCAATTTTGAAAAACAACTTTAAGATGACATGGTCTAAAAAGTAAGCAATTTTGATAATTTCTAAAATTAACTAGACAATTTTCAGCAATAAAAATTGTAATTGCATAATGTTAACATGTCAATTGTGACATTTATAAATTGTGTGGTATTTTATATGCAGGTCCATATATGTTTACTTCATGGTGATGGGGGATGGAAAGGATGGCGATGGTAATCACCAAAAGGATTGTGATGGTGAAGTCAATAGTTTCACCTAAATTGTCGGTGCTTTCTTTTACATGTATTTAATACTTTTATATGTTCTTAAATCATTCTATGTGTTTAAATTTTATTGTTTTTACATTTAGCAGCAGCTGATGATTATTATGTTCTCAAGAAATTTGCAAAAATTTTCAATGAAAGAAGACAAGTAATTTGTATAAAATGCATTATACATTTCTGTGCAGTCAATAATATTTACTTGAAAAAGTATCACCCTTCTTCAGTTAAAAAATATTTTAAAAAATTTTAATTTCGAAATGTTTAAATCATTTGGAAGTTTTCAGATGTTTGATAGTTTGGAACATCAGACTCAAACACGGGCACCTGAATTTACTAGCCATCTAAAATTTACGTTTCTGGAAATTGTCTTTTTTTAATCTGCGATGTCACTAAAATTATGTGAAACGCAATTGCACCTTCAATTCTGAACATAATAAAATTAAAAAAGAGCATACATTTCAATATGGCATATTTTTTTATTATTATACGTTTTATTACGGTAAAAGTTATCAATTTGAAAATATGCTTTGAAACAAGCAATAACAAAAAATATTCTGGGAAATTCACGCAGTATATCGGATACAAATTAATAGTACACATCTGACTAATTTTAATAGCGATATTTTTGCTTCTCACTTCTGCATAGTTTTAAAAAAGAAATTTTTTTGAAAAATTGTGCACAAATTCATTCTAGTCAAATACATATAATGATATATATATATTTGGTTTTTGGTGTACTAAGTATAAATGCTTTTTATACGCAATAAAAATGTGTTTTTAACACTGAGACAGTCTTAAAACACGAAATATCTTCCAAAACTGTTGGTATAGTTGCTAAAATTTCATTATTAAAGTTGTAAACAACTGAGCATTTTATTAAACAATATCATTTTTTTAATATTGCTGATTTTTTAAATTAAAATGTTACAAAAAAAGAATAAATTATTTTAGTAGTAGGCGTACTTTCTTTTAATTTGAATTTATTATATTTATTGCGTTTTACTTTTTAACATTTTTGTATGTAAAAAGGGAGAGAAAGAAATAGAGAACTATCACTATATTTGAATATAAATACGAACAGAAATCGTTGTTGCTGAAAAAGTAAAAACGTAAATATAAATATTTTCGGTTATGCAAAAATAAATCTAGCAGTACAAATTTACTATGCAAAGAAATATCTTTATAAAGAATTCTATGTTATCATCATCAGGAAGAAGAATTCTTGTTGACTTTAAAACTGAGCGGACCAAAGAGAAAATGGAATATTTCCCATGAAAATTGATAATACTACCCACGACTTCATAACGCCATCCAGATATTATGTCAAACTATTCTAAAATCCCCCTTCTCTGAGCAAATATGCATTTAACAAACAGGCGATTTTATCGCTTTCAGTATTTTAAGATAAGCATTTAGGTAAACTTGAAAAAATCAGTTTATCTTGGTAGGCTTATTTATTTCAGTATTGTAGTAGTAGCATAAGACGCAATTAAAATAATAATAATTTTCTTACTACTGAATGCAAATTTTTCTTACAGGAAAGTACTTATATATATAACTACAAAACATGTAGACTTAAATAAAATAATTTTAATGCCGTATTTATTTTTTGATCATTCAAATATAAATAACTGCGGATAAAAATATTCTTCTTAATTGCTGAACCACAAAAATTAATGTTAAAACTAGTTGACTGCTTTTCCAGAATGAACCAGCGTGACCCTAATATATAGTTCTGTCGATAAGATGTATGTATTTACATATTTGATACCAAATGGTTTAATAAGACAATTGTAATTTAAAGTTGCTCGTATAATAAAGAATAATACAGCTATTACTATTTCAGTTGATTATAAATATATATCATGCCTGTTATTGAAAATAAGACAAATTTGTCTAAATAAAATATTTTGCATGATACTAATTAATCAAAATCCTGCACACGCCATTCTGTACACTAATGAGAAATATCGTGCAAGACAACCATGCATGTGTGTGAAATGGGTAGTATAATACGCAATATATAAAAACAGATGAAAACTAACTCAACGGAAGTTTCAGAAGGTCAACAATTTCGGTCTCATGTAAATGACAAAAAAGTGTATGGGGTGTTGTTTATCCTTTGTTTAGAAATAACTTAAGATACGTAATAACGTGTGTTTTCTCAGTAGGTGAAACTCTTCTACACCTATTTTCCATGGATGTAATAACGTTATCAATAATATTTTAGGGAATAACGTTACACTCCTAAATAATTACATTTTCAAGGGGCCAGATATATACGGTATACACACTATCTATTTACCTATCTATAGATATATGAAATCAGGTCAGAAGAGCATGAGAGCACTATTTTATACGCTGCATTGTTCCATCTGCACATTTTACACAAAACAGTAGTTTGAATTCTGCTATCACCACGGACTATCACCAAAGAAAGGAATTGCCTGCGGCTACAGCTTGAGCAACAAAATAAACGTTCAGTATGTCTTCTACATACATTTGGTGTCATCAGACTCCAAATTTTATATAGGTCAGTAAATCCATCTTTACACATTCTATTTCATCACATCAACTGACCTTGTCTGATCCTGACGATCGTCGGATTAGACAACATTAGCTAATGTGCGTAGCGAAAGTCTTGATGAAGCTTATTTCAAATTGCTGGGTTTGACACATTTCGTCTTCTTACTAGGATTAATTTGTCAATTAATAGCAGTATTGCTTGTCTGTTTTGACGAGTTATTAACTAGATACATCGGTCATTATTTGCTAAGGCAGCTCGTAGACGACCATATCCTGTTTGATTTAAGAATATGTTTATCTTCAATATATCATATGTGATTCCTTTTGTGTTCTTTGCCCTCATCAACAATGTTTACCCGTTTCTTTCCTTCAACCAAAATCCAGTTACCCAAAGAATATGAATTTCAATAAATTAACAATAAAACGGCAGCTCTAAAGAACGAACGAATCACAGACGAACTTTTGCCTCATAATATACAAATAAAAATAAATAATTTGACTTGGTTTTTCAAGGGGTTTTTTTCCGATAATGTGCAGAAAGGTAGTTTCAGTATAACTATTATCACCAAAATTCATGTTTTTTGTTTTATACCTCGGTGACATCAGGGATATCAGTGGAAAATTTATCGTCCAAGGTATCCTCAACATGGTCGCCCCTTTACACATATTGCTACTCGGAATTAAATACAATGATTTCAAATAATACTTCTTGAGATTTCAAGAGCTTTCGCTACTCTTCTTATTGTTTTCACTAACTTAAGTCTTTCTATAATATGTAAAGCCATGGATTATTGCAAAATACAATGTTGTGACATTTTCATTTTACTTTTTTTAAATGAAAAATAAAATGCTAAATTTTAAGACTAAGATGACAATTCTCTTGAGTTAGAACTTTTGAGTTTATCGCCTTATGGATTTTTAGGTAATGAACGTTGTTTTTAATATAAAGTTTTCTTCTTAATAGCATCATATATGGTTTCGAAAAGCCAAATTTCAGAAAAGCTGAAATCATGGGCTTGGCTGGAGTCAGTATAGGTGGGTTTACTGACCTGCAAACCGATTGAACTGGTAGTTGCATTACCGAAATGCATGCAGGCAAGTTACTGAAGCTTCATTTCGAACCTTAAATTGCAGTCGTGGGTGATTACCGTATTTTAGTATGTCAGACCTTCAAAGAAAAATATACATGTTTTGTACTACGTTAGTTACTGACTACATATTTCTGAAATTTCCATAATTTCGCCAGGTATTTTTGAGCAGTGCGTAGACATACAAAGCCGATATTTTTTGAATATGGGTTTATTCTCAAATACATTTTACATATTTGAGATTTTAAAAAGTCTGTTTTATTTCTTTTAAATAAATATATGTTGATATTTTGAAGAGTTTTTTTCCTTGGGAATTAATATTTCATCTTTGCTAAAAGTGTTTTTTAAAGTCTGCTTTATTAAATTAAACAATAAAAATTGAAATCGAAATGTTGATAAACATATTTTATATTCCACAAATAATTTACTGGAAATAACTGCATCTTATGAAAATATTTTAAAACTGCCTTAATCTTCTACACCATATTCCAAATAATGTAAAGTGGATAAGAAATAAATACCGAAACTTTCTACGTGTAGGGGAAATCTGCTATTTTCTAAAAAAAAGCATGGACAAATCTTTGTTGCACAAAAATAAATTTAACCAGTTCAAACAGATAAAAAGGAGTAATACTCTCCGCAATACATCTTCTATTATGTAGCAAACATTTTTATTCCTAGATATATGTTAGTATCATAATAGAGAAAAATTTTTGTTGACTCTAAAACAGCAGTGTCGACAAAAGGAAAATTGAAATACTCCCTATGAAAAGTGATAACATTACCCGCGAGTTGATAACGCTATCAAGATACTATGTCAAAAGAATTCTGAAATCACCAGTTTTCAGGAAAAGACGCATCTACAAAACAGACGACATCATTGCTTTGATTTTTTAAAGATAATAAATATATATGTACATACATGAAATTTAAACACAGAGACTGGTTAGAATAAGCATGTTTTATTCATTTTATTCTATTTCCATATGCGGAATGTCTAACAAACAGGACACAAGATATTTTACGCTGGGGGGGATGAATATACATTGTTATCATAATAAAAGTTAATATATTCAGAGTGATGCACAACGATACATACTGGTCAGAATGTATCAATTTTTTAGAAACCTTAATAAGACCTTGAGGGAAATATAAACAAAGAAAAAAATATTTAAAATATTTCAAGAAATCACCAATAGGTGGCAATTTACATGGTCCGCAATGTACAAGAATACTTTTTGTTGTTCTGCTAAACACTGCAAGTCTAACATACACCAAAATATATAGATACCTGCCAACTCTTCCGATTTTATCGGAAGATTTTCCACCACTAATTTTTACTTAGCAATTTAAGTTGTCTGACGAAGGACAGTAATATTCATGCCAAATTCAAACTTATTCGAATGCACCATTTATACATCAGCACACTTTCAATGATTTAAGTGTTTTCAACCCTGCCAACAAACTATCATCTGTACAGACACCAAAATCTTTGCAGGTTATGTGTCTGTAATCTGTAATATGCATACCTAATATGCGCTTAATCGATTGTACCCTTAAATCACATTAAATTCCCCAGACTGTGTTACCTAAACAAATAGTTCGATAGGCTGGAAATGGCCTTTCATACTTCATCCATCAACGAATATAAGTGTCTTATCCACTTGGACATTGCTTGACACCCTATCCTTGGAAGTTATATGGAGATACACGACAATGCGTTGCATACCTACGAAAATGTAATGCGCTATTACTTCTTGCTGTGAAATGTTATTAGGCAAAAAAGTGCAAATTATGAGCCAGCTTCTGCAGACCATTGTTTTTGACAAAGTACTTCATGGTTTTTGACAAATTACTTAGCATATGAAATAAAGGATCGCTACTAAAATCACTGCACAAATCAGTTTTAAAGAGGATTATAGCATTCATGAGTGGAATACAAAAGCTGAAAAAACACACTCAAAGTAGGAATGGAACCTCTTTAAAAAAGATTGGGTAATTTCGTACGGATTTCCAACATATCTGTGACATATCTCGTTCAAATGCAAATTTTTACTTGCACAACTTTGCCGGAGAACAAGTGCAGAAGAAGGATACTTGAAAAAATGACCAAAAAATGATACTTGGAAAAAAAATGTGGTGTTCTAAATAAAATATTAGACATTTCCGACGTTACGTTAAGCTTGTATTGAATAAAGATGGTTTTTTATGTGTCAGAATTAACTTTGGTTGGAAGCGATCGGGACGTAACTAACACCGGAATAAATGAAGGTGTAACTAGGCACCTAGTGAAGAGAGGCTCAATTCTTTCGTGGACTTTAAAATATCTCAACTTTAACTGCTTGTGCATCACCTTACTGAAGCAGTTGACATAAAAACGTCAGAACCCATTTATTGGATTGATTAGAAAGTTCTTGTTTGACGTGCGGAATTTTTTGTTTCTGTGCTATATTGACTTTGGAGGTCAACGCTATTCGTGGGAAATTCGTAAGGAATTATGCAGGTTATTAACCACAAGAGACCCTGCAAAACGAATGAATTCTCATTGATTGATACTCGTGAATCGTATTCTGTACTTATATTTTTAAAAAACAGATTGACCAACAGCACAACGTATGAAAGCCCGTAATGAAAGTATATGAACAATCGCAGTTCACAATCAAATTCAACAGTGCCTATCAGGGTGGCGCTTGAAATTTTCAGCTTTATATATATGGGAGTTACATATCTCACAAATTGTTTATAAGATACAGTTGAAAGCATTGTGGAAGACAGTTCGTAATTTTATGCCATGCAGAAACTATACGTTATTTGAAAGCAAAAGTTATCAGCTGACAATTCGGCACGTTAGAACTGCCAGAAAAACTGCCGAGCAAACAGCTACCGTTATGAATTTATGATGCCGGATTCCAAAGCTGAATTTCCAGTATAACTAGAAGTTAATTCCAACTTTAAAAAATAATCTGGGTTTTAAGTGAGAGACAACTAATTTGCACACGAGAAGGCACGGCTTCTATCTATCACATTTACTTTGCATAAAATGTTTTGGTGAAAAATACCTAATTTCAAGGGATTTGAAGAAGACTAAGAATTAATGTTATATCAGTTGTCTTAACCAGGTGACACTTCATATTTATAATTTTTGAAAATATGTAGAACTTATGATTTTAAAGTATTTTTCCTATAATTCCAAATTTTGTGGATCGGGAAAGGCTTCAGATATTAAATAATGTCATCCCTACTTCCATGATTCATTTTACTATCAAAATTTCAAGTATTACACATTGTGACTTTAAAAAAAAATAAAATATGCTTTTCATATTACGCTAATAATACGTATCCTTATCAGAAAAACTAATCAAGATTAAAATTACTGGTCGGAACTTCTGCTTTACTAAGTAACCACCTATCAAACAGCAAATTTTTGCTTAATTTGATGTTTTCTTTCCACGTGCTGCGCAAACAATGATTTTGATGGAAAAAAATAAAATACTTTCAAATTAATAGATCATATATTAGGCAGGGATATTTCTTTTCGTCAATGTTGATTAAACGCCCATTCTATTCACCTGACTGACTGTTATGTGGACAGAATTTGCGTAAAACAAAGAGTCAAACGCTGTTTTATCTATTTTGAACCTTTGGTTTAGAACACAGGCATTGATCTCTTCACGCAGCCAAGCCTATTGGGAAGGTTAATTAGCTGCATTGACTGTAGCAAGACAGAAAAAGGTGTTCGCCAAAGGCAACGATAAATTAGTGCAGCTGTAAAAATAGTTGTCAGTATGATATTAATACTGTAGGTAAAAATTGTATGTATATATATATGCACAATAAAAATTTTCGTTCAATGCTAAACCATTTGACGGAGCCATAAAAGCAAAGTCATATCCATTTTTAACATATTTGTCGTTTAAAGGTTTAATAAACCTTTAATAGAAGTAGTTCAACATTCCACCATACAATGGAGCTAAATTAGCTGCATTCTTTTTAAGGAGATAAGTTTCACCAAGATTTGGCTCCATTGATCCGCTTAAGCACCAAATGATGGTTTAACGTTTCTCCATGGAAGGGTTGCAGCTAATTCAGCACCATTTATGGTGAAATGTTAGCCACTTAGATTAACAGTATAGTTAACCAGTGCATTCTTCAAAATTTTAGTTTTTATAGTTAATTATTTTTTCTCACTTTGTGTTTTACAAAATCCATGCTTTCATTTATGTACCGTATTTAATTTTGGAAAAAAAAATTTCGTCATATTTTTTAGCCAAATTGTCTAGCAACATGTTTTTTGTGAAATGTTGCACTAACTTTACACCAGCGTATTATTTCTAAGAAAACATTCTCAAAAAATAAAATGGTCACGTAGCAGGATTATTTTTATAAAGGAAAACTCACGCATATTTAGTATATATTTAAATTGTTTAGTTGAACCAGTGTACATAAACCACTCTTATTTGAAAATGACATTTTTTAAATTACGCTAATTGAAAACGTAAAAATAATAATCCTCATTTATACGAATTAAATATGTGTGCTTTTGCAAGTATTTACGTGCAAAAGTACTGAGAATACTTCCAACACACGCACACAGAGTACGGATCACACAGAGTACAGAGTGTGCACACAGAGTACAGAGTATATGAACGGAATATGAAAAAAAAACTAAATAAATAAAAACACAATGCGCTGCCGAAATAATAGATGAGAAGATAAATTAAAATAATTTTGAACTAAAATATTTTATGATAACATGGCCTCAACTTAAAGTTTTTTTATTGACAAAGCTCATGCACTATTTATAGACAGCTTACGAGATTAAATGGAAGTCCATTAACTCAGTCTGCGTTGATGGAATGAAGTATGTAGATCCAACAAAAGAAAATGTAAATTTTACTTGTACACTTATATTTAAAATTAATATTTTGCTTTATTCAAAGCTTGCACTAGTAATTGGAAATTTTAGAAAATGTTCACGATTTATAAAGATTTCTGATTTTAAATTCATTAAGTCTTCAAGCATATATTTTCTTGTGGATGTATTGCGTTCTTAAATAAATAAATTAATTAATACCTATCACTACTGAAATAAAAAAACAATACTTTTTGAGTGGGAGACATTTTAGAATAACTCTAAAACTCAATCCAAAATATGTGGTTTGATTATTTTCATTTTTTTGCGAATCATGAGAGGCAGAGCATGAAGTTTGGTTTTAAAATTCTATTATCTGCGTTAACCAGAACCTTGAGCTTTTCACTTTTTAATTAATTTTCCTATACTAATGAATCTCATCCATTTAAAACTTTAAACTTTCGAATTCCTTAAAAATATATCACATGCACCGGCACTGATACGAAACTGAGATTGTGAAATATTTAAGACATGTGAAAATTGTTAATTCATGCTATTCGCTATTTAATCATTTTTAATTATGGCTCACATTTTGGTAATGAGAGGCATTCACTACACCGTTTGAGATTCGATTTAAAATAAAATATAAGTTTATCTTCTTTTCCCCTTTTAATCCTTTTATCAGTACTTTAAAGTTTGCTAAAACGTTATTAAAGGTTTAATTAAATTTCCACAGTGATAAATCCATTTTTCATTACAACTTCTAAGTTTCTATCATAAGGAATTGAATTTTGGAGAAATATTTGAAATTACATTTCTTGAAAGTTTTATGATTATATTTAGCGATCTTATTTGCATGTGCGAAGAATAAATTATTGTTTACATTAATTAAAGTCAGTTAAAAGATGTTGCTATGAGAAATTCTTTATTCTAAAGAAACTGTTATCGTAAGAAAAAGAACTACTTTTAATAGAAGGAAAACATGCATTGGAAAATATATTTATATAGTCTCTTCCAAAGTCATTAAGGATTTTTATATTTTCTCAGCCCGAACTAATACCGATAACCCTAGACGTGCATCCAAAATTTTAAGAAATGTGGCTGGCTCGTAATAAGTTCTTGAATAATAAAACTAAGCTCGGAAAGTGAACTAACACTGAAAATTTTTCGCAACCCACACTTCCATTTTAAGTAGATTAATGACTTAACTGATTATCTCACAAGCATATATTTTTCAAAGATTCTTAATATAAGTCAAATTCTTATAGTCATGTGAATATTTTTCTTTGTATATATATATATTTTTTCTATTAGAAGAATACTGCAATCCAAATCAATCAGTGACAATGATCAATGATTCTAGCTGTCGATAATATACACTCGCTATGTGGTCTGATATTACTGTGGATACATTTACGATGATTTAATCCTTTACCTATATGATCGTTATAACTACCAAAAATACTTGATAGAATAATAGTTTACTTAGGTATCATTGACAAAGCAGTGTGTGCTGACCATCTAAAGCGGATGAAAAGTAATTGTATGTTTAAGGGAAATAGGTTTTATCTCTTAAGGTACTCGTCTTAGAATATAGATGTTGGATCTTTTTTTTTTCTATTTTCGAATCGCGTAGATGAGATTTTGCTGCAATGAAGTTCAATACTTGGAAATCTGTTCGTCCACATTCGATGGCAATTCACATAGGAGGAAGCGCTGCTCAAATCGACTGGTCTGGCACTTAAGACGAAAATATGATTGAAACATCACTGCATCATTAAGCTTAATTATAAATTTCTGTACTTTTTTTGTTCATCGTTTCGAAAATATTTTGCCTTTAACCTGGACATCAATGTTTGGCATACAAAAGAGCGTACTTCGAATATGCTAATAAATTGAAAACTATAGGAGAAGGTGTCCCAAAATGATCCTAGTGGGCAAAACGATTCACATTTTTCTTTTAGATACAGGCAGCGCTATCTACCAGGTAACGCAGAAACTAGTTGTGCCAACTCAAGAAGAAGCAATGGCGTTGTTTAAGAGATCCGCGTCTTACGTGTATGAGTAGAATTCGTGAAAATCCTGGGTTTTATCATATATCTTATATATAAGGTAAGCACTGACTTTCCTATTTATTCGGAAATGCAGTCTTTGTTGTGCAGATATATGAATCGGTTTACTCAATAGAGTGTGTTTTTAGATGTGAATTACACTTGCTGGGTTTATCATGTATCACAGCGTGTTAAAGTAATGTGATCTAAAGTGGGAAGCCATATTGCCAGGTAAAATAATCCCTCGATTGAAGAATCTCCAGTACCGGATCCTAGGCGCCACTTCAACCGTTCTCAAAATCTGTGACTACCTATTACATTATTTAATTTATTTCTACCTTTATTGTAGGCCGCATTTTCTTAATAATAATTTTAAAACACTAGCCGCCAAGGCGACCAGCTTCGCTGCCCCGTATCTTACTGTTTTTTATACCCAGTGCAGTGTTGACTAAACTTCTGGACTCATTTTAATGAAAATCATGTTTCTTTGTTTTAAAAGTGTTAGGGTTGCTACACATTTTGGGTGTCATCATAAAATTGATGTTGAAACAGTAAATGGTTAAATTTTCATTAAATAAATCATGCATACTATATGATTGTAAATTTTATTTTATTTCATTATGTATAGTCATAATTACTTTTATATCTTTTATATTGCCGATAAAAAAGAATTTAAAATTATTTTCAAATGAAGAAGCATTTTACCCTTGGACTGAGGGTAAAATGATCCATTAGTCACTTTCTGAAAATTCTATTTTTTTCGTTACTCATTGTGATTTTAAAAAATTACCCTCAGCCCAAGGGTAAAATGAAAAATAATTCTGCCCTTGGGCTGAGGGTAAAATTATGCATTAGACACTTTCTAAAATTTATAGTTTTTTCGTTATTCATCGTGCTTTTAAAGTATTATTAAAATATGCTTATGATGAAAAATATAGTGTAAAATGTAGGGTAAAATATTATAGCAAATGGCCAAAGTTTTATTTAAACAATTATGTAATTTTATACAAGGTTGAAACATACCAGATTCAGTTTCGGCCACCTTACCCTATAAGTTAGGAAACTTAAACACATATTACTTTTCTTCTGATTCCTATATTATATGACTGGAAATTATTAAAATGTATTCCTGGATGAACAAAATATTGTTACATTCTGAAACTATTAAGTCACTAGATTTTTCGGACGATGCTTTCCTATATATATATATATTATTAAATCTTAGAAAGCAATATGTCTTACAGTAAAACAAGGAATAAGCAATCTTAAGCCTAGGCTACCGATTTACTTTATAATAAAATCTATTTAGCTAGCACCTCATCAACACTCTTGTTATTAGATTTGATGTATCCAAATCTTCTTTGAAGAAGTATTAGAATGATTGGATCCGAAAAAAACTTCTTAGTAAATAAATTTCTTAGCTGTGATAAGTCCCTCTTTATTCTGTCTTTTTATTATAATTATTATTCATAGTAATATTAGCAGCATTTATTTTTTACTTTGATCGATTTAAAGTACTGATAAAAATACACTGCCCACCAAAAGTTAAGGTATAACCTGTTTTTTTGTGAATAATATGGAAACGAATGACCATAGAAGCAAAAAAATCTGGACTAACTGAGCACTAAATAGTTCTTTATTGAGTACGACATATAAATTTATATAAATTCAACGCAAACATGGTATGAAAGCAAAAGAGCACTTTTGGTAGAAAAGTCCACTTTTGGAGAAAACAGTTTATCAAAGCTTTTGTGGAAACATGCGGTGGAAACACTACAAAAATGGGTTCTAATAAGGAATGTGTCCACACATAACTGCAGTGCACTGGCGGCATCGATTCTCCATGCTGCTAATTAAGCTGTCGGACACCTCAATAGGGAGCGAAGACCACGCATGGGTTAGTCCTTGTTCCAGCTCATTCAACGATCTTGGAGGAGGACTTGAAGCAGCCACTTTCTGCCAAGGTAGTCCGAGACAGGTTCTACTGGATTATGGTCTGGAGATTGAGCTGGCCAGTCCATTCGCTCTAAATCTTGACTCTCAAGATAATCCTCCACAAGCACAGTTCGGTGAGGTCGGGCATTATCATCCATCAGAATGAAATCATTGCCAATAGCAGCAGCATGTGGCCGAACATAGGCATCAAGGATCTCGTCCCGATATCTCACACCAGTCATAGTTCCTCCCTGGAACACATGCAGGTCAGATTGACCATGGAATGGGATCCCTGCCCAAACCATTATTCCACCACCTCGATAACTGTGTCTTTCCACAGTGTTGGATAGATGGTATCGGATGTTTCATTCCCTCCAGATAAACAGACGTCTTGAATCGCTCTGCAGTGTGAATCTGGACTCGTCTGTTAAGAGTACATAAGCCCATCGCTGTCTGGTCTAAGGAACGTGTTCTCTTGGCCAAGATAAACGGTCTCTTCTCTGTCCTCCGTTGAGGGGTACACATACAAGTGGACACCTTGCATAGAGACCTGCATTGTGAAGAAGCCTTCGCACCGTACTACTGGATATTCTCCACTTTGATGCTACAGAGGGGTCTGCAACAAGTTGCGACACAGAAATGCTTCTTCTTATCCGTGCCGAAAGAGCTATAAAACGATATTCTGCGCGTGTTGTAGCTCGTGGTCGGCCTAGAACATGTCTTCTGGGAACAGAAACTTCCCTTTGATATTGATTCCAGAGACGGTGGACCACACTGCGAGACACATTAAGACGCCTAGGAGCATAAGCCTGTGACAATTCCATTTCCCCATTCATACGACCGACCGCCAGCTTAACGAATCGGTGAACAGTTTCTCTAAGACATTGCGGGACTCTGCTGCCTATTGTTAACGAACTGCTAACAAAAGTTGTAAATCAGCAAAAATTACACGCGTAATTATGAAAGCCTGATATCTGCACAGTTTTCTCTGACTCATATATTCTTGTTCTTTTCTATAAAAACAAAGTGGTAGCTATCGTTTTTGCATCAATTTGCATAAAGTTCATTTTTATAATTTATATAAACCATAAATTTTACTGTCACTGTCATATTTTTTATGGTGAGCTTCGAAAACCATGTTGTTCCTTAACTTTTGGAGGCCAGTGTTTCTTTTATTAGTACGGTACATGTGAACGGTACCGTACTGATCATAGGATACCGTGCAACTTACGGTATATGTGAATAGGGACTGGTAAGATGTTTTCATTATAGCCGAAAGTTCCTTATATCCAGAGTTTATAAGTATATCCAGTTCATTATATCCAGTATTTCGGGCCTCTACTCTAACTGATGTACTAACATAAAACTAATATTTGAAAGAAATACTAGTATATCCCATAATATACAGATATTTCTATACAGGATTATCCAGATATACCAGTACAATTCTTAGAATTCATGTTAATTTAAAGCTTGATTTCTAGGTGTAGGGGAGAGATCGGGTCACATTGGTAGAATGAAGATATTTCCAGCTGATTTATTTATGAGTTTTTGATTGGCAACAGTGAAAACTTTCATTCGGGACGAGTTTGTTGGGGTCGCATTTGTAGTTTTCTGACAAAGGTAAGACAAGGTAGTTTTACTGTAATTTTGTGAAATTCGCGAAAACGTGACCTCATATTCGGTGTTCAGTTCAGCCAGAGTGAGCCATGAAACTTCCTTAGATTAAGTACACTTTTATAAGAGCGGATATCTTTTTCTTTGCTGATTTTTCATAGGCTAGGTTGCAAGTATATTATTTGTTATTTCTAATTATTTGCAGTTAGCATAGAAATGACAAGAACAAATGTAATCGTGCAGAAATTCATGAAAAGACCATGGAAAAAGTGGTATCTCATGTACATATAATGGAGGCAATTTATAAATAGCACATGGACCAAAAGTTTAACGGACGGACACATGGACCAAAAGTTTAATCAATAAAAAAAAACTTACTTTTTTTAAACTAAAAAAAGCACAAGAAGCTAGTTGAAGTTCTGCATAAAACATAAAGCATATCTTCAAACATTTTAATTTGTATTTGGATAGTGGAAAATGTACAAATAAACTAACATTTTGCTGTGAAATGCCCCGTACGTAATAGATTAAGAACTGAGGAATGATCCACTAATATAAATGTTACATTCGTGTAAATTTCTTGTAAGCGTACCAAAGTACGCTACAAAGTAGCAATCTACCCCATTGGTCGATTGGTACAAAATGGATATCTTTTGAAAATATATAATACAAGTTTTAATAGAGTGAAAAAGTTGAGAATGGCCCATCCCACAGCAACACAGGAAAATTTTATAAAATCACATACTTTTAATTTGTAAAAGTATGTGATTTTATATGTTAAGTATGAATGCTCATCATATAATAAATGTTTTCTGAAACGCGTACCAATATATTCTGTTCTCCTCTATGCATATTGCAAAAACGTTCTGATAAATCCATTTCATTTTGAATAATGCAATCTGCAATAGCACTCGAACAATTTTAAATACTCCCTAAAGGGCTGATAAAATTTTGTGATTTTTTAAGACAACTATTGTACTATTATTATTTTTCTTTCTTGTTTTTTTTTTCTCTTTCGGTGGAGGTTAGTGAATCATGTGGCGTATGCATGTTTAAAGTTCTTATAATAAAATCTGAAAGCAAAATAGGTTCGTATCTGGCTTTGCTCTCTATGTAGGTTCATAACTTCAAAAAAAGAGCGGCAGTAGTAGGACAAAGCAAAACTGATACTTATTACTTAAGTGTGTAACTTCATACTTCCATTCAAAATGGTAAACGTGGCATTAATATACAGAGACGCGCAATAAAATCTTGATCTCTTACAGTCTTTTGACGATGGTAACGCTACAAAAGAAAATTAATGTTTATTTTGAAGTGTATAGCTGCATACTAAATGTTAAACGTAGCTGTAACATACAGAGACGCCCCACCATGGTCGAGTGCATAAGACACTCAAAATGGTAGACGGCTGAAGTGTGAAGGTTCCGGAATCGGGTCCAATCCCGCTCCAGTAGATCTAACGGTCGGGAATTTTGGTCAGTTTTCTCCCTATGTAACGTGAATGCGCGTTAGAACACTTTAGAAAACATCCCCCATCCATGCGATCCATGCGTAGTGTTACCATAACAACACAAGGAAACATGCTGGGACATTTAAAATATTCCCTATGTTTTCAGGCTTGTTGGATGTAAGAGCAGTACAAACAAAGTGATACTTATAATTGCAGTTTACTAGATACTCCCCAATGAATTTTATAAGCATTGTAATTACATACAGGGACACAAAAATATTTCCAAACATTTACAGTCTACAGGCTGTATTAGTAGGAAAAAACAAAAAAAAATCAATATTGAATTTTATAACTCGAGTTTATGGGTTTGGCATTGCACAAATCGGGTTTCGAGCTATTAGGTTCCAAAGTCATGACACCAGTAGACTTCTTAACGTTTTACAAGCTAATATTACTTAATATTCTGGAATAGAAATTGTATATTTATTATTAGTGGGAAACTGGAAAAAAATCATGATAATAGCCATTTTCATAAATCTTTACAGAACTATTTCTATATACCCTCCTCCTACCTTGAAACTTAATCTGGGTCGAGATCCTTCCACTTTTTGTTAGAATTTCTTTCCATAAGTAGAAAGCGGAAATTATTATATTCTTTTGAGCAATCGTTTAAAGGTTGAAAAAGGGACCGGACTGCTGTTGATTTGTTGAATAGAAATTCCCTTTTTGGCCAAGTTATCAGCTATCTCATTCCCTCTAATTTCGCTGTGTGAAGGTATCCACTGAAGAGCGACACTTTTACTTAGTTGCAACTTTTTAAAAATAGAGGTATGACATTTCATTTTATCGTCAAAAGATGGACTGTCTATAGATTTTATTGAATAGAGAGCAGCTTGAGAACCAAAAATGACGACGACATTTGTAAATTTATCAAGGTAACACAAAAACTGTTCCAAGGCGACACAGATTGAAGACTTTTCACCATCATAGGCTGAAGCCGCATGTCAGAATGTTATAGATCTCTTCGCCATCGGAACGTTTCCAGGGTACACCGCGTGGAGGTGGATCTATAGACGTACCCCGAAAAATCCAATATTTAGACCTGGAATTTAACGTGCATTGGTCAGGCAAAATATATCGCGCTATATTCGGGCTAATACGGTATAACGTTAACAAAACCGTGCTTGTCAAAATACGTCTTATTCCCTTTCGAAAAATTGGTACTGTAGCTAATTTATCTCTATAAAAAGAAATGTTCAAATGTGTGTTTGTGAAATAATAAATAATACCTATTGAGTGGAAGGGACCAAAGCGTTCTTTCCCTATTAACTCTTTCACTTATCTTTCGCCTTGAAGAGCGATGATGCTGTTTTACCTTACCATGTAGGAGAGAAATTAAGGAATTTTAAATGTTTGCCATTTTAAAAGGGAATGTTCTGATGTGTTTTTCTTCTCGGCACTTAAAAAATTACTGGACCGATTTCAGCACAGTTTTTTGCAAAATTCTCCCGCTTTACGAATTACAAGCCAAAATAAAAGAGTTGTCCACATCATGTTATGTTATTATGAAGCCATAATGCTAAGAACTTCTATTCAGTAGAAGTAAGATATTTTGAAAATGAATACATTTATTTGCAAAACACAATATTACATTCCTTCATTTACTTTGGGAGTAACGCTGATACAGCCTTTGTCCCATTTTTTTGTACTTTTGTTGCATTTTATCTCAAATTAGTATCCGTAAGTTGATGTTTATGTTATGAGTCACAAAATTTCGCAGTTTTTCTATATTATTTACTGCTGAAGGTGATGATCATTTAAAGCGTTCTAAGCTTCAAATGCCGTGCGAATTCCGGTGCAAATGCAGACACAACATTTTGATGCATGGCATCCAATGACTTGCATTTTTTCATGGTTTTTATATATCTATTCTCGTCATTTTATAATAATGATCGGATTTAATTTAATTAACAGATAATTTTGTAAAGCCGTAAATTGCATTTCTCATGAAGTCACGGCGATGAAATTCAGGCTATCTTCTTTTTTCCGGGTTAATAAAGCCCTGTCTTAAAATTTACACAAACGTACAATTAAGAGCGAACAAAGGAAACATTTATACTACACGCGTTAAAATGTTACATGGTATGACGCTGAAACTGTGAGAGTAAGGTATGTGAATTCCCACTTAAAAGTTCTGGCTGTTTGTAATATCTTTGAGCAAGCAGGAAATAACAAACAGAAAAGCGCGAAAATATTGCAGGTTGAAGTTTCAAAGTAGATCGTGCTGTAATTATGAGAAATTCACTCGTAATGTAAAATTTAACTGAACTTTCTGAATGCTCTCTTTTTCCCCTGCGATTATTAAGATCACTTTGTACGAAGTATAAATGTTAGATTTTGAAAAATCGCTTGCTTTAACATAAGCGAATGTTCGAATAAGTCGTCATGTTTTTCACATTATCTTATCAGATAGTAAGTAGCACAAATAGTTTGAAGTCAAAATTGTAACGCGTCTAAAGAAAATAGCTTTCTCATTTTCGTTACATATCTTTTAGGTATTATCTTTTTTATTTTACATCTAAAATATTTTTATCTTTATGTAAATGTAATTAATGTTTCTTTTAATATACAGATAAAAATAGTATTTTTATCTCGCGATATACCATGATAAACAATTCATATGAACACAGACAGCACACATTTTAATTTAAATAAACTTTATTTTGTTTTACTTTGCATAAACTGGGCTTACTTACAGTAGAAATATAATTTAATAGCCTACCACGTGACGCATGCGAATCAATTTTAATTCAGAAATGCTTCGTATTTCAAAGTGTATTGTAGCAGCAGGTGTCTCTTGGGTATTCAATATCTTTCAATGACATCAGAGCATTTTCGACGGCCTTGATAAACCGCTTAGAGCCGTTATTTTGGGAATGAGAAAATTTCTATTTCCATTTGGTTAAGTCTAGGAAGTGAGATTAAATTAAATTCTTTTTAAATACTTGCAAATATCTTCTCGCGTATTTCCCAACGGCTTACAGCAGAGTGAACGCACAACATCAAGTGATTCCATTATATATTTTGAAATACTTATTTTACATTTGAAAAATTGCGTTGTAAAAATTATAATAATATTTTTGTCCTAAAATGTATAAATTCTTTAAATTATTTCCAAATAATATCGCATTTTCGTATGTGATATTTAGTTTTTAGCACATAATGAAAGGAATACATATTACACGTAAAATGTATAGTCAAGGGGATGGTATGCATATCTACTTTTAATTAACTCCAAAAAAGTTTTACCTACTTAAAAGAAAGTTTTATAAGCCTGTATATTTTGAATTCACAATTTAATTAAAAGAATTGATATTATATATTTGTTATTCATTTATTATTCACAATCTTACTAAAGGAAAAAGGTTATGCATACCACATTGTATAATTACCTGCAGCGATTTTTTTTTTTAATTTTGCAGCATAACTGCCTTCAAATAATTAATTATGTATTGCAATATATTTCTTTTTTGTAATTTTTTGAAAACACACACACACACATATATATATGATATCAGAGTGAGAACACACTGTATACTATGATCATATTTTGCTTATTATTTTACTGTATTGTGTGTATTAGGATAAACCTGCACGAAAGGTAGGATAGGGGGTGCCTTGGTCGAAGACTTTCTAAGGGGTTCTAACTCGTAGGCACGTTACGTCTGGAAAAAACCGACCAGAAAACTAGACCGTTAGATCGACAGTCATGTGACAGGTCCCGAACTCGGGAACTTCTTGCTTTGGCTATTTTGAGTGCCTTATCCATTAGGCCATTAAAATAAAAGATATCATACACAGTTTGTAGATGTTCGTAATTTGTAATTTTTACAAATATATAAACATGGCATCACATATAGCATTCATACTTGTTAAAAGAACTCGTTACAAGCAAGCATTTGTTCATTTAATTCAGGTATTCACTTATCAGTTTTGTTTTGAAATAACAAGATACAAATTGCGCTCATATGTCAAGCAATGCCCAATTTATTAACAAAGCAGATAGCACATAAACATTATCCAAAAGCTCTATATAAAAGGAGTAACAAACAATGAGGCACTCGCCATCTCTTTCAATGCCTCATGAAAACGGGATTTTTTTTTTTCTTTCTGTTCAGACGCCAATACATTTTCCCTTTCTCTAGAAATACAGTCACATTTATCAAAATATTCGTACATGAAGCGCAATCTTATTTCTCCAGTTTTTGTATGTCACTCTATGTCACCATTTTCTTTGATAGATTAAGATTGGCAAGCTTTCTGAAGTCACAGACGGCAATCTTGTCAACAGAAAAATGCTTTTCTGTGATAATACAATTACTTTCGAACTACGGTCCCCCCTGTTTTCAGTTCATTGTTCAAAGAAGATTCACCGGAATTTATTTTACTCTTAAAAAAATAAAATAAACAGAACATGGGATAAAATTTATCACAGGGACTAGGACTGTGGATTTAAGTATGTATCTGTAGATACATTTTCCATTAATTTTTAATTTTTTCCTTATAAAATAAATCTTATTAGATGTGGAATAAAGTGTTGATAATGAACTAAAATTTTATTAAATTCATTTGAAAATGATCTGTTTAGTCATTAGTACAGTTCTTAAATTTAAACTGCTAAATAACTATTATTCAATTATTTTAATTAAAGAAAACATTAGTTTATTGCATTTTTTTCTATTTAAGTCAAGTCTTACCTCTCAGAGTTCAATTGACTTGAAGCGAAAGAAACATAATTCTCTGAAAAAGTGTAGTCGTTCAACATAAAATAGTGATATTTATTTTATTTTAAATAAAAATTTTCATTTGTCTTACACAAGTTTTTTTCATAGGATCGAAACCATTTAGAAAACTTGTCTGAAATGATTTAGAAAACTTCGCGGGAAGTAATAATTTTGGAAAGGTAAATAACTAATGCTCTCGTTTGCATAAAAATTGAAATGTGAGTATGGTGGTACTTGGTAATAGAGTATTCCATTTCGATTTTCCAATCCATCTCCACATCTTTGTGTGGGTTCATGAAGTTAGGCTTAAGCCCACATGTTCTCACCTGGCTTGTTTTTAGACTTTTCTTTAACTTTGATAGCTCTATTTTTTAGAATATTTATGGCCACTGGATTTCCAATTTTATTTCTTGGTTCCAGTTTTTTAATTGTTATTATGTGCTATCACTTGCTCGAAGAACTACTTGGGAATCCATACTACGTAAGTTTAGCTACTTTATATTATACACACACACGCATACACATTCTAAAATTTTCAAAATGTTACGGATTCTGCCGACAGTACAAGACGTTGCTGCACTTGATGGGGGGAGGGATAAGCATGGTGCGCATGAGCAACTATGGGTAATTTCGGTGATTTTATGCCAAATGTGCAAAGAAACAAATTCGCAAAAATTAATAAAATAGCCTTAAAAACAGATGATTTTAAAATTTTATTTGTTTTATATAAATGTGTTTTCATTTTCCAAATCTTAAGAACATAATTCTTCCAGTTTTTATTTGATTGTAGAGTTTAGCGAATTAAGCAGCAGCATTGGATACTGTTGCTATGGTAACAGAATGGTAATGTTAATACTGAAAATGAAATTAATTTCTTTTTGACGTCGTTGGTACGTTATGCGCTAAAAAGTACATTAGTAACTTCAAATACTAGCGAACATTGACGAAAAACACATAGTTTCAGATGCGAAGATATAAATTACTTAAGACACAAAAACTTGCTAAAATAAGCAAATAAATAAACATAATTTAATTTTTTTTTCATTCCTATTAGTTTTTTGACAGTTTCCGTTGAAAATAGCCTATAATACTTATATTGTAAGTTTCCACCGTTTCCGTTCAAAGAACGGGTACTTCAGCTTGTTCAAGAAATGTATGCATAGTTCATCAAATCCTTCACCAAAAATGGCGCAGTTAAAGTTACTCCGTTTAATCCTTTAACACATTCATGGCGTTACAAAAAAACTTCCTCTAATATATCTATCTCATATTTTCACTCTACACAAACGCATTCGTCTCCGATAATTTTAGAAACCTTAAGTAACAAAACGAAAGACGATTATAAATGAAGACTTATTTAAAAAGATAGTTTTAATTTAGAACTTCGCCACAAAAAAAAGTAAATAAAATAAAAATAAGCATAACGCTTTCATCCCTCTGCAAGTTACCAGTTACCGACACCGACGCATTTTTTCGAGCCATTCGTCCACATGACCCATAACTGCCCTCTCGTCTCCCCACCCCATTCCAGCCGCACGCGTCGGTGCATGCGAGACTGACACATGGCATGAGTGCGTCATGCCCGTGAAAGAACACTGCAGACGATTTATTGCGTGGGGTGCCCCCTCTAACACAGTATCCCTTTCTCCTCCCATGCCACCAGCGTAGCCTGGATCTTGGAGCTTTTGCGAAATATGTGACCAGAAGCGGCGTCTTTTTATCTTATCTTGCTTGTGCTACGCAGTTTTACAAAGACTGACATTATACGAAAGGACACATTTAATAATAATAATTAAAAAAAAAAAGAAAAGAAAAGAAAAAAAAAAGTTTGTTATCAAGTGGCTTTTACGTATGTCATTTTTTTCTGCACTACTTTAATATATTGATAGCTAATTTGTGTGGAGTAAAATTAAGAAAAACCGCGACTAAAAAACATATAAATAAGAATAAGAATAAGTTAAACTAAGTACAGTACAAATAGAAAGGCTGTACTCTGGATATTTAAAAAAATAAAAAAATATAAATACATTTTACCATCTGTCGATTTCACTGTAATATACAGATAATGAAAGAACTTCAGTTAAATATCTAGTGTATTTTAAATACAAGATGCAAATAACAAATCATCTTTGCAATAACTAGTATTAAACTGTAATACGCTTTAGATTTATAAAAGTTCAATAATAGTTTCTTTCAAATGCTGCTTTGTAATGTTTGCAACAGATTAAAAGCAAATTCACGTAAATAAAATATAATGAAACTAAAAAATAATAATTATTAGTTAAGCAAAACAAAAAATATATATGTATAAATTAATATAAAAGGAAAATATATAATTTTCAATATTTCTTTTAAATGCTAATGACATGTTAAAATGTATTGGAATTATCCTTAAATAAAATTAAAACTGACGGGAATTCCGGTCTATAAGTTTATATTAATGAATTTGGCTGTAATATTATTCTATAATTGTCATATAAAAGAAAACAAAACTAAAAACAAAACTCTAAAAATAGAGGAAATAAAAAAAAGAGGAAAGAGAGGAAATAAAGAAAAAAAAAGATTTTTTTATTAGTGTTAAATTTTCACTAACAAAAAAAAATCAAAACCTCATTAATTCTATGTTTTAAACCTCAAATGCATTCTAAATAAATACGTTTCTAGAGGATTAATTCTGAAACGTCATTAGTGATCTTTTTTTATCCCTGCTGTTGATGAACTTCAACTATCTTTTAACTAAAGTTACTTCAGAGTTTTCTAACTTTTCTAACAAAACTTCATTTACTTTTTTTTTCCCCCTCAAAATATATTATCAGTTGAATCCATGATATTTGGGTAGTATTTAAAATATAAAAAATGCAATATACATTGCAATTTTTTTAAATTTCGTCTTATAAAAATTAAACATATGCTTTAAATACCCCGCATATGTGCTTACTAATGCTGCAGATAAAAGCGTGGCGTCTTTTGTCATTAGACTCAAGACTAAATTTGATTTTGATTCTTATTACATTAAAAAAAACATTATATTAATTTAATAACTTCTGTGTTTCAAACCCCATGTTTTGTAGATAAATAAAATTTATCGACAAGATTTTTTAAATAAAAATTTTTCTTTAAGTTATATTTAAGCAACTATTTAAACATGAGTTGCACCATCACCTTGAAAACAATTCACCGTTTAAGGGAAAAAGCTTCCTCCTTACTAAATATCCCGGTTTCGTAATTCACACTTTAATTTTCAACTTCTACACAAAACTGCAATTAAAAGAGACACGTACCAATCTTTTTAATGATTAAAATACATCGTTAATTAAAAACTTAGATCAGATAATTAAACGAAAAATATTAACTTTCCAAATTTTTCTTCCCTTTAAATAGCATCATTCAGTGTCTGATTAAAGAAGTTTTATTATTTTTTTTCTCCCTGAATTTCTGGTATCGCAAGGTGTGTTCATTTGAGTAAGATAATTTAGTTTGATGAAGAACGTAATTAACTTATTTATAAAAAAAGGGGACACATACATATACATGATGGCCCATGAAGGATGGCATATTTGAAGATTTTCACATCATTTTATTATCAGAGGAAAATATTTCAGTAAAACGGAGTTTGAAAATTTAGTGCAGCTACTAAAAAAGTTAATCAAAATATGTAATAGCAGAGCAGTCACTAATCGCATATTGTATTTAATATAAATTTATTAAGGAATTTTTAGGTTCATTTTAGTATACACGTATGAAGATTACAACATATAAAGATAAAATTTAAAATTTTATTAGATAAAATGCCAATTGATTATATATAACATAAAAATGCAGTTTCAATTAACCGAATATTTAATATTTTTGGTCACATTTTATATAAAAATGTACTCTGAGTAATTACACGTCAAATCAAATACAGAAAAGTCTCACCACGCCATTTCAGATTTCCCCAAATTTTTTATAAATCATTTATAGAATGGGATAGCTCTAAATCTCAATTTTTAAGGTTTTACAATAGTTAATTACCGAGAGATCAATTATGCAAATTTCTAAGTTTTTTGCAAAGTACGCCATTTTTTATCTGAATTTCTTAAATAACTCCTTACCTTTCGAAGTTACTGAAGTGAAAATTTGTTTCTTAGGTAACTTTTTAAGCTAAATCCAAAAATATCATCAAAATTTGCGTAACTTTCATAGTTCATGCTTTTGCATTACATGTGATAAAAAACATCATGCATTTTCTTCGACATGTTTGATCAGAAGCACAAGTTCTAAATGTTTATATGTTGCTAAGATGGTATACCACTACATCCCAAAACATTTCATATCTGCTTTCTGCTCAGAAGCAGAGCAAAAAAAAAAAAAATCAAATTTTCATGTGACTTTTCGTATATTTTGTCTATTAGTAAGTTTTAAAATGTTTGTCAAAAAATGGATATGGAATTTATTGTTATGCAGAACTTATTCTAATACCATTATTCGTCAAAGTAATATCCATTATTTTCCAGCACCAACCGCCAATGATCAGGCAGCGCACGGATGCCAGTAGTGTAGGATTCATCTTTTGATGCGATGAAGTCATCACTAGATTTTCATACTTCGTCTACTGTGGGGTGGCCGATGTGTGAAGGTCCCGGGTTCGGACCCTATCGCGCGATTGTCAATTTAACGGTCTGGAGATTCGGTAGGTTTCTCTAGATATATCGTGAATGCGCGTTAGAACCCCTTAAAAAGTCCTCCTGCCAATTCACCCCCATCCTTGGCAGATCGCCCTTTCGTCGCGCTGTCATAATCGCACAAACAAATAAACGTCTACAGTTGGGAAGAGTACAAAAGACAAGGCCCTGTTCACCGAACGAAGTAGATGATTGTCACGTTGACACAACGTGCATATTTTTTAATGAAAAATTATTAATACAAATCCTAATTAATATTGTCTAAATTTAAACTATAAAATCTATTCTAAATTTAATTTAAAAGTTTTTAATAATAACTATAAGCTTTCAATTTTCCTCTTGGCCCTCTCAATTACAGCGCATTAACGTACTTCTAAAGCATTTCACTCTTATCAGCTGCCTAAATAAAAAAAACGCGGGCTAAAAGAATAATAATAACAACACCTCTCCCTTGCTTATTTCTCTGCTCCGCTGAAACAGATGTGTTTGCGGTTTTCCTCTGCTGCGCAAGAAGCATATTGCTCGAAAAACACCTGCTAAAATTTGTTCTAGAAAGATCGAGCTACCTTTTTCTATAGCAATAGTCTAACGGTCATTTTTTAGCAGTTGCGGAGTTGGTACTTGAGTGGCGAGGTCCTCACTTTTAAGTGGGGAACCTTCGCCACCGGAACGTAGGCACGAAATGTCATGCCAGGCCGCTTTAGCACGCTGTAATTTTCTTATGAAGATGCTTCCCCAAGTCATCATGTTTTTATATGTGTATTTTTCTCAAGTTTTCAATAGTCAAGTGAATCTGATGTTCTGAGCAAATAAATATTTAAGTCTAAAAGAAAAAGTGATATGTGATCTCATCTTTTTTTGTTGTGTGGTTCAGTGTTCCTTCCATCACTGTAGGAGAATCGACGAGCGGAAATATGGATGTCTCTCGTCACAACAATACTATGGGTCAAAACTTTGTTGGCCCACTCCTTCAAGAGTGTGAATCGTCATTTTGTTCTGTTTCGCAGATTTGTTTGCTCGTATTCGAAGTGAAATAACTACGATGCCGATTTAACAAAAATCTTTTTAGCTCCGCTGCATTCACAGGTAAATCTTGATTCTCTCTACAGAGCTCGATGCCTAGTTTTGATTCTACACCACGCTTCAAGTTTCTCCACAATATGCGACAACAAATATCAACCAACGCTTGTATTTACGATCACCGCCTTCCACTGTACATCTACATAGGACAATGATAGTGCAAAGAGTTTATGTAAGGGCTATATGCCGGATGCTCCAAAACTTCCCAGCCATACTTTACTAATGTGTCCTTGACCGGCTTTATCAAGTTGAGGCCTTGCATTGTCATGGATCAAATTGACGCAGTAAAGGGATGCATGGAGTAAACCTTTGCCAGTAAAGGGACGTTTACGATCAATTTCTTGCTACAGTAGCAGCAATTGTTTTTTTATAGTGATCAGCTATTACACTTTCGCCGGGCTCCAATAGTTTGTTGTGCAGTACACTCTTCATATTCCTGCCGACCATGCAAGGCCTCATGTTGCAAAATTGGTTAAGGGCACGTTATTAAAGTTAGGCTGGGAAGTTTTGGATCACCCGGAGTGTAGCCCTAACATAGCCCCTTCGGGCTATTATCTACTTCGGTCGATGAACAATGCCCTTTCGGACTATCATATATTTCGGTCAATGCACAATGCCTAGTCTTCTGTATATTTCCCCACAGTGGACGAAGTACGAAAATCCATTGATGGCTTCATCGCATCAATAGATAAATCCTTCGTTGCTGGCATCCGTGTGTTACTTGACTGTTGAAGGTAGGAACTGTAAAATATTGCAGATTATTTTGAGGAATATTAAGGTATTATTATAAGTTCTAAATTGCATATTTATTTCTTTCACAAACTCATTAAAACTTATTACTACACGAAATATACGGAAAGTCACATGAAAATTTAATATATATATATTGCTCAGCTCCTGAGCAGAAAGGTGAGAGGATTTTTTTTTTCTATATGCGTAGTGGTATATTATCTTATCAGCATATAAAACTTTTAAAACATGTGTTTCTGATCAAACATGCCAAAAAAAATCATGACATTTTTTAGAAAATTCAAGGATCGGGCATAAACTGTGATGGCATGCAAATTTTGATAGCATTTTCGGAATCAGCTTAAAAAGTTACGCCTAGTTACACATTTTCACATCAGTAACCTCTAGAGATAAGGAGAGAGAAAAAAATGGCGTATATTTCTTGTCGTCATGTTATCGTCATCACCTCGTCATGTTGCGAGAGGCTGGTAGTAACCGCCTTATTATGTGTTCAGTTCTGAGCTCAAATTCTACTATTTGTCTAATTAAATCCTGGCAAGCGTGCAATTCCTTCATTTCGATACGTGGATAATTCGCTAACATGCCCAGCAGTGCAACGGAATTTTGATTTTATCTTTTACACTGTAGGAAAAACTGCAGAACAACCGTTTGTCGAAGATCGGGTAGCTGACAATTTTCTTTCAGTAACTTACCTATCAAGGGCCATTTCTAAGTGCGTCTCAAAGGCATATTTTGCTGCCCTATTAAACCAAGAATTTCTTTTAGCTAATTTGGCTAAAATTTCTATTATTTGTACAAGATAATGTAACTTTTAAACAAGGCTCATTTTTTTCTGGTAGTCATCTTAATTCTGAGCCACAAATATTATACATTGTACCACAATTACAACTATACACAAATCTGACACAAACCCTCTTTATCAGAAACATATGACATGTAGCAATTGGATATCGTGATTATCACACCGACTAATGGGCAAGTAGATAAGTCACTCAACCACATAGGTAGATTTCTGAAAAGGGAAGGTCCAGGGTACTGGCTATTGCGTCGATCTAACGATCTTGAGTTTGTGGTGCTTTTTCCTCAGGCATAAAGTGAATGCGCGTTCGAACTTTTTACCAAGTCCTTTGACCAAGCTATCCCCACCCTTAGGAAAATCTATCTATCTTTCTAATGGCCGGGTCATTGCCGAGTATCGTTTACCCACCACGAGGACAGTCGTGGCAGTTAATAGTTCTAATTTGGAAACATTTCCAGATGAGACCCAGGATTGGATAGATACACCGAGAGGTATCTTTTGAACATGGAGACCATCCGATCCCTGAACATATTTTACGTGCACCAGTTCCCATTAGCGTACACGGTCCCACAAAAATCCAGCCGAGATAGGTTCTCACCCTCCCAAGAACTGACCAAGGTCGTAGTCGCTTCTCTTTCGGTGTTCTTGTGGAAACCGAACTTACCGACTGGGTTTCTATGAGCCGCCTTAGGAAAATAGTCCTATTGTATCTGGGCCATAATTAAACCACCAACACAAACAACCTGATTACCACCGAATAATGAAATGCTCATATGTATGTGTAGGTTGAAATAGAAGTCGAAATTTAGAGTTTGTCAATCTTCTCTGATGAATGCAAACACACAACTGAAACTTCGGTAAGACTGAAAATTATGTTGTACTATTACAAACGCTAACTATCACAGAACAGCATTCGCGAGAGTCCAAATCACTCTATTATTGTAAAAAGTAATGATCCGAAACTAAAAGTACATTTAAAAACAAAAAGCCCTGTGTTACTTATAGAGACATGAGAGTTTATTACAATAAAAACGATTGTAGTGTATTCGTGGCTGTTATTAATTATTTTGTTTTCATTCGTACCACTAATTTTAATCGGGATTTTTAATGCATTGCTTATTTTGATTAATCTAACATGTAAAAAAAAAGGCCGTAAACATTGGCTATTTTATGTTTCCATGCATGTTAAAAATTTGCATATTTTTACTAGTAAAAATAGTTTTTGTTGATATTCAGTATGAGCACTACAGGATGAATTTTGATATTTTTCAGAGAAAAAAAGAAATACTGATACTTATACAAGAACGTATTGTCGTGACAGTTTGCCTTTCTCGTACATTATACTCAATACTCTTCATACTCGAAAATTTATTGTTTGAATATACTTAATAAAAATAGTTTTATCCGATTTCCAAAACCAGTTATGCACAGTGAATGAAAAATTTTGCTAGTATAAGCGAGAAATAATGACATTTATGCGACTTCGTGGATATTAACATTCACTGGAGAATATCGACATTCGTTGCTTTTCCGGTAAAATAATTGGCTAAATATGAAAAATAAAGAGAAAAAGGAAAGAAAAGTAACATAAATTTAATAGCATATGGGAGCGAAATGAAGATTGAAGTAATAAGAAAAACAGTATGGTGAAGCTAAAAGAGAACATCAAAACTAAATAAACAATTAAAGATTATAAAAGAAAATAGTGCCACAATACAATTATTGTTAACTCATGATTTTGTATTGTTTATTTTAGTTTTATGCATCTTATAATAATCTACCATTTTGATAATTTCTTTATTTCATAACTTAAAACTTAGGTACTATTAAGCAAGGAAAATTGTTTATATTAAGAATACAAGTCTCAAACATCGGAAAATTTCGTCAGTTTCATTTGCACTCATCATACTAAATATTTATTTCGTAATAAATATTTTTTTAGCAACATGAGTTTTTTGGCATAAAATAAAATGATTTTGTTTAAATTCTTACAGCTACTGCTTTAATTAGAAATCTATTTAATTGATTACAAAACATTATAGAAAAAACTTCACCCCATAAAACATATCGATTAAGGAAGTCGCGGAAAAATTTGTTTGGGAATGAGGAAACATATTTTATTTGATATTAAAAGATGGAAATATGTAAATTGCAAGAATATGAATGCAATTTAACATCATTAAATTTAAATACATGTTGTATGGGTAAAATCGCAGTATGTTATCAGTACTTCAAATATATATTAATCATTTAGATTGCCTAGACTAAAACTAAATACTCGAATTTTTCAAAAATTGTCTTCTTATTTTTTAAAAATAGTATGCAGATACATCCTAAAAGCACGTTACATTCCGATTCTATTCCCATTTAAATACTTCTTTATTTCAAAAGCATAACGCATAACATGGTAAAAGAAATAATTTAAATTAACGAAAACTATACACCAGGTTCAAATTACTTATTTTCAAGAACACAATTCATTTTATTTGATTTTAAGAGAATAGCATTCATTATACGTAGCAACTGAATGAATTTTACAGGGAGAACTAAATCTGAGAAACGAGTAACTTATTTAAATTACTCTGGTCACAAATTTCTTTTTTTATGTTTATCGCAGTTTAAAAGTAGTTTTAAAACATTTAAGAATGTGACCTTAACACCAGTTATTTATAGAATAATTGTTTGCCAGTTGATTAAAATTTTAATTTTCCACTTAATGTTTTAACAAAATCCACTTAATGTTTTAACAAAAGTACATGTTCTGCATAAAAAATAATGGCATCTGCAGCTGATACTAACTGACGTAATGAAAACAAATTTAACATGCATAACTAATAAAGCCACTGGGATTGATGATTTTCGAAAAAAAAAATTCAGAGATTTGGTGATTTGGCTTTTTCTGTTATATGAAGTCGAACGTTGTTAAGACGAGGAACTTGCAAGAGTTTTTTTCTTATAACGAAGGAAAACAGTTTCCCAATCGTCGTCTTGCGTTTTTCTGTTCTATCGGTTAAAAGTAATTGTGCATAGTACAAAAATATTTCCGATACCCTTCGTCTTCTTCTTAAATAGGTTCCACTGTACTCTAGTGCATTTATAAAATGGCTGATTTAAAAAATGTTAGTAATTAAGTGCATGGATAATGAATTACATTCTTTCACATATTTTGCCTTTTACCGATTCAGTTTTATCCGATTTTATATTTGTATGTATTTTTTACCTTGCATATAAATACTGCAACAGATATTGTGCATTTGTATATTCCATGTACCCTTTCAAATTCTTTAAGCGTCCTCACGGATACACTCTTTAACCCTTGCAAACCTGATTGCATTTGATCATTTTTCTTCTGGAAATAAAGTTTGTATTTAAAAATATACAAATATTAATCCCAAGTGTTAAATTTTCGAGGAATGTTCCTCTTGAACAAATTATACATCCATCCCGTACGTTTTTATGGGTAATTTTTGCGTTCTCAAATGTGAACGCATTTTCTGTATAAATCCTTAATCAGTCAAAATGCTGCTCACTAAATGTTAGTTCATTAATAAAAGAAGGATTAGTTGAGCTGTTACGTAAACAGTAGAAAATTTGCATGAGCTACATCAACTGCACACATTTCATACGTGACAGCAACGCCAAAATTTCCCCTTTCGTCTGTACTCGAACTTTTTTCTTGTTAAAGTGACTGCCCATCATGCCTGCCAAAACGTGTTTAATAAGTGGGTTCTGATATATCTGTTCGTATGCTGCCGCCGAGCTTATTTTGCAACTGATGAAGAGCGGAACTTCTGTAACACCCCAAACGATTGTTTTGATTTGCATATTTTTTATGTGTATTAGTTTAAAGTTTTTAGTTACTTTTAGTTTTTAGTTATCACCAAATTTTTGTTGAATGGTCTGTTTAATCGGTTTATTCGATTTAGCAGACGATGCTTAGAATCAGGGGAAATTATTTTATGAACACACGGTGTACTGGTCATAAAAAATAACGCATATTTTAACAACGTGATATAGCCCAATTTAATTTTTTAATGCTTAATTCTAAATAGTGGAAGTAGTTTAAAGTTAGCTATTTTTCTCCCACATTCGGCAGGTATCACCAAAAACTGGGAAATATAACTATTGATTCAATCTAAAACTTAATATGATGCAAAATTAAACCTCTATGAACGTAAAAAAGGTATATTCGTTCGGTCACTATAATTAATGATATGTTTTGTTAAAATATACAACAAGAATATTTAAATAAATATTTTTCCATATAAAAGAGATACACAATTTAAACCAGTCTGAAAAAAGGAATGATCTTAACTAAAAATTTCTGCGTTAACGAAATCTCAGATGCTCCCCGCCCCCTCAAACAGTAAACTTTCAGATATTATTTTACAGAGTGTTAATTGATAAACAAAAGTGTAATAAAAACTTATAATGACAATTATATATCAAAGCGACCATATCACATTCTTCTTTTTTTTTTCTTAATCCTTCAAAGGCAGTAGAGAGAATAATTAAATTACACTATGAAATAAAACATCTCTTTTAATAATGTGGCTACACTTCGTGAACATGTTACAGGAATATTCTTCACAAAATTTTATTTCATGTAAAATGATTTTATCGGATGTCAATTCTATACAGGAACACTGCATTATTGCATATAAGTAAGTTCAGAAGAAAAAATAACGATTATTAAAATTTCCACTTACCATGGTATCGTAAGTAAAGATATATCTAATATGAAATATATTCTTTAAAAGTTATATAGTCTTTTAAATGATGATATTGATTTGCTGTACCAGTTAATATGTTTAAGTTACTTTTAAATTCTGTGAGCGATACCGTTTATTGCCTCATCCCACACTTTGAAACCTGAATAACCAATCCTAACTGAAAAAACACATGCACTAAAAAGTTTATTATTCTATAATTTTTTTAACATTTATTTGATAGTTTCAGAAAACAATAACTTCCTTACTTTTGTTAATTCAAATAACTTTCTTTTTGATCGGCTGGTAATTGCGATATTGACATTCCAAAGTTTTGGTCACTTTATTATGGGCAACCGATTCTCAGTCAGCGTCACAATGTATGAAGAGACATACGAATAAACAAAAAAACCAAAAAGCCCTGAATCGTAGAGTGTTACGCTAAACAAAATCCGCTTTGGCATAGAATTCAAGTAACGCAAATTATTTATGTAATCATGTATGATTTGGATTTATTCTTAATGACAGTCAAAATTTTCTTACGTAATTTTATTTCTCTACTCGTAAACTATAGTATTTTTATAGGCAGTTAAAACTATTTTTTCAAGGTTTAATATTTTTTAATTATTAATATTCAATTCATATTTACACATTAAACTGTATAAAATAAATTCACACATTACTCAGTTTCACAAATGTTTAACATTATACGTACGTAAGCTCATAGTAAGTTATGCATTTCCCAAATAAAATTCTTGAAGTCTTGTTTTTAGAAGACTCCTATGATATGTACCCATTTGTGAGTGCCAAGTTGTGAGACACAAAGAAATTTTTGTGAGTGAAGCCTAGAAAACTTAACAATATTTTCCTTAAAGCTTTGAATTACAAAGTGCATTCTATAAAATGACAAAGGACTTAGCTTACGATAATTTTGAAGGATGGCAGTATTAATACTTTTAAAGCGCATTAATCAAACTGTTATTCTAACTTACTCCGAAAATCGATTGTAGAATTATTCAAGATAATATGAGATTAATTACACAGTTCTCTACTCAATAACGTAATTAATTTCTGTGATACATTTCACGAAACTTCTAATTTTTGTAGAATCATTTTATACTAACTGATTACGAATTTGTCTTCTTTCTTTTTTTCTGTAAATGATTAAGTGATTTTGTGATAGGTAAATTCCGCAATTATTTTCATCCATGCACGCACTTACATATATATATATATATATATATATATATATATATTGTACAGCGTAATTCAAGACTTTTAATGGAAAAAATGTCGGAGGTGGTAGCAGGAACCAAGAAGGTTCAAAATCACACTGAGTGTGTGGTCGACAACGTCTTTTTCATCTACCTGTTAATAAACACCTTGCAAGATGTGTTGAAATAATAATGAACTTTCCGTCCGCATCTTTCACATAAAGCTTTTGACCAAAACTGACGTTTTAAAATTTACATTTCATTTCATTGATGAAATCAGCAGTGGAAGTTTCAATGATTATGAATCTCGATTAAGAAACTAAGCGAACACTTCAACTTTTCCGAAACTGAGGGTAATCGGGTACATGAAGATGGCGTTTCCGATTCTACATTGCTATGTGATTCTGAAATAGCGTGGCGTGGTACCCTCTAACACCGGTTACCATTTTTTTCAAGAGTTTTGAATCCCCTTGTATATTACATCGAATAAATTTAGGATAGAGCATTTATGTTAAGTATGCATTACATTTACGCGGTTGAAGAAGCGGTTGTAAGAACTGAAGATAGTGTAAACAATTCTGGAATCTTTCTGAACCTGTTGAAAAGTTTCTTAAAAGTCAAAATGCTTTATGTGGGAAGGATGGGTTATGTTGTCACGCGTACTATTTTAGCAATATACATTGATAATTTTGTCTGAAGCAGACGTATTGATTCAATAAAACTGAAATCATTATGTTGGTACCAAAACAGAGAAACAACGATTGAGAAGGTGGGCGATATTTTAAAGTGACATTTATCTACTTAAGAAATTTTCAACGTAAATTGTTTTTTTTTTTATTATTTTCAGCATATTTTGGGTAATATTTAATATTTTTAGAACACAAGAGAATACTTTTACACTGGTTTTTAGTTTTATATCTCGCGAATATTACGTCATTTTACAGGGAGGCAGACAGAAAACAGAGGAGGGAGAAAACAAGAATTTTTTACGCTGTAAAAATTTTGAGACAAAAGTATTTCAGACTAATTTTGGAATGAAAAGTTATTATTCAGCTTAGTTGATAGTATATGCTTGTGATTTATTAGTACTAAGTGTGTGTGTATATAAACTAAGCTAGATTAGGTTAGAATAAGTTAAAATTCTAAAATATGAGTAAATATTTATTAAAGAGTTTTGATACCTTTCAAATAACAAAAATATGTAGAAACATCGGTTTTTAATATTTTTAATGTAGTATAGCACGTCAAATTCAGCTGAGTAAAATTTTAAAACGATGGGACGAATACAAAATCTATTAAAAATACTTCCTTCGAAATATTTTTAACCCAGTTATGATCTTTTAAAAATCAACCTTTTGAAGTCAATTTTTTTCAGTTTGAAATTTTTTCTACCAAAAAAAAAATATAAAAGTGCTAAACGTCAAAATTATGAAACATGATTTTTTTATGTGCTCAACATTATTTGATTAATAGAATTAGTGAATGATTTTACAATAAATTGAGATTAAAAATATTAAGATGAAAAAAAGTTTTAGAAATTAAGTTTTTACAGTCCATTTCCATGATTGTAAATTTAAAGAATTTTTTAAAGCTAACAAAAGCACGTATAGAATGACCCGTACGTTAAGTTGTAAATCTTACTTTTTATGTATAACAGACAAGTTTGCTAACCAAAAAAAAAATGAATAAGATAAATGGAGTAATTTTTAAAATCATCGATGAAAACTTTAAATTTCGAAATTAATCGAATTTTAAATTTCCTACTAAATAAACTCTTATCATTTATATCAAAATCCTTTTATTTTGTAATAACCGTTAATTATATACGGTTGAGATATGCGTAGAGATCTCGAAATGAATAAAATTTTCAAAATGTGCTGAGTCCCATTAAAAGATATCACAAGTTGACTTTTAAAAATTGTACAGCCGTAATCAAATGCTGAGTCTGATAGAATTCTACCTTATATTTATTGAATTTATCAGTTTGAAAGAAGAAGAAAATTTTAGTGCACTAGAATAAATACCTAGCATAGTTAGATAGTACAAGTGTATTTAGCTGCCTTTAATTTTAAGATATATAACTGTAGATAACTGTAATATTCTAATTTTAAGAAATATAACTGTAAAAAGCCGATAGATTTTTACAATGAGCTGATTAAATGTTGATGCTCTCTCATGTAGAAAATACATATTACTTTGAAACTGCAAACAAGCAGGTTAGGAGTAGAACATAATGCACGGTAAATCACACCGACTTTGTTTGCAAATGTTTATTTTTCTCATAGAAATTTTTCCAACGGCATTATCGAATAAAAGAGGAAAAATTCCATGAATTGCCCTTTCAAAAAATGCCGAGAAAAGAAGTCTAATGGCGTAAAGTCACAGGATCTTGGTGGACATTTTAGGTTCTCCAAGTTCAGGTTTATTCAACCATGCTCTGTATCTAGAGAGTTTTTAAGATGGCTTAAAAATATAATGTGTTATCCGATCTTTTAAATCTGCATTGTCACACCTCAATAATTTCTAATCTAGTTGTGAATAATTAGTATTCGATTAGATTAAAAAGGCATGCAATATTAAATGCCAGATAAAATTTCGGGACGCACTCCAACCAATACCAGCTTAAGTGTCAGAGAATGTGGGATGAGCCTTTGTTGAAGTATCTTGAAAAGATTAAAATAATCTCTAATATTCTTAATTAAGCATATGACGTTCATTAAAACTTGTTTATTTTTCTACGTATGTCTACTCGAATGCTTATAAATTCCACAGTTGATCATTGCAAGAAAATTGATGAACGCAGTCTACTTATTTTTTATTATTTTATTTTTCTTCTTCGTAGTTTATTACAACAATGCATTTAAAATTAAACATGTTACTAAAAAGGCTGTCCATAGCAACTTGAGGTGCATTTGAATAAAATACTTAATATTTCTGAAAATAAATTTTGTTTGTTCTTAATAATTAAACGCGTCTTTATTCTCAAAACTACTCTTCTATTAATATCCAAAGCCATATAGTATTCACGAAAAATGCATACATATAGAAACCTGATTTACTCTACATCCTGTTTTCACAATGTTCTTGTTTTATATGGGAATACACTGAATCACATTAAGACATCTAAAGAAACTTAATTTAAGCTTAATATATCATTTTAATATAAAATCCAATTTCTTTTCTTTTAAACTAAACAGGAAACAATCAACCAAATAAGTAAGTATGTATGAAAAGAGCTCTGCGAAAAAAAAAATGGGGAACAATCTATTAAAAAATTACTGAGCATAGTTTTATGCTTTACTTGAAAACACGAGCGTAATGTTTAATTTGTAGTTTTTGCAAGTTCGATATAGGAACTGTTTCATAAATTTAAGGCATTTAGAGAGATAACAGAAGGAATGTTGCCAAGGTTATAAAACTGAAAAAAATGCCATTATTAACTGATAAGTGCAAACTGTTTAAAAATGAAAAAAATAAATAAATAACATGAAATAAAACTATTGTAACATTTGATAGTAGTTTCGTAAAAATACACATTTGAAAAATTCCCAGTGTCGTATTTGTGAATCGTTAATAAATCTATATTTATGAAATATTCGATCACTTTTAGGAGTTTTCTTAAATGTTGCTTTTTAACTTTTTTTTTAAATGGAAGAAAATCTTCCATTTTCCATGATTTATAGTCATGATAAATGAATATTGAAAGGAAGTGAAAGCAACATTCAGATATTTGAAATTTCATATAAAAATATATGAACTACAATAGTACTTCTATTAAGGAAATATTATTTTTTCGTAATTGTGTATACCTCCTATGGGAATACATGTAAAAATACAAGTTGTTTCTTGCTTGAACACTTATAGCAAACTCGATTTGTGTAAGGTAAACCTTGTTCTTAACAGCCTGTATTATTTCTAAATCAGGTATTTTTTAATAAGTTAATGTCAATGTCAGTATGCATGGAAAACTTTCAAACTGAAATTTTAAAAAATGGCATAACAAAAATTTTCCGTATTAAAACTTTTTATAAATTATATTCTAGAACACTGTCTCACGTACAGAGCATTTTATGTCAGATTTTTAGTACATTATAAATTTTTAAAGGACAAATAATACTAACAATGAAGTTCTATAAATAATTTCGATATGTTTTTACCGCAGCAAACGGTGCACGCCTTTCATACAATTATGATTAAATTATATGCTTTCTTACTTAGTTTGATGAAGATGATTTTAATTATAATGCCTCTTAGAAAATATATTATATGTAAATAAATGGAACGACTTATGCAAAAGGAAATGTTATATAATTAATTACATTTAGTTATAAAATATTATATGATTATTTAGATTTATATTCAAGCCATACCGATTAGCATTTTACTGAATAAGACATTCAGAAATATTCGAAATATTTTATCTCATCCCATAATTTATGCAGTTGTTGGGTTTTATACGTATCACATTTTCGTCGCTCTTTTTTTTCATTGAAATGTATTCAATGAAACCTTTAATATTTTCGTAATCCGTCATTTACGAAAAACATTCCATTTTGGCATTAAATTTCCTTAATATATTGTCGGTATTTTTCTTTAAATATTTTACACTTAAAGGCGTTAATTATTTTTTAAATAAGGAAAAAATCGTCTGTTTAATTGATATTTCAGATTCTTTTCTTTTCTTTTTTTTAAATTTTACTTGTCATAACATTTACTTCTCCAAAATTGTACGCAAGGTAAGTTTTAACTTTTATACATACGGAATTATTGACTAAAATACATTTTCATAGAAAAAAATAATAAACATATTTGGTGTTTCTTAATACTGTGTTATTTTGTTTGCATTGTTAAATTAACAACAGTTTATAGAGGGTCTTACATGGGCCTGGTGGAACGAGAACGTGCCATGGTTGAAAAATTAGATAACGCTATTTTTAAATTTCCGCGCGAGAGATAAAGTATAAAGCGAAAAATCCTCTGCACACAAATGCAAATTTAATACACATGTATTCACATATATATAGTTTTTTATTCCCAATTTTAAATTCATAACCACTGTTATTAGGATGCGCCAGAATAATAGCGTACCAAATTCTAGTCAACACGCCAGTGTCTCGCTGTACATCAAGAGTATCGTAGGTTTTTCTTTCTCTCTCTCTATTTTTTTAATTATTTTATTTTATTTTGTATTTTCTTGTCAAACGTCAAACTCGAATCTCGCATGGTAATATTTTAAACTCTGAGTAAGTTTAGATTTGGACAATTGTTACTTTCGTAACATGTCCGAAACACTGGCGGAAAAAAAAATGTTTTATCCATCACATACATAGATATATATATTATAAAACTGTACTTTTGGAGTAGAGAAATAATACTTTTAAATATATAAATATATTTTAAAATGCATTTTTAATTTTTATTTTACAATTACAGACAATTTTTATGGACCTACCTGGTAGAACGATGGCGTGCCACATTCCGAGTATCATCAGTGTCACAGTGCATCTCGAGGGTATCGTGGGTTTCATACTTAAGAATAGTTTTTCCCCTTGTTTTCAAACTTGCATCTCACTGTTAGTGATTACTTTAAACCAGGGTAAATCTGCATCTTCACAAATTTCATTTTTGCCCCCCCAAACCTGTTTGTTATCTCCCCAAAAAAATCACGGGACAGATATCTAAAAGTTTCGCTATATTTCTTTTTTTTTTATTATTCGACTGTTTGGCTTGTTTCTCCTACATATCTCTCGAAACAACTCTACTCGGCCGGTTAAAAGACAACAAAAAAAGGCAAAAAAACAGAAGAACACAACCACGCGCACGTTGTTTGGAAACTTCTTCCCGTGGAGGCTATAGAGCAACCGTCCTTCTCAGCGGAGTGGGCAAATGTGTTCTGTTCTTCTGCTGCTGAAGGTGGTGTTGGCGAGACGAACGAACTGTGCGGTGGGGCGCGTTTACCACTCCAGGATTGTCGTTCGGTGCGGTTGGTGGGGGAAGAGAATGAGAAGAGAGAGAAGAGCACAGAGAGAGAGCAGAGAGTATTTCGCAGCAGAGAGAGAGGGTAGATCGGGCGGGATGATAACGCGGGGGAATTGAAGAGGTATTTTGTGATTTAGTGCATCTTAAGTGGCTTGCTAAAAAGTTTCTCGCACAGAAAACTGCCGTTAGAAATATAATGGGAAGTTAGCCGGAACATGCACACTGAATAGATAATTAATTGTGATGCATTTCGCTGTTTCAGGAGTTTTATAAGACTGTTTTGAGTTTTCAAGGTTTGGTTTTTAAAGACTTGCAGCGGAGTGTTCTTTTAGTTTCGGGTGATATTTTCCCAAAGTAGAAAAACAGTTTTTTTATTCTTTAAATCTTTGGGGGAAAATAATCTTTGTTTTTAATAACACGGCATTAAAGTGAAAAGCTTCATACAAATAAGTTTGTGGATACTTTTCAATTTGCATAAGCAGGAACAAAAGCTGCTCTTATATAAAAGTGAAAAACGGAAAATTGTTATTCGAGAATCAGAGTTTTCCGAAAATTGCTCAAATTCCGAACTTCATTTTCTAATTTGTTATTTTCTTTCAGCAAATTTCTAAATTTTCGTTCAAAGTTAGACTATATAAAGAGAAATGCACACTTGGTACGTTATTAGTTATAACGCTCTAGCGATTTTGGGAAACCTATAAAACGGCTCGATTTTGCTTGGGTTGTAAAAGACATTCAGAAGAATGTTTTGTTTCAAATTACATTTCTTCTTAAAGATGAAAGTTCTTTTTATGCATTTAAAGGGAGTATGGAACTTTGTCATCTGTCAAGGTTTTAACAAAATCCTCTTGAACACATAAACTTAAAATAAGCTGTCTCACGATAGGTCTCGCGAAAAAGAGATAAATCAGTTTCGTTAATTTCAAGTTTGTTTGTATCAATATGGCAACGCTACGCTAGGGCGATCTGCCAAGGATGAGGGGTGCCTTGGTAAGAGGACTTTCTAAGAGGTTCTAATGCGTATTCACGTTACATCTGGGGAAACCTTCCAAAACTCCATAGCCTTAGATCGGCAGCCGAGCGATGGGACCAGAATCCGGGACCTTCACACTTCGCCCGTCTTCCATTTTCAGTAACATAACCACTGTGCCATGCTGGGGGCAATTTGTTAATTTCAAAGTCCATTTGTTAATTTGTTAATTTCTAACTAACCGAAATCGGATTAGTTAGAAAATAATTTTGCACGTGACGCAATTTTTGCGTCAAATATTATTAATTTAAATTGATATTTAAAAAGATGTATTATATATAAAATCGTCAGAAATAAGTCCTCCACTCTAATATAATTTTGCTTGTTGCATATTTTTCAATTCGAAGGCCTGTTAACCTAACTGGGTTTCTAAACTTGTAATTTTTAAAAACTTCTTTTTACAGTCCTGACATTACAATAACGTCAGTCTCACTTGCATTATCTAAAACATTAATTTCACATTGTTCACGGATCTACTTTTATCGGATATGAAAGCAATTATTACGGTTATTTTTTGTGCTTTAAGCTGAAAACATCATTGTGAAGGCGTAAATATTGTATTTTCTTTTGGATATATTCGTTCATATTACTGTCGTATCGTAATGTTATTACGGTACGACAGATTATTACGGTAATGTTATTACAGTACGCGAGAAATCTCGCATTTCGCATTGCGAGACTAGACAGGCAATATTTTTGCGAGACGAAACGCGAGAAGATACAGAGTCTCACGAGAATTTCTTGTCTCGCATAAATTTACGATACGAAATATTTTTCAGTCAGAATTGCACTGATGTATTTGAGGAGGTATCCCATCCTCAGAAGTGAGGGTACACTTTGGTTGGAGCCTCTACCGTTTAACTTGCCTCTCCTTTGTTATCGTTCCTGTTATACTATCAGCACTCTACAATACACAAAAATATGTAACATATAAAATTAGGACAGCACGCGGAATGTGCAAAACACACAAAGGAGAGGATAAAGAAAATTTCGAAAAAAGAACGAAAACAGAGAAGAGTAGAAAACAGAAAAATAATAAGTAAACACAGGAAAAGTAGTACGGTAAGTCCAGAGCCTGAACATATTTAGATGGGGCCCAGGGGTACTAACTTTGTACCCCCTTTATCACAGGCATTTTAACCTATTTTTGACAGCTGTTGAGTTTCGCAGAGCAAAGCTTTTTTAAGATTTCCTAAATAAAATTTTAAAATTACTTACATACATTTGAGCAAGCTACATTTAAAAACTATTTTTATTTTAATATTTATAACCCATTCGTATAATTAGCTCAAACGGACGCTAAGTCAAGGATAGCTACTGTATGACACACGTGTCCAGGGATGGCTATTATATGACACTCCTGTTGGTCCTTTTGAAATTTCATTTTAAGAAACGATAAAACTCTAATACAATACTTCAGTTATCCTTTATAAAAGAAATATAATTATATTTCTTATAATTTATACTTACTGGTTTTCAGTTTAATACGTTTTAGACTTAAAATGTTTGATCAATCTGGGAAAAGCTTTTATAGCACACACACACACACACTCACACGTGCGTGTGTGTGTGTGTGTATTGTGGGTTGTATAAGTGTTGACTGTATATATACTGTTATATTCTATATGGATAATAATTTTATGTAAAAAAAACTCCATGTATAAATTTATATATAATAGTTACGGAATGGTTATTTTAAATAAACCATTCATTTATTAATTTGCGCAGAGTAATCATCACTTGTAAATAAAAACCAATGGAATTCAATCATCTTGTTAAGAACTTTTTTTATATTATTCTTTTAATTGGTCTCCCCCCCCCCCAACTGATCACTGATGTCAACATACATATTCGGTATCATAGTTCTGATAATTGTTGTTTTTTGCAAATATTTAGATAGCTTAAAAATGAGATTTGAAATGCAAGTGAATTTTCATGTCTAATTCATATTTACGCATAATCCAGAATTATGAATAAATTATTCAAATATGCTATCGTTATTTTTTCATGGAAAAATTTTTAAACTTCTTAGAATATATAGCTATAGTTATTGCATTTTGAAAAATAGTTGATTCAAGTATGCTTACTTTGATATTTTATGCTCTAATTGTGCATTTAATAATTGTGATCTTTTGTTTACTTAGAATAGTGGCTACATTTCATCAAAATGGATAGATGCGTATGTTCTTTCATATTTTTTCCTAAATAAATTAATATTTATAAGTAAAAACTTTCATCGGTTATTAAAAATGCTTCTTTCACCATAATCCAATCTGTTCGAACGTAAATGAATAATTTACTGGAGCGATTTCGCTAATACAAAGCAGCGGAGCATTCAAAGAGTCTCCGCGGCGCATTCAAAGATCCATGTTGAGAAACAACCCTGGTGGCAAGTCTTCTCTGTTGTTTCATCTTTTTGATGGTGTGAGTGAACAGGATGAACCCGGGTTCCCCCGATTAAATATGAAACCCATATCTCATACACTAAAACAAGAGAAACACGAAACCTTCACTATAAGTATCCCGTCCCCAATTCAAACTTTTATGAATTCACTATTCCGCACATAGGGGCCGCTTACTTGGATTAAAATGCTATATGCGCAACATGTCCGGAGTTCTGCATCATTCCTAACAGAATTCCAAGCTTTATATAGTTTCAAAAGCAAATGAAACTCCCATCAACCTTGCATATTACGTTTACACAGTTCCGGAAATAAATAAATTTTAAAAAAAATATTTTTTTCGGTGTACTGTCACATTAAATATACGGATTAAATTTGAATTTTTATCACTTTAAATGCAAATATATGAGTTAATATGGTAACTAATATATATACTAATATGGTAATATGTATATATAACTAATTGTTATTATTAATATTAATTTTCATAAAATAGTATTAATGTTACTAAAAATATGGAAACAAAATGGAAGTCCTTGATTATGCTCGACTTACGAGACGTCTCGCGTCTTGCGCGATACGAGACAGACAATTTCTCTGCGAGACACGAGACGAAACAAAATGTTTGCGGGACGAGACGAGACAGAGGTTTATCACTGCGAGACGAGACAAGAAAGCCCTGTTTCTCGTCTCGCGTACATCCTTAGAAAAGAATTTTGCAGCTCTTAAAAATGTGTTCCATTGTGATAACGATTTTTAAATCTTGCCATTTGAAAACTGCTTTTATATATTCTGTATTGAATATCTTAACCTGAATTTAACTATAATAATAATGTATTGCCATAATTTAATTTGTCTCATTGTACCCCGCAATGGGGTACACTGAGACAAATTGAGTACCTTTTGAAAATTAATTTTGTTTTACAGAATAAAATAAGGATAAATTCTGAAAAAAATGAGAGCTTAAAGTTGTCAAAATAATTTTCTGTATTTAATTTCTTTCGTAATTAAAAAGGAAAAAAAATAGTACAAAATAAGCAAAAAGTGGTCTACTGAACCCCCTCTCCTCTGCATTGTGCATTTAGCGTGGACTTAAGAAACTATGTTTGGTTTCCTCTTACACTATTTCAATCCTTAATGAAAAAAAAAAAAAAAAAACATACGGAAAAAAAGGAAGAAAATCTGAAACGCTTTCAGATTTTAAATACGCACCAAAGTGCTATACATTAAAAGCGTATCATGGTTTATGCGTCGTCCCTATTTTCTTCCTTTTTCCATAAGGTTGGAAAGTGTATCAATATTCATGAGTGAGCAGTATTTTTCTTCTTTGTTTTATAAAACCCATCTTTGGAATCGAAATTTATCTTGAAATTGCCTACTAAAATTATTTTACAATCTTCGCCAAGTATATTACAACTATACTTCACCGTTTTAAATATTGTTTCGAATGTGCATCATAATCCATGAGTGTGCCATGTTTGTCTTTCTTGGGTTGATTTCTACTTTAACGCCCCAACTCTCGCCAAGATGGCGATCATTAAACATATACAGCAACCATGACAGTTTTTTGTATTTATGTGGCAATTATAATTTAGAATTAAAATGGCGATTTGGAACAACCTGTAAATACAGCATTCCGTTATATTTTTATTTATTTTGGGTTGCCACTTAATGTAGTTTTAATAATTAAGTGTCTTCAAATTCCTTAACTAGTGCGTTGATCACTAATTTGTTCACTTATAGTTGTTTAGGGAGCGTTGAAACTTTTGCATAACTGCTAGAGACCAATAACTTCAAAGCTCGCCAAAGTGCGTTGAATTTTTAGGTTGGCGAAAGTAGGGACGTTAAAATAGAATCAACTATTTCTTGAACCATAAAGCACATTTTTGGAATCCAAATCTATCTTAAAATCTCCTACTAATACTGTTTTAAAATCTTCACCAGACATATTCGAACTATACGCATATTCCAACTATATCTCGTAGACATTTTAAATACTGTTTGGAATGAGCATCATAATCCATGAGTGTATAGTGTTTTCCTTCTTTGTTCTATAAAACACATCTTCGGAATAGAAATCTATATTAATATCGCCTACCAAAACTGTTTAACAATTTTCGCCAGGCATAGTCAAACTACACTTCACCTTTATAAATACCATTTGGAAAGTGTATCATAATCTATGATGCGTGCCGTATTTGTCTTCACTGTTCTATAAAACACTTCTTCGGAATTAAAATCTATATTTAGATCGCCTACTAAAACTATTTTACAATATTCGCCAGGCGTTTTCTAACTATACTCAAAATATATTTATAATAAATTGTCGCGTTTTGGCACTCAGTTTGGCGATCATTTATTGCGATCATTATCAATTGCAAACCTTGTGCGACTTTCAACATTTTATTAACGCCCCCCCCTCCACGTTATCTTGGCAAACATATTTGAAAAGTGACTCGACTCGCTAATTGTACCAAAATCGTGTCTACACAAAAAGCAAGGTTGAAATTAATAGAACTCTGGTGCTAAATAACTCGGGGTATTATAATCATTTGAAAACACCGCACAATACATATTTGATGAGCAAAAGGGTCGTGCCAAGTTGATCACTGTCGTGAAGACAAGCTACCCGTTCATATTCCAATAAAATTCAGTAGTCGAAATCGCAACAAATAGCTGCAGGTAGCACGGTATTTTTCAGTCATGCTAAAAAGATGATGGTTACTGTTCTCCCTAACAACACAGCACCATACTTGCAGTAGCTACATCGTTCATATTGTTGTTTCTTAAATTTTCAATACTAAGAAACAGCAGGAGCTTGTCTGATAAATTAACTAGGGTTTTCTCAGGATCTTTTAGAACGTTTTCTGTGCAAAACGCACTCAGCAATGCATCTAATGACTTCAAGGCGTAATTCATTTTCCCATTCATTGTGCAGTTATACCAAAAGAATTCCGCACTACTGACGACGCGACGGCTGCTCCTGCAAGGTCGAAGTCCACTTCAGATTTGATTGGCAAATTACAACATAGTTCATTGAAGACTAGTCTCATTATCCCGACCAGCAGAAACTTTGACCTGGGAATAATCGCGGTTCGTATACCTTACCTAGCCATGCAGCATTCGAGGCACTTATGTCTTTTCCTTTTATAGAACTGGCAAAAATGCAGTCAAGTATTAGGATGCGTTAGATGACAACAATATTACTTCACAAACATGCTAAATTTACAGGATAGCAATTTTGGTATGGCCAGATTAGAACTTTCTATGAACAGGGCAAATATTTAAAAAGAAAAAAAAAAAAAAAAACGGCATCACAGACCGCTCGAGACACGTAAAACGTTTGGTGTCTGTAAAAGTACGTTTCGTCAAGGATCCCGGTATCTACTGAGAAGTCCGAAGAGGATATTTCAGTTGCTACAGAAAGAAAAAGTAGGTTGACTACTAGGCTTGCAATACTCGGAATCGCGCACTGGGGTTGAAGACTGCTTATAAATTACAAGCGATTTATCTGGCATATCATGTGAATGATTATGCTTCACCATTTTCCTCATTCAAGTTTGAATAAGAGGCCTTATCGTATACATTCACTATTATAGTGTTATTAAAATAGATGGGTTGTATTCCATTTATGCATAGGTGCATACTATCATTAATGCAGCAGCACTGGTTGTTTTCAACTTGTATTTATTAGATTAGTATTTATTTTAAATTTTAAGAAATTTTTAACAGTGCTTACTTGGGGTCACCTTATAACAGTTTCCGTAAAATTTTACCAGTTAAAAGACATTTAGAATGCTGTATATTATATATTTGAACATCCGTATATGTACATATATGTATGAACATTAATTTTTAAATGATTTGTTATAAAGCATTTACTTTACATAACACATACACACAGATATATATATATATATATATATATATATATATATATATATATATATATATATATATATATATATATATATATATATATATATATATATATATATATATATATATATATATATACATATATATACATATATATATATACTAGCTGAAGTACCCGTTCTTCGCACGGGAATGAATGGACTTTTTGATATTACGATTTGTGGTTATTACTATTCATTGTAATAAACAGATATAGCAAAATTGATATCGCGTTATATTGTGTTCAATAATCAAGCATACCGAATTTCAAGGCAATCGTTTGTACGGTGCAGAAGGCGATGCGACGTAGCGCAATCTAGTGGCGAGTTTTAGCAAAACGGATACGGCGAAAATATTCTTCGCATTCAGATATCGATGTATACGAATTTTCATGACGATCGGCTGAATAGTCCTGAAGTTCATGTGTGGACGCAACATTGAGTGGCAAGTTATAGGAAAATGGATAGCGCCAAACTCATCCCCGTGTTCAAATATCTATGTATACCTATTTTCATAGCAATCAGTTACCATCTAGTGGTCAGTTAACCATCTAGTGATTAATTAAAGTAATGATTTGCTACAGCGCCGTCAAGTGGCGAGTTGTAGCAAAATAGATAACGCCAAAATATTCTCATTGTTGAAATAGCTATGTATACTGATTTTCATAGCGACCGTTTGAATGGTCAGGAATTTGGCCTGCTGCAGGGTCATCTAGTGCCGAGTTAAAACAATAATGCATTGCAGTGCCATCTAATGGTGAGTAACATCAAAAGGAACACAGTTAGAATATATTTTTTGTGCTCAAATGTGTAAGTATAAAAAATTTTATGCCGATCAGTCGAACGGTATAGAGGTTGATGCGTTGCAGTGCCATTTAACGGCAAGTTACAGCAAAATGGATAGTGAAAAATATTCTCCGTGTTCTAATATCCGCGTGTACCAAATTTCATCGAAATGGGTTGGACGATATTCGCATAGCAAACGGCTAAACGGAATAGAATTCGACGTTCTGCTGCGCCACCTAGTGGCTAGTTAGAGGAAAACGTATAGCATAAAAACCTTCTCCATGATAAAAGACTTAGGTGAACCAAATTTCATGGTAATCGGTGAAACGGTGCTGAGTTTTTCAACCTCCTACACACATACCAACATTCATTTTTATCTATCACCAGTCTTATTATATATACCAGTCTCAAGTAAAATCCAGTTTCAAATCTAAGCCTCGCCAAAGTGCCAGCATACGCCATTTTGCAAGAGTTTTTTCAGGGAATCATTCGAAGCATTGACTTAGTAGCAATCAAAATGGGAAATGGTTCGATTGCCAGACATTTTTTTGAAAAGTGGAATCCCTTAATACAGCCTCATTTTTTAAATTATCAACTATACCATGTTTTATTCATCGTTACCTCGATGAACTAAATGCGAAGATTTCAATTTTCTGAAATTTGACGGATTTCCCCCAAGTTAAATCAATGTACTCAATTGGCGAGAATTCTGAAGCTACATCGCTTGAAATGCCCTAATAACTGCATTATTTCTGCAAGGATAGTTAAAATTTAATGCTGTATTCTAAGAAAACCTATACACTTGTTTTCAAAAATGCTATTCCCTTAAGCTCTCAGTAAATTGCGCCAAAACGCCTAAAACTGTGCAAACCGCTAGAACTCACTTTCTAAAAATCGGCCTATCAGCCATTTTATTTTTCGCCAAACTAAAAATATTTACATATTAGTCTCGGAAATCTTCGATCCTCATTGTTTTGCGTATAAAACATTTCATTCCTGCTCTCATTTTTTATGTGCACACGATATTATAATTAAAAAAATAACCTTACAAATATAAACTAAAAAAATCATTATTATTCATTTTCACTTTAAGAATTTAAAACATTTTATTCGGCAAAATCGCCACACATGGCATCCAAGATGCTTATTTCACACTTTCACTACAGGGGTTACAATTACATAAAGCTTTCTGCGTGGAGAACATAAAAAATCTCTTAAATTCCGGAAACGGGTGGACTTTCAAAGTTTTAAAGTGGACTATCATTTATTCTATATTATTTTACATATATCTGTGTAAAATTTCAGGCTGACAGGTCCATTTTTGTGGAATTGCATACTACCCAAATCAACAAATTGACAAACAGAATTTCATTTTTATTTATAAGATAACCTACGCTTGTTTTTAAAAATGCCCTCTCATTAAATTGCGCCAAGCGCTAGAATCATAGAAAATCTGACACACTTTCAGATTTTAAATACACACTAAAGTGCTATATATAAAAAGAGTTATAATCCATAGGTCTTCCCTATTTTCGTTCCTTATTTTATTAAGTTGGAAAGTGTATCATTATTCATGAGTGTGATTAAACAAAATTAAAATTGATATTTCTAACATCCTTTTTTCTGGATGTAATATATTAGAAATAGATGCAATAAAGCTGCCCAGAAAAATGCACAATTCCAACTGAAAGAAAATTTCAACAACTTATACGCAGGTGTATTCATAACCCAAATAGCAGACTATTAAATTACGATAAATAGCGCCAAGCGTTAGAATCCTCCTCAAAATCGCACATCAACCCCTTTTATTTTTCGCCCAATTAAAAAGTTGCACATTTATTTTCGGAAAATTTCCAAATTCTATTTTTCTTTTGAGTATAAATCATTTCATTCCCGCTCTGATTTCACATGCACACGATATTTTAATTTAAAAACAACCTTACAAATAATATAGTCAAAATAAAAAAAAATCGTTATTCTTTTATTTTTACTTCAAGAGTCTGAATCATTTAATGAACTGCCGAATGTGGCAACCTAGATAAGCTTAATTGTCGCTTAATGCACTGTGGGGTTACAATTACGAAATGGCGGAAAGCAAAAATTAGCCTTTTGCGATACGTTTTTATCGATATTTCCTAAAATAGTTCGAATTTTGAAAAAATCGCTTCGAGGTGTGTCGGGACCTGTCATGGAGAATTTCCGTTCAAAAATTGGTAGGTCTACGATCACCCGTTTGCGAGCTACGCGAGACACAGACAAACAAACAGTTTACACACATTTTTTTATTAATATAGATACCAGTCTCAAATAAAATCCAGTTTCAAATCTAAGCCTCGCCAAAGTGCCAATATACGCCATTTTGCAAGAGTTTTTTCAGGGAATCATTCGAAGCATTGACTAAGCAGCAATCAAAATGGGAAATGGTGCGACCGCCAGGCATTTTTTTGAAAAGTGGAATCCCTTAATACAGCCTCATTTTTTAAATTATCAACTATAACATGTTTTATTCATCGTTACTCCGATATACTATATGCGAAGATTTCAATTATCTGAAATTTGGCGGAATTCCCCCAACTAAAATCAATGCACTCAATTGGCGAGAATGCTGTAGATAGATCGCTTGAAATCCCTTAATAACTGCATTATTTCTGCACGGATCATTAAAATTTAATGCTGTATTCTAATAAAACCTTTGCACTTGTTTTCAAAAATCCGTTTCCTTAAGCTCTCAGTAAATTCCAAGCCGGAAACAGTGCAAACCGCTAGAACTCACTTTCTCGGCATTTGAGCCATTTTAATTTTTCGCCAAACTAAAAAATTTTAACATATTAGCCTCGGAAATCTTCAATTCTTATTGTTTTGCGTATAAAACATTTCATTCCTGCTCCGATTTCCCATGCACACGATATTATAATTTTAAAAAAAATAACCTTACGAATATAAACTAACAAAAAAAAAAAAAATCATTATTATTCTTTTATTTTTACTTTGAGAATTTAAAACATTTTATTCGGCAAAATCGCCACACATGGCAACCACGATCCTTATTTCAAACTTTTTTCACTACAGGGGTTACAATTGCGGAAAGCTTCTTGCGTGGAGAACATAAAAAATCTCTTGAATTCCGGGAACGGGTGGACTTTCAAAGTTTTAAAGTGGACTATCATTTATTCTATATTATTTTACATATCTGTGCAAAATTTCAGGCTGATAGGTCCATTTTTGTGGATTTGTATACGAATCAAATCCACAAACAAACAAACAAACAAACAAACAAACAGAATTTCATTTTTATTTATAAGGATATACATATATATATATATATATATATATATATATATATATATATATATATATATATATATATATATATATATATATATATATATATATATACTCAGACATTTATAAAAAGAAATTTCGAAAATCTCTGAACTCAGTATTTAAGCTAGGCATAAATACACACAAAAATATCACAGCTTGGCATAAATAAATTTCATTAATAATCAATATGGTTTGGATTTTTTAATTTGTTTATTCACAATTTTTATAAATTTCGCAAAGACTGCATAAAAATAATAACTAAAATTTATTGTACATCTAGTGTATTTTTGAACGAAACAGTATTTGCAGAAAGTGTTATTTTTTAAAAAAGCGTATTTAAAAGCGCCTTTTTTTGACAGAAATAAATTTTATTCTCGTAAGCTAATTTGATTATTTAATATTAAGTATACTCATCGAATTGAAAAATTAATCGCTTAGATATGATTTTTTTACTCTTTAAATATTAAATTTTTTGTCAATAGTTTGCTGTACATAAGTCTTTTCTATTTAAAATATTTTAATAACACTTTTCAATTTTATGTCTTGCAAAAACAAAATTATGAAAAGAGTAAAAAAAATAGGCTTTTAAAGTGAAAAATCACATTGCAGAGTACTTAATTTTTCAGGGAAAATTATGAAGCTTTCTCTATAAAATTGAATTTCAGTTATCATATTGAATGGCTTTTTTCCATTCAAAAATTTTTTAACTATGGTACAAGCTATCTAACATTATAAGATAACTAAGATTTTGCAAGGCACAACATATTTGCTTTATTCTACCTTGAATTAATTGGGTAATTTATAAAATTTAAGTACTGTTTAATACATACTCTAAGTTCTAATGATGAGTGAAAGATTTGTTAATTTGACAAAGAATTAAGCATGGAAAACGTAAGCTCTTATATTTTTTAATTTTTTCAGTAAGTGCAATTGCTAATTATTTTAATAAATAAATATCTTACTAAAAAATTACGAATTAAAAATTCCACGGCAAGAAAAATACATTCAGAATTTATCTACATGATTATTATAATGTATATAAGAAAATTAGCATTATGCATTTCATAGAAAAGAAGTTTGATGTTGCATTTTTTCACCACTGTTCTTCAAACGAATTGAATAATAACTAGGAAAACTAGGAAATTTTACTTTAAAACACATCTTTGTGATTATTATTTTAATTATGTAACAAAAATATTCGTCTTTCAGGCCTGTTTACTGAGTTTAAGCTTGTACAGTATTAATGCACTGAAAAAACCTGATAATGGTCTCAACTTTATTCGAATAACAATGGTATCAAAAACAAAAAGCACTACATCTAAACGTCTAAAACAATTAACCCTCATAGTATGTCATACCATTTGCTCTTTTATATCCATTTCTCAACTGCAAAATGCAGTTTAGCATCTGGCATGTTTCACAGCCGTGACAGGGGAAAGAAAAAGACTGAAAACCATTTTTTACTACTGAAGAATATCACCTACATAAAGCTGCCCTGTAAGTTAAACTACTTAATCGTTCATTCTGTAATCTATATCTGGCTCTGTTATGTATCACTTAGCGTATTTTTCATGTTCCTAATGCATTTATGTGCGGAACCTCACGCGGGACATAATGGATATAATTTATGTTGACAGAAAGATACACTTGTTGATGTAGTAACTATTTATTTTAATAATGAGAAAAAATATTTTTTTTACTTCTTTGGGTGCTTTAACGGCTAAAGCAACATAGGATATGCCACTAGTAATTCATTCTTTCTAGCCGGAAGTGTCATATTTCTTGCTATAGATATGTTTGCAGTCATTTATTTTGTATTATTCACAGACGTGCGTCATTTTTTAAAACATCATTAGAGGCAAGCAATTATGTGTAATCTATTAACTTCTTCCGCTCTAGATAATTTCCTGGGTAGTATCCATAGTGCTAGTATTTTCTGTTGAGAAATTTAAACTTTGAAGATAAATATTAAATTCATTTATTTTCAATATGATCAGCGTATGAAGGATAACTTAATTAAGGTGATTTAAATAATAATTTCAAGGTTTACTCTTCGAAGTCATGGCGTATTGTGTAAGAGCATTGCTCAGAACAGTAATCCAGAATAATCACTTTGCGACACAATCTTGAGACACAATGTGGACATGAACAAACTTTTCTTTTAAACTGTGCATAGTTACAGGATGGCACTGGCTAGCATATGTTTATGATAAAAAGTTCGGAAGATGAGTCTCTGTCTAAGGGCGAAGCCAAATCGCCAGCTTAGGAGGTTGACGATAAGTTAAACCTGGCATATCAAGGGCGAGATTCAGGTGAAGCACAATTCGAACATTTTCAGCGTCAAACAGGGGAAACTTCGAAATGTATCAATGTTTCTTATTCAACTGAAACAAACCAATCGTGCTTTGATCACGTGACAGCGTGATAGATTTGTTCATTGGAAGCATTCTGCCAAAATGTTCGAACTATGGACTGAAAAACGTTCAATTCGAACTCGATCGCGCGTTTCACTTGAATCTCGCCCAAATGACAACCAAATACACCTTTGATCAAACACCGCAGGGTCAACTTAGTCAACAAAAAGATGCAAAGTCGTAGCAATGTGAGCAGGGAACCTAACTACTGAAATAAAATCAGCAAAGTTACAGAAACCAGTGCAACACAGCGTAAGTCAGCAACAGTTTAACCAATGTCAGTCCACGTTGGTTCATAAAAGAAATGAAGTATTTTTTTTTAGTATAGAAGTAGATGAAGACCGCCAAGTTCAAATGCTATTTATTGGGCGTAGATGCTTTTTTTTAAACAGCTAGGAAAGCGAAATACAAGCAACCGACTAGGATCTATTATTTGCATAAAGAAAAGTGTAAAGAATATTAAACATACAATTCGGAAGACGAAGCAGTTAATTGTAAAAAGTAAATTATTTTAGAATTTTCTTAAAGTTATAAGAGAAAAAAAAGAAAACAAATTTTTATTTCACAATATTATGTTATTAGTATCCAACGGCGTCTGATGCATAAAACAGTTTCGAAGTAGGATCAAGTGATTATTTTATTATTTAAAATTAAGCTCAAATGGATTTAATTTGAGTATGAGTAGAGTTTGTAAAGTAAACAAACTTCTAAAATAAGAAAAAATAATTAAATATAACTATAACAAAGGAATGGTAAAATTATATAATTATCTATTAGTTGAATACAATAACACCTATTGAAAGTTTGCAGCAGTAACAGCTCTCATGTCAACGTACGTTTCTTTTTTTTTTTTTATATATCTATAATAGAGAGTTAATGATTAAATCAAGACAAACAAAAGTGTGACTAGTTTGAATTTACAATTAGCAGGTGACTGAATCTTTAGAAATGTGCATGATTTAATTTTTCTGTTTTAATAATAATCTGCGACTATAATAACATGAAATCCATTCTAGTAAACCACGTCTCCGGGATCGATTTAGTAGACGGAATTACTCCCAAGGCATGGGCTTGGGTGTAATTTTGGCAACGCTGATCTACGTATTAGGTGCTTCATTATTGAAGAGACCAGTAATTCCGTTCTTTTCAGTGACCAATCCCTATACGGCAAGTGCCCACCATTAGAAAATAATAATATTAATAATAATAGTAATAATAATAATAATAGCGATATCTGCAGACTTTTTAAGGTGTAAACGCCTTAGAAATGTATTTTTTCTTCCAGAGTGATTAATATACAAGGTGTCTGAAAAGTATCCCTACAACTTTAAAAATTTATTACAGAAAAAATAATAGACCTACAGCAAAAAAAAAATTGCAACAATACATAGAGTAACTGATAAAGTTTTTTTTTCTGTTCACATATGGCGCTGCATACACTCGTAATTTTTTAAAAATGTTATTCATTCAAAATGGCTGATCCCGTGAAGAAAGCGCAATGCCTCGTGAGGTTTATCGAAACAAAAACTGATACCCAAAGCTTCGAATTTGCAGTTGAAATGCTGCATCGTCAGGAAACCGATGAACTGTTCCTGAATCGAATTTTGTTTTCTGACGAACCAATATTTCATGTTTACGGACAGGTAAAAAAACAAAACAAAAACATAATGTTCGTTTAAGCAGGACGGTACCCCTCTTCACTGGGGACTGATAGTTCAATAGTCGTTGAGTTATTCACTACCGCATCGTTTGATTGGCAGGGATGGTCACATAGCACGGCCTCCGCGGTCTCCTGACATCACTTAACTGGACTTTCTAGTTTTTGGCTTTGTAAAAGGTGCCGTGTAACGAACGAAAGTGAACGGTCTCGTGGAATCGGAAGAGAAGATCCAAATAGCTGTAACTACTGCTGATGATAGCACGATACAGGAAAGGAGATAAGCAAGAATGCCACGCTGCCTCACAAATTATCTGTTTTCTAAATATTCATTGAGTTTACTAAATACTATTCAAAGCGAGATCATATTAAAAAACAAAGTTGTTATGTTTGAAAATATTTCTTTCAATGGTGTTATAATCCTACTACCAGGGGCGTAGCCACGGGGGGGGTTAGGGGGGTCATAACCCCCCATGAGAATTTTTTTGCCATACAAAATGTATATTATTCACTACATTATCACACACACGCATACATATATATGAGTTTTAGTAGTCGTAACACCCCCATGAAAAATTTCTGGCTACGCCCCTGCCTACTACCAATAAATTCCTTTAAGAGAAGTGGTAAAAATAATTATTAATATTTAAACCCTCTAATTTCTAAAATACGAAAAGGATATAAAATTACTTTACTTGCAATGCATTGCGAAACTCTACAATGTTTTAGTAATATTTTAAGAAATAAATATTTGTTTAGAGTTTTTTATTAAAACATACTAAACTATTATTTAAAAAATAAGTATTTTCTAACTTTGTAAGCATATCAATGATTTTTAATACCATAACATCAGGCACAATTTTTCAATACATATATTAATAATCAAATAATCCTAGACAGCTTTTTTAATGTAAAAGCTTAATGTTTGAAACGGTTTTGCTTTTCGTTAGCGAAGGAGAAAAATCAAAATATGAATATTCTTAAAACGGCGCAGTATCTGAAACAATTTAGTACACCGGTTAAAAACTTAGTGTTATTTCCTTTATCTGTTGTGTTTTGAATTTATACCTCAGACTTTAATAAATTATCAAAAACTTATAAAAACTTCTCTATATTCAGTAATTAATAAGCAACTAGGAGAAAAACGTTCCGAAAAAGAACTACCACAGCATTTCTACAAATATTATTAAAATGGAAAACATTTTTTTTTATGAAGAAATATCATTTTGTAAGTGGAAAATAATTTATTTCAGTCTATCTAAAAAAAATCAGGCTTTCTTTTATGGACCACTTTCAAACAGTCTTTTACCCGAGAAGATATGAATTGCGGCAGAAAATAACGTCGTTCTTTTAAAAATCTCACATTTATTCAAAATTTTTGTTTTATTCGTTTCGGTCTTTCCAGTCTCTGCCAAACATGGCTCGTGAGCCACATATGTCGCTCTGTTCTAAATGGCCTTGTTTCCGTAGTAGCAAACGGTCATCGGTTCTTGAAATGCCGATCATCAGTTTGGGAGGAACCGTAGAGGAAGTCGTGCAAAGTTCTTCATCTTGTAAAGGGGAATTTATCTCGGCTCATTCTCCTGCATGTCCGTTCGGCAGCACTGGGAATAGGTCATCGTCAGAGGGGAGCATTGGTGGTGGCCCAAAGGCAATTAGTGGTATCCTGATCCCCGAAGAGATAACCGCCGGAAACTTAAGATCTGGCGACTAATTTATAGGTCAGTCTTTCATGCGAAGAGTAAATTAAGAAGTCTTCTTATTGATGAAACTCTGTAATCGTGTCTAAAATTGAAAACAGCATGCAAGCCTAGCACGTCTAATTTATTGAAGTAGATGCAAGGCCATTGTACCTGCAGCGGGGCGAAGACAGTTTGAAGTTGAACTGTTCTTTGGTGTCATTCTATATAATTATTTCATCAACAAAGAAATTATGATATCGTAGAATTCCATTATTCAAGAAAAGAACGCAGATCGAAGGTGTTGATCATTTGAGTGGAAGCGAGTTCCTTCATCTCTATTGAGTATTTGGCATTCTTTGTCATAATTTAATTCTATGGATGCCTTATAGCATAATTCCTTTTAATAAATAAGAATATCATCACCACTTAATTTCTGTAATTTGGCTCTCCAAAAAGTTCTCAATCTTTTTACTTTTGCCATTTTAACGATCATTGGGCTAGGCGAAATTTTTGCATATATAAAATCTGCTTCCCTTTATGGTTCCACTAGCATTTCATAGTATATTCAATGAGTGGCTGTACCTAGTAACATTTACCTTAAGCGTCTTTATAATGGAAGCCTTATGAATATCTTTGGCTGAATTTTCTTTCAACTTCCGAGTTCTTCATAACTTTTTTTTTTAAATTATATATGAACTGCAGAGCTACAAAATTTAAATTCAATATTCAGCTGTTTCCTGCTACAATGATTACAATGTAATGTTTGAGCATTATATTACTGTTTTTTCACGGGGAATGTCCCAAAAAGACGGTCTTAATCCTAACTACAGAAACTCTAGGCACGGCTGTGAATCTATCTGGAAGAAAATATGAAATAAGTGCCTCATTAACCTAGCTTAAAGAAAAAAAATATTTTATGTCAGATGACTCAAAATTAATTATATACTTATATTTAGTGTTTGTATATCATATATGTTTATATTATCTCAAGTATTTTTGTTCTTTGTTTGTTTCTGAATCGCCGATTGACTATACTAAGGTCCTAGGTTTATAGGGGGGGATGCCCTCCGTGGTGAACTTTCTAAGGTATCCTAGCCCGTATTTACTCGAGGATTCTGAGAAAACCTCAGAAAACTCCGAACGTCTAGGTCGGCAGACTCGACCGGGGATTAAGCCTGGTACCTCTGGCTTTCCAGTTTTGAAAACAGAACCTTTCAGCCACTGGTAGGGCGCAAGTATTTTTACGGAAACTCAAATTTTCAATTATTCAAGTTTTGTTCCTTTCTATAAAATTCAACAGTTAAAACAAACTTATTTTTTTGTTTGTTTTTTCTTCCTAAACTCTGTGTTAGTATTATGAGCAGTGATTATTACTTACAATCGCACACTTCAGAACTATGCCAGGCGTAACTTATAATATCTATAAAGCAGAATGCAAAGCGATGGGTTTCTTGGAAGGCAACTCTCAATGACACAACACATTAAAGGGAGCTGCTATTTGCAATTGATCGAAGTCCTTAAGGTGTCTGTTTCATATTACTATAGCGTTTTGTCAAGTGACCGATACTGTATCTCTCTGGAACAAGCATCTGCAAAATATGGCCGAAAATTTGCTGAATAGACGAAGGCAAGAGTTAATGTCAGATGTCCAATATGATAAATTCGTTTTTGATAAAGCGTTGTTAGAATTGAATAAAGTACTAGAAGAAGTCTCGGGTAAATCCATTGCAGATTTTGGACTGCCGACGCCTATAGATATAACGAACCATGAATTAACTAACCGCGAATACACAAGAGAAACTTCCTACGACTAATCTAAATTGTTACAAATTGTAGTTTAAGATAAACATCGATCAAAAAAAGTATACGATGTGTTATTAACATCAATTGTCAGGAACGACAGAAAATTATATTTTCTTGATGCTCCTGGAGGTACAGGAAAACATTCCTTTCCAACTTGGCCTCCTTGCCAAAGCTACTGGAAAAATTGCATTAACTGTAGCATCAGCCGGAATTGCAGCTACACGTTTGGAAGGAGGCCGAACCGCACATGCAACATTTAAATTTCCACTAAAAATTGCCACTGATGTTACTATCACTGTTTGTAGCATTTCAAAACAAAGCAATACTGGAAAAATAATACTTGACTGCTCATTAATAGTTTAGGACGAAGCTACCAAGTCCAACAAGATTTCCGTTTTAGCATTATACAGAACAATTCGTGATTTGTGCAATACGAACTCAATCATGGATGGATGCACGATATTGTTCTCAAGTGACTTTCGTCAAATCTTAGCAGTCGTAACAAGAAGGGCACGCGCTGATTATATCAATGCTTCATTAGAAAGACCTTCCCTTTTGACGTTTGTGAATAGATTAGAACTCAATGACTCCAAGACAGACAAAGACAAATATGACACTGTCGTTGTGAACGTACGAAAACCACAATTTTGCCGAGTTGTTGCTCAAAATAGGAAATGGACAGATGTCACAACACAATGGAGAGTTCCAAACTAGTTCTAGACCCTCCAAACCTTTGCATTCTTGTAAAAGATTTTCAAGAACCAGACAGCAACGAATCCAGAATTATTATCCATAAATATATATTATACGTTCTAAGACTATAACTCGGTTCAAGGAGAGAGCTATTTTGTCATCTACTAACGATCAAGTAGGTAATATGAACGACCTTATTATCTAGAAGATAAATACACAGACGAAAGCATACTACTCTGTAGACACCGTGCTGGACCAGAAAGAGGCTGTACATTTTCCAACAGAATTTATCAATTGCTAGCAGCCTTCTGAATTGCCCACAAATAAACTGGCATTTTAAAAAAAGGTGTCCTGTTATTTTACTACGAAGCCTTAATCCACCCAAATTGTACAACGGTAAAAGTTTGAAGGTAAAATCTCTAAAATCTTACCTTCTATAGAGTACACAATTATACCGGATATGGCACTGAAGAAACCGTGTCAATTCCGCGGATTCCACTGATACCAATGGATCTTCCATTCCAATTAAAAAGACTGCAGTTTACAACAAAGTTTCCATTTACAATCACAGTTAAAAAATTACAAGAACAGACATTCAAAGATGCGGGCTTAGACCTGAGTGTTAAGTGCTTTTGCCATGGACTATGCACATAGCCCTTTCGCGCGTCACTTACAAACAAAATTTTTTCGTGTTGTATAATAAAAAGTCAGCTGCAATCATTGTTCATAAAAAAATTCTATTATCAAAGTCAGTAACATAATTTTTTTCGCCTTTTTTTTCTAAATTGCACCCATGTGAAGCCGGGCAGGGTAGCTATTTAAAAGTAATAATGTTGAATCTAATTACAATAATTTCCAACTGATTTTTTCAACAGTGATAGTAGAAACAAAAATGGCTGCAACTTTCCTACAAGATGAATTGTGACAGAGACTAGTTTCTACAGTGTTGCAATAGTGGTTAACTAAATTATGGATTTTTAAATAAATTTTTGAGCTTTTGAATAAAAGAAAAATATATCCACTGTGCCCCCCTTTTCCCTATAGTTTCTTGCTAACGACATGTATATATTATTAAGTTTCCTCTGACTAAATATGAATTCTGGTATTAACACATTGGATATTTTATTTGGCTTAATCCTTATAAAATATTACTTTGTGTTGAACTTCACAAAACTGGCACAAACAATGAAACCTATTGAATTATATATCCTATATTGACGCTCATGCATTTATGTTTTAATTCGCAATATGCGTAATGCCTGTGATTTATACGCAGCAGTAAAAATGTAATCTTTAAAGTGCAAAATATAAATTAAAAAAATAACTGCAAGAAATGTAAATGAAATTAAAACCTTAAAGTGTGATTTTGTAAAGATGTATTCTTAACTCAAAAATAATCCATGCATCTATAAGTTTATGCCAAATTCAATAACGCAGCTTTCATTGAGCAAAATCTAGTTTAATCGTCGGATAAATTTTCTTATTCATAGGCCTTGTGAGTTATTATGTTTATCGAGTTGCAAATACCTGTAAATATAAACATTCATAAAAAATTAAGAAAACTAAATAATTATTATTTTCTTAAATAACCTATCTTTTTTCCAAATAATTGACTTCTACGTAACAACACAAACAGAAACGTTTGGACCATAATAAAGCATTCCATAATATTCTAAGAAAGCAAAACATTTTACTACCAGTCATTTCTTCCAATGCATTACTTTTTTATTCGCTGTAATCGTTTAATCTCGTTTTCACTCTACATAGGCAATCATACGTCCTTTCTGATTACACTACAACTACCATTTCCCTTTGATTTTATCTATTCTTGTCGCAGTATTTATCACTTATTCCGAGACTCATTTGCTAATAGCTCAGTCTGTACAGAATTAATCGCAAAAAAGTAAACGCATTGAAGAAAGACCATTTTTCCTTACATTGATATTTATAATTGTTGTGAATATTTAATATTTATCAGAAACTGACTTATCTCTTTCCCTTAAGTAATTAAAATCTGGGACATGTAAAGCATTTCTTGCAGTGCATCTTTTTTCGATGTCCCAGTATTAATATCTATCAAATCATATCATAAATTATAAAATAACGTTTTGTAATTAGTTTTCAAAACAATGTTGTTTTGTGCATATTAATAAAATTTGCTTTTATATGTATTGTTTTATATTTAGGCTGTTCTTGTTCGGATAAAATGGATTTATGATGAATAAAATGTCAGCATTTAATGATTCAGTGTGCAATTATAGGTGTAGAAAATAGATAAATAAAAAAATAAATTGGATATTAAAAATTGAACAAATTTTGCAAATTTATTCATATAAGTGTAGTTTATTTATCTGTTTCTTTTTTAAACTAAGGTTGACATGCAAGATTAATGTCTGAAAATTTTGAAAGTATATGGTAAGTACGATGCAGCAAATCTTGTGTAAAATAATTTCACATGCAATTTTTTTTAACCATGAACGATAAACATACATTTTTAACCATGAATTCATGAATGTCCTAGTCACTAAGCTCCGTTATAATGGAAGCACATAAAATCTGCTCGTGGCTCCAATGTCCTCATGCACAAGCAAAACCTACCGGGGTGCGGATTTCAGGTGCTAGGCCTCTTACCTGTATTTGCCTAAAAATTAGCAGAGCCCAAGCCAAGACAGACTTCCTCCCACTGGAGATCCCTTTTGTCGGGGCAATCGTGATTCTACCGGGTCTGATTGTGCACTCCGAAAGAGGCCTACGGACGTTTCCTCATTGGTTAAATTCGACCATTAGATGACGTATCTATGTGCATAAACCAATAAATGGGCATCCGTAGGCCTCTTTGGATGACTCATCGGAGTGCATAGCAGGCCCGTTAGAATCAGGATGGTTCCGCTTCTGCCCAACGCCACTCTCCTTTATGGTGAATCTGGCACAGCTCTGAGGTCGCCAGAGGTCTTTTGAGACAATAATAAGATTATTCTTTAGATTGAACAGTATGGAACATAAACTAATTATTACAGGCAACCAACAAACCATGTTTAATAATTAATTTACACTGTACGGAAGGGAATGAATTATTTCATATCACTCGTGAAGATGGTTATAAAATAGTAAAATTTCCCTATCCAGAATTGCCACTTCAGATGACGCGAATGAATACTTCTAAAAGGTTTCTGATAAACTACGTTAAATGTTGAATTCTCCCTTTGAGAACTAAGCATGCTAAACATATCAGATAAATCCATTATGGAATGCTTGCGTCTAACATGAAACCAATATGAGTTCTTCAGTAATGAAAAGGTTATATACCTATGCTTTGCATGAGAATATTTGTTTGCCTGCCTAACTATGTGTATGTTTGTCATAGCTGAAATCATAAGGCATACTGACTTTGCTCTGCTACAAAATGCTTCTTTTTTCGTTTATGTAAAGGATCCTGTAACAATCGCATTTTGTATAGGAATGTACGGTCAAAAGTGAAGCGTCGAAGCACAAACACAGGAAAGAACAAATGCAGGACACTGAGGAGAAACGGAGTCAGTAATAGCTTCCGTTGCCTGTTGATGGCCAGTCGGCGTTGATTTGGGGAAGAGCGGCCATTCAACATATGAAACCGCAAGTAGTTTCAGCATGATTAGACGCAACCCCACTTCACTCTAGATTTTCCCCTATACTTACTTGAATTCGACATTTGGCATGCGATGGAATGGACGTTGTGGATCTATCTCTTGGCCAACCCGGTCTCCCGATTTGACGCCGCTTTAGACACTTGATAAAGTATCTTAATTAGCTTTGTTCAAAGTTTTAGAGATCTTATAAAATTCATGCATTGTCTTAAAAGTAAGCAGAACCGGTTAGTCTTATTCTTTTAGAGTTTATATTTTCTTGTGAATGAAATAAAAAAAACAGATATGCTTATTTTCTGCAGATTTAGGTTTTTGGAGCCTATTTTTATTTAGCGTTTTTATCTTTTTTCCTGAGTAAATATGGGTTAAACAAATGATTTCTGAAAATTTCGAAAAACATAAATAAAATACATAAATGTACTATTTATTAATATTGTTAATAAATCTACTGCATAGTCTTGTACAAAAAAAGTATCCTTATAAAATATTTTACTTCTTTGTCTAAGCACTAAATTTATTCCAATCATTAATGTAAAGAAAAAACAGAAAATATGCCTTTTGTATTAGATGTGTTTTACTGAAATAAATTCTATGTAATACATTCCTATTCTCCTGTTTTCCTTTTGTGAGCTTTTATATGTACTGTATCTTATCTAAATTTAAGGCATGGGGAAAAGTTATATTTTCAAATATTTTACAAAGTTTGCTCTTTTTCATTTCATTTTTTTAAATTCAAAATGTTGAATATTAAAATATATTGTGAAATCATTATAAGTTACAAATCTGTAAAATTGTTATTTCTAATTATCTTCATTTGTTGTGCATTTTTAATTAGCAATATTATAATGCCAAAATTACAAGAAAGTTATACCCAATATATAAAATTAAAAGGTTTAAATTCATTATCATTTAATGTCATTAGTTTTATCTAATATCATAAAGAGGTGTAGATGTAAAACATTCAAGCTGTAGAAAAATAGTGAAATATCTCTACAAAATACGTATGAGTAATAATTTGCAAATACTTTCATTTAAAAAATAAATAATTATTAACATAAAACATCAGTACTCCCATAGATTCACGTTAACATTAAATAAAAATGCTGTGAAAAACATTAATGCAATGTGGAAGCTATTATATAAGCATATTTTCTTTACAAGCCAATTCTTTTAGCTATTTCTTTTAGCCAATCCGCCCCACTATTTAACAAGAACATTTCATATCAAATTTTGAAACATTCTAATAAAATGAGTGTACAATATCGAATGCAAATTTAAATATGAAGAAATGTACACTGTCAGACATATACACGAACAAACTACATACCATGCTGTTTTATTTATCTATATGAGGCATATGCTGAACATGCTTTTATTAGTTTCCGGCGAAGTAAATAAACACAACCATCACAACAAAACAGCGTTCCTTAGGACATAAACTCAAGAGAACTCTAAACACGTTACACTCTCATTCCCGAAACAATTCTACAAGCAAGTAATGTTGTATAAAACATTTCTTGTTACTGTGCTTCAAAGCCTTGCTTCTAATACGAGATTCTCTCTTTCTGTGGATATTCAACTTAATAATTTCAAAACCAGAAAAGTCTTTTTGATTAATTGCTAAAACTTAATTACTTTTCCTAAGTTACGGGGGAAGAGGATTATTGGGCAGAGGAAAACTGGTGTTGTAGAGATAAGACAAGGTGTACTAAATTTCAAAATCTGTCAGTTTGAAGAATGTACAATAATGAACAGGAGAGGATTTGCATAAATGTAGTGTATCTTTGCGAATTTAACAAATGTATGTTTTTTTGCCTGCCATATTTGCATGATTTGGCTATTAAAATTTCTTTTGATCACATATTTTAAGAAAAATTATCTCGAATTTCATAAATCTTTAGTTGCCGACATAGTACATGGGAATTACACGTAACTGTTCAATTTTGAAAGCAGTTAAAAATACCTTTAATGTAGTATAATCTAACGGTTTTACTTGTTGCTTATTTGTGTAATGTATTCAAGTAGGTACCATAAATATGATATATGCGGATACTTTTATTTATAATAAAATTTTCCACAAACCCTTCTTGTACACCCATTTTTTTCAATGTTTTCAAAGTTTTTATTTTTAAAATAAAATCAAGATATTCTTGGAAAAACCGCAAAACGATATTTTTACACGAAATCTTCAAGGTCATTTTCAAAAATTACACTGAATACGCTTATGCCACTTAATTAAATATATTTAAGAAATAGGTTCAAAATGATGACAACTGTAATTTTTTACTTATAAGGCGAAACCCAATAATTTTTCGAAAAGTATAAAGGTTTCTAATTTTATAGCAATTTTATATCCTCCCTTTCCCCAAAGAAAATAAGAAGTTTAGGTTCTCTCTTCAGTTGAAAATACTGTAACAGGATATATTAACGTAAGATTACTTATCATTTAGTTAGTTGTACGGTACCCCTTTAAAAATGATGAACACAATACCACCTCCCCCCTACACTTATAACACGGTTTCATATAAGACGGATTACGGCAGGGAAATTGAACCATGAGTATGTGAAAGTACGAGTATATTCGTCCATTAGTTTTAACATTTTGTATTATATTTCTTTGAAAAAACAAACTATATTTAATTAAAATTAAACCACTAAAGCGAATATTGAAACTGATAATTAGAAGAAAACACAAATGTGTAGCATTAATTTATATCAAGCAATACAACGTTTAGGTTTATTCTTCGAATTTTTATATAATATTTAACTTGTGACAAATGTGAGTTTGTGGAATACGTTCTTTGTTTCCATTAATAAACCTTATGAAATTACAAATATTTAATAAGCGCAAAAATGAAATCATCAAATATATTCTACTTCAAATCTACGATGCTTAGTAGCTTTAATACCATTCTCAAAATTTAAAATTTTCTATGACTTTATTCTTGAGCTTTGTTAAGTTTCATATTCTACTGAAAGTTTTAAATAAGACGATTATCTGCTATATTAAATACTCCACCTGGAATATTTCCCACAATTATTTAGACAATACTGGCATGTCCAATTTCATTAAGGTATTAAGTGGATTTTAAACTAGGATAAAATTAAATTCACATATAACCTTTAAAAATCAAATTAAGATTTTGAAATAAAATTATACAATAATATATTAAGAAATGTTATATGAAATTTCTGCAAAATGTGAAATATTATATTATTCAATGAAATTAAATTGGACGAAGTGTTTTACATTTATCATGTTGTTGTTCTCGTGTCCAGGGATAGACGATTGCACTATTCCTGAAAGTAGGTATGCCATTGCTGGGGGGTTAGACTTCTCCTTGTTGGTCCCTAATTTTTAACGAATTTCAGATGAGGGACCAAGCACCACGTGCAATCGGCACCCCCCATAGGTATCGATAAAAACTTGGATGACTTTCGAGCCACGAAGGATCATACGTGCACCAGCTTCCATCGGCGTGCAAGGTTCCACAGTAGTCGAGCTGCGAGGCATTTGACCCTCCCAAGTACTGGCTAAGCCAGGTGCTGCTTTACTTGCCGTGTTCTTATGGAGTTTAGTGCCCGGACCACTGCGGGATACATGAATCATGTAAATTCGAATCATGCAAATGAAGTAAAAATTTTAAAAAGAACAATCATTCGAAAAATTGGTGTCTTCATTGTCTTGAGATTAAAAATTTCGAAATTTAAACAATGAAATGAATTGTTATTATGGAATTATTTGCGCAATGCGAGTTTTGAACACAGGTTTCAACACGTTTACAATCGGACCACAGCATTTTTCAGATAACCTTGCACTCAGAAGTTCAAAGAATTCAGATAAAGTGATCTCAAATCCAGGCTGCTAGAAAATGACGTATTACAGTTGTATAATTAGAGAAATGCCTCTTGAGCAGATGTATGACTGTCTTAGAAATGTGCAGAAGAGCGCCATCTTGCATAAAAGTCATTCTACCCATATAAAATACACTTTTGTAGCATTTTGAATGACAAGGTTGCGCAAAAGACTATCACAGTGCTTACTATTGTCAGTGCACATAAAATTAACTCTTTTAATGCTTGCTTGAAATGGCACTAAGACAAATGATGCCGTCAAACAACACTATAGAGCTACCTATTTGCCAAATAAAGACGTATTAGTTGATGAGACTGTGCAATTCTGAATAGTAACATGCCTTTAGAAATGGAAATGAGCCTTCGTCTATACTCAAACTGTTTCAAGTCGTTCCATTGTTCACTCCCATGCAAGCATTAAATTCTACAGCAAAAGTCTTTCTGATCCGTCTACAGACGGATCAGAAAGATGCAACTTCTGAACATTGGTTTATGTGCTACCAATGAAGGATGCTTTGTAAAATTTCGTGCTGACATACATGTCCAGTATTTGGACAACTGACGAACTTACGTGCCTTACTGCACGATTCCGCACTAGGGGGAGTCGACAACATGGGGAAAAATAAATCTATATAAGTAAAATTAGAGTTTTCCTGTGCATTATATGGAATACAAAAATGTTGCCATTTCTATCCGTTTCAAGCACCTGGGATTCCAGTACAACCGTCAAAAAACGTTTGTCGGTATGCCATTTTGTAGTTATGTCGTTCCGTCCGTGACGCTTTTTTAAATCAGACCAAAATTTTTTACACTTATCTTGGATGAGAAAAGTTATCTCTCTGGTACTATCACTAAGCAATTTATTAAATTTCATTTTTTGTCCCCCTTCCCTACTGCACAACACCAATTGTCTGAACCTAGAATTCTGTGGCCATTTCTTTAACTGACTCTAAGCAATTGGTTTCTAATCTCAGGTATTTTTCTCATTAAAAGAGCCTATATCTTTATATTTCGTAATCAAGTATCTTGGAAGACATCTGTCAGACCACATCCTTTCTTCATCTTCTTTACAGTACAGAGCTAAGGCATTGGATTTGTAAATGGATGGGTGCGCGTTCGATTCCTACCTAACTGAAGATCCCCGTGTACATGTGGTGCACGTGCACGTTAAATCTAGTATAATATGAACGTTAAATCTGTGGTTCCTAAAGTTTTCTCGGTGTTTGCGACTTATTTCTAGGGAAAAGCCAATATTCTGAAAACCTCTTTTTGATAGTGATCCAAATTGCGTCGAGAAATTTCAGGCAAGACGTATGTAGCTCTAAATGGCATATTCGGGGATGTGAGCTTCCTTCTCTATCCAAAAACAACTAATCATCTTCTCAAGTCTCTTTGCAGATATCAGACGACAGCATTTTTCCATTTTCTTCACAGTCCAGAGTTTCTTCATAGATATTCGCGCTCTGTCACCTTTCTTGTAGAAGAACTATGCAAGCAGAGAACAATTCTTTTATGAGGGAGTCATAGAAAGCACCTTGTACCCGGCATTTTACAAAAGGTGCAAAGTGTCGTGCGCCTTATAAGTCTTATATTTTGCATTTTATGATTCTGAAAGCTCCGTCTTTTGCTAAAAATTGGAATTATTTTATATTTTACGCATATATTTTACACATTATATTTTACACATTTACACACTTTTTTTCTAGTAAATTAAGTTCAAACTTCCCAGACACTCTAAAATGAGTTTCTCGTTAAATAACGGTTTCTGAATGCTGAATTTTAACTATAATCAGCGTGTACGAAATTTTTTATTAGAAATAAACTAATCAAAAATTGCAGTTACTGTGATGTAGATCACACAAAATAGGATATTTTGCTACGTCACTTAGTAACTAGTTACGGGTATCCCATCCCCCTCTATTGGCGCTTTTTTTGGCATACTTTATTTCGATGGCATTCACCAACATTCAAAACTATCCAATCCCAGATTGATTAAGTTAATTTCACTGTTTTAAATTTATTGTAAATGTGTAATTGTCGGTGGTTATCTCGGCCATGTTTATGTTCTCACCAAAGGCAAGTTCTGAGTTGCATCATTTTTTAGGTCACTCCACCGCTTTTCAACTGTAAAGTAAAGACGTGATTTTAATTTTTCGGACACATCACCAGACTCCGCAATATTTTAGTGTTTATCTTAACCTGTTTCTTCAATAAATAGAGTACTCCGTAAAGAATCTGATGTCTATGTAGTATTATGTTTTGTAACTAAGTATTTTGAACGTGTGCATTACCATAATAACGCTAAAAAATTAAAGTAGCTCAATTAAAGTAATTTCTTCAATACAGTTTCCAATTCCTAAAATATTTTTCGTGCAAATAAGTACCCCAATTTTACCCAAACGAAGTGTACAATCTTCTTTTTCCGAAATGAGATCTTTTGACATTCTTGTGCTTATATTAAGCAATGATGCAAAATACACATTGCGAACAGCCATCCATGGTTCTTTTATACTACTTTAAAATAAATTATTCATCTGAAGGATGTTTTATATAAAACAAAACTTTCTCATACAAACCGTGCATGTACTTTAAAAAGAACGCTCAATCTCTGAATATTTAAATTGTCATGAAACCACAAATAGTTGTTGTTTGCACTTATGCACGTAATTCAAAAATCCGAATGCTCTATTAAAGAATGATTATGTACAATTACTGACTCAGTCTTTCATACCTACCTATTTTTGTGCGTATCAGTTATTCGGTATTTTTAATCCAACTGCTTAAATTTTGCAGGGAAACAGCTGAATTCCAGTAAGTTAGGCATGTTATTGAAACTCATTGGTAATTTATTTGTTACTTCTATTGTTTATTATTCTAAATAATATATATGCATATACAATTATTTATATTTTCCCTTTTCTCTGCTACAGCCTTTTTTCATTCAGTGTTATAAAAGAAATCTAATTAGCAATAAGTTTTTTCTGTTGTTTTATGAGATACCTATCATAAAATATATAGTTTTATACTTTGTAATTACAGTTACATTATAAAACACATCTAACTCTGTGACGGAATAACTATGCGAAACGAAAAAAAATAATTCATCAATATTAAAGTATGAAATAATTAGATAAAAAAGAGATCAAAATAAACTAAACAATTATATTTACATATATCTTGATAGGGAAAAAAACAAAAAGACCTTGAAATATTAAAATTTAATATTGATTTCTCATTTAGCAATTTCGCATAAATACATGTATTATGTTAGATAAGATTTAAGGTAACCATGCATATTGTTTCTTTATCTAGATATGTACTTGCTCACATAAACAAATATACTATAAACATCTTTATATTTCCCCAAATTAAAGAAACGAAAGAAAACAATTATAGATCAATGAAACAAAATTCTATGTAAAACTGCGAGTAGAAAAAGGATTTTATTTTCCAAAATATAATGTTTATCTGTAGGTGGAGTAAGATTTAAAGATGTGAAATTTACAAATAAAGACTCAAAGCATAAATATTAAATCGTAAAACAAAGATTTTTAAAATGCTTTTGAACAGCAAGCAGCCTATATTTAATATTGTAAGATTTCTCCTTAACATTTGAATGAGCTTGCGCGAATAAAACTTTTCAGAGTTTAAGCTGTACTTAAAAAAACATTTAGGTCTAAAGCCAATCTTTTAAATTATGTAACTACTTACAACGAAAAAGAAAATCAATTCATTTGAGTAATTCATTTTTATGTAATACGCAGACGAAAATTTGCAAAACTTTGGCTGCTTTTTTAAAATACAAAATAAATCATATTCACCACCAAAAGTTCTCCTGTGTAACCAGTCTTAATTCGTTAACGTCTATATTTTCACATAATCTTTTGTGAGAAATTTACTCAATTTTCACGAAATTAAAAAAATTCAATATACATATATTTTTGAATCAGATACATTGAATCCTATTCTTAAGTGATTACTCAAAATATCGCTAAATTCCATTTCCTACGTTATCCATGTTTAAAGGGAAGTCCCTCTTATCAAATAAGGATATTTACGTAAAACTTAAAATAACGATACGTTTAAGTTTAAAAAAAAGATATTCACATTTTGTAAAAATGAACTTGTAAAATTGGAATTAGCAAGTTACCTAGTTTAATATGAAACTCTATAAAATTCATTTAATATGTTTTTAAGTGACCGTGGACAAGCATTTGCATAGTAGTAAAAGCCGGCCAGATTGTATGATGAGTAAAACACCGTACTCCTGGTGATCGGGGCTCGATTCCCGACGTGGCGGGGCTGTCCTTATGTACGACCCTTTATAGGGGCGACTTTGGTCCAACTACTAGGTGCCGTCATAACAAAGGTACCAACAACTGCTGCCGTAGTAGAGGCCAATGCCTTCAAGGCGGAAGCCCACCATTGGAAACAAAAAACATTTGTAAAATGTATCGACAAAAACTCACTCTACCATGAAATTTCGAAGTCTGTTGTTTAAAACTATTTTACATCATTACTAAAGTGGTGCTCATTTACTTCATCCGTTTTTGCGAGGTGCGCGAACAAAATTTTACGAATTTTAAATAGATTTTTAGTACAACTACAGTTTGAGTAAAAACTATCAAGTCACGAAATTTCATCCATATTGCTGTAGTAATTCTGCGTTAACGAAGAAAAAAATGTCACGGGCAGCACGACAGACAGTCAAACTTGCGGAGATTATTAGCTGTTGCTTTGGGTTCATTGTTACTGGAAGCGAATAGATCACAGAAAACATTTTCTTTATTTTTATACAGAGTTTTTAAGTTTGCAATAAATGATACGTAGGGAAAACCATTTGAACCCTAACATTCTTATTGCACAAACAAGCATTTGCTCGAATTTTATAGATGGACGGTTCCCTAGCAGCAATCTTTGCTCGGGCTTTACCAGGCCTATGATCGGTGCATCGGCTATTCATCGCCTGATCATTACTGATCATCCTTAATTTTTCGTATGTTCCTCTTTTCCCGATGATCGAATCTTTACACTGAGGTCTGATAGGCGCTTTCAAGATTGCGAAGGGTAAAGCGAGCAAACAGGTTTATATCGGTCTTTCTCCCAAGTAGCTGAACGGCTCGATACCTCCGTTCCTTCATTAATGTGCAAAGAGCATCATATGCACACCATATATTTGTTTTAAGGTTGCTGATTGGCTAAGCTATTACGCGGAAGCAGTTTGAACAGTTTTCGCAAAATCTCAAAATCTAATCCAAATTTTAAGACACTTTAGGGGTGGACGTAGTTTAAATTGTACGACCACCTATCGTGTCACTAAATTTTGCTTTATTCACTTAAGCCGTATGGGATACCCCGATAAAAATTTACGCAGTTTGAAACGATTTTCAGAAAAAATCTCAAACTCTATTTTCTTTTTTTTTAATCCGACGATTATAGCTTAAGGTGAGTGATTGCCTATCATGTCAGTAAATTTCATTCCTTTCGCTTTAGTCACTTTTACGTGATGTGCGAATAAAAATTTACGCAGTTTGAAACAATCTTCGAAAAATCTCAAAATCTATAGAGAGATTTTTAAAATATTCATTATAATGAATATTTTTAAAAATTCGAAGCCTATACTTTAAGTTAAGTGACCACCTATCATGTCAACAAATTTTATTTAATTCGCTTCAGTCAATTTTACGTGATGTGCGAATAAGAAAAGACAGAACGACAGACAGACAAACTTTTTTTTTTTTTTTACGGCCGTACACAGGTCCCAAATGCTTAAAACGGATAGAAATCGCAAAATCTTTTTAATTTTGAGTAGTGTACAGGAAAAGTCTAGTTTTATTTAAATAGAAACTTAAATGTTCCAATTCCGAACTTGAAACAACAATCACTTCCAATTTTAGTCTCGCCAATAACGTGTCAGACCCCCGTCTAGTGGTTAGAATGCCCGGTTACCAAGCGTTAGTTCTCCAGTTCGAAACCAAGTCTCGGAAGCTTGAAAAATGAAGTTCAGATGGCAGCATTAAAATTCAAAGAGAAGAGGAAGAAGTTCGAATTTGCTTTTTTTTTTTTTTTTACTTTTAAAAAATTTTATCTAGCTGGGATATACCCCAATTTTTATCGATTGTTCAGTTTAAAACTTTTATCAAAGGTCATAGGCTTCACATCCTAAGTTGCAAGGTGTTTGCTCTTCCGAGATGAATATAACCCCAATCGCATCGGCTTTACAACGGCTCTACGCCCAATTTTCCCCCTTGCCGATGATCGAACCCTACTATTCGGGAGAGGACATGCCCGAGAAAAATCCGAGATAAGAGCCCCCGACGCGATGAAGAACCTTGCATGGCGCGCGCTGCGCTTCCTCCCTGTCCGATCATCAGCGTTTCAGGAACCGATGACCGTTTGCTACTAGGGTTGGACATGACGGTTGGAAATGGCAGGTTGACAAAAGTTTGGATCGGGTAGTGGTTTTTTATGTGAGAAGTCAGATTTGGCTATACCAATTACAGATATGTAGAATTCTTACACAATGAAATATTGATACAATATTATTGGAATGCAGTTTAAAATCAATAATTCCTTTTTGTATTAAATATCAGTTACTCTTGATGTACTATCAACCGAAAAGCATTAAGTTTTAATGCGTTTTTCGTGCGAGTGTTTCTGTTATTTTTGCAAGACCATGCTATACTTACAGTTTGTCTGAAAATTTAATGCACATATATCTGTGAGCTATTCAATTGATTGGGTAATCATATATATATATATATATTTGCAGCGTGGCCCGGCGTTGCCCCTACAATGGAAGAGAAATGCCCATTGACCTTAAATATAGATTGTAAAGGAAAGGAATGTGAATCCTCCAGCTGCAATCATAAAAAAAGGACACGGGACTTTCCGCTGCAACGAAAAAAATTAACACGGCACCTGGTAGCGTACAGAGGTAACAGGAAATCGGGCATAGATAGGCTGGCATTTGAATCCTACCGCTGCAATGATAAAAAGGACATAGGACCCGCTGCAACGAAAAAAAAATGAACATGGCACCTGATAGCGTACAGAGAATTGGATCTTCTACCTGCCTGTGTTGCAGTAGCGTAGGCAGGAACATTTTCACTGTTCTGAGAACCTAAAGCCTCATTATAATATAACTTCTGAAAATCAATATAACATATCATTTTTAGGGCGAGGTGGGCTCTTTTATTTTGACTAAAACTATTTGCACATAACTTTTTTTTTAATTCATAAATCGAGTTTGCCACTTTGCAGTTGAAAAAACATAAATTCGGGGAGGGGGAGTTTGGATTAGGTCCGAAGCTGAACATCAAATTTCTCCAGAGGAAGTTTCAAATTTATCCACGAATTCGTATTTTATCTCCAAATGGCATGTTCACTTATTTTGGAGTGGCTGCAGCCCCATCAGCCACCCCTCTACGCTCTTGCTGTGTTCTAACACGCATTTATCTCTAATACTTACGCAACTACTAAAAAGAAACAGAGTCCAGTCGTACAGCCAAGAGTTCAGAGATTGTAAAGGGAAGAAATGTGAATCATCCCAAAAAAATGATAAAAAAATGACATGCGACTTCCCGCTGCAACAACAACAGCAATAACAACAAAAATAAACAGGACGTTCGCCTTCTAATCCCATCTTTCGAGTGATCTTTGCATGGAAAAAAGCCTATAAATAATTTCTAATCCATAAATACTCGTAATAACAAAATGACTTGCTGAAAATTTCCAAAAAAGTGTAATTCTCGCAAAGTGCCTTTAAGAAAAATTCCACGTATTCCGCCAGTGTCACCCTCCTCCTGTACACACGACAAAAAATAACGCCTTTCTAGTTGTCTTTTAAACTTGCTTCTGCCAATGGGGGTAAGGCACTGGCTCTTTTCTACCTTCCTTCCTTCAGAGCCGGGAGTCGGGAGAGATATTTAACCTGCGATCTTTTCAGAAAAAATAATATATATAATTAACAGTTCTGCACGATGAAACTTAAAAGAGGGCGAAGGAAATGTTTAATCAACCGTAAAAATATGGAAAATTTTTGAGCGTTAGATTTTTCGACGTTTAAAAATGAAAAACAATACATTTTGTTTGAAACAGGATTTGCTTTAAAAAATTCCCAAGAATCTCCACATATAACTTGATTTTGCTACGAAGTTTATTTGAAAAAGAAAACAGTGTTGCTTCAAATGATATAAAAAAAATATAGTGTTCGGACGAAAATTTAGCTTGCGATAACGCAAAATGTGAAAAAAAATGGCCAAAAACCTTACAAAACATAAAATAACTAAAAAAACTATTAATCCGATTAATTTCATTTTTACGGCATTAGCTTTCCTCTTGTCCTATTTAGTCAGTGTACCAAATTTGGTCCAGATAGAATTTGGACGGACAGGCGAGTGGACAGACGAACTAACAAACCGAAATCGTTAACACTTTTCAACCTTGTTGGAAAGTGTTGAAAAGGGGATGCACAGATTATTATTTTCTATTAATAAAACACTAATTCTTCTCACATAAAATTTTGTCACTGTAATATACAATATTTCCATTTTCTGTAATATGTAAGATTCCCACGGTGTCATCTATTTACATCTCAGCATTTTGATTGGGACTTTTTAATGAGGTTATTTATGTCAACTATTCAAAAGCAAGAGAATTCTTCTGTGGATACCACAAAATATCCATTTAATCTTGTATCTATTAGATTATTGGTCTCATTGACCACAATTCTACTATCGCAGCATATTTTCAGCATCATATTACATCAGTTGATAGCTATTTCATTCCTCGGTACCAAAAAAAAAAGGAACTGTATCAACAGGTACTTCAATTAAGGCAATATCAAAATCTGTCAGTTATTCCACTGATATTTTTCAGAACTGGATAGTTCTTTGTATTCCGTTAATGATTTTGTTAGTCTCATTAAAAGTGTCGAAAAGTTATTTTGAAATTTAAATGGAAATTCATTTAAAGTAAATAACATTCTAATGAATCATCGCTGCATTTAAAAAGGTATAAATGAACATTTTCTACTTTAGTATAAGTCGTGAAATTGAAGACGGTGTTACAATGCACTTCATTCAGAAATGTTGCATTAATATTTCCGTCTGTTGTTAGATTAAGTTTGATTTAGTTTAAACAGAATTTTAACAATAGATACTGTTACGAATTTTCGGGGCAACCCGCTGCTCTGGGGCTTAAAATGGTTTAAAATTCGTATTCTACGCTTCAAATAGATAAATTTTGCTTTTTGTTGCATCAAAATCGGCCAATTAGAACCGGAGATACGGAGGTTTCGCTTTCCCATATGTTTTTCTATGGGCTTCTAGAAAACTCGAGAAATATTAGTCCTAGAGCTTAGATCTCTTCACTTTTGAGGACTTATTTTTGGCGCCAAATTTGGCGATATTTCGCCAAAAGTCGCCAAGCTGGCGACTTTTTGGTCATTTGGCGCGATTTTCCCAATGGGGCCTGGAAGTTGTTTTTCCTGCATTAAAAACGCATAATAACCTAACATTTCTCTTCTATGACGTAATCAAAATTCACGCTTTATGTAGAACCCTCGAGAAATTGACTTTTCTGGAAACCTCTTGTACCTCCTGCGTCGGCTATTTATAGGAGCGGGCATCGCCCCGAAGTCAGTCAGTGCGAGCTGAACGCTCGATGTGTGAAGAGCTCTCAGTACGTGTGCTTTGTGAATTGCTATAGAAGCTGTGTTTTAGCTTGCTTTGCGAAGCTGTTTTTACAGTGCTGTGTGTAAATTCTTCATTGCTGTGTCTTAAGGGATTGTGTACTTTATCCCTTGAATATTTCCACGGAATTTTTGCCTGTGAAAGTGACTTATTTTGTGTGAGAAATACAGCATTTGTGAGAGCTTCTGATCCAAGCGGATTGTTAAAAGCACGTTACTGCTAGATTGTGCTTGTGAATTGTGTACAGCTGATTGTACTACGAAGATCAAGAAGCAATAAAGTTTGTGTTCCATCCTGACAAGTGACTTTTTACTTGAATTCTTTACACCAACAAAACTTTAGAACGACGAACCCAAGGAGTAGAAGAGTAATTCCGCAACATTTGGTGTCAGAATCGGGATTCTAAATAAAGACTTTAATTTTCCAGTTTATGGTTTTGACTAGACAAAAAAATGGAAGAACAACTTCAAAAGCTCATGAATATGATGCAAGAAATGAAAGCCGGACAAGACGAGATGAAAGCTGGACAAGAACAGATGAAGGCGGATTTAGAGAAGAAAATTGAAGCAGGACAGACCGATTTAGAAAAGAAAATTGAAGCCGGACAGACCGATTTAGAAAAGAAAATTGAAGCCGGACAAGAACAGATGAAAGCGGATTTAGAGAAGAAAATTGAAGCCGGACAAGAAGGAATGAAATTGGGATTGGAGAAAATGGAGACTGCTTTGGGAAAATTAGAGAAATTCGAAAAGAGTGTGCAGGAAAGTCAAGAGATAATGGAGAAAAGAATGTCGCTCATAGAAGAAACTCAAACGAAATATGAACAAAGAATTGAAGGAAAAATAGAAGAAAATGTTAAGGAATTGCAGCAAGATATTTGCAGAATGCGGGAAGAATTTAAGAATAAAATTGAGGAGAAACTAGACTGGAAAGAAAATATAGTTTCGAAAATACAGGAAGAATGTGAAGCTAAAATGGAAGAAAAATTGGACTCTCTCGTCAAGCTGGGAAAGTTACCGGAAAACATCAGACTGTCGTCACGCCGCCCAGCAGTGAAACTTACCACTTATGACGGAAAGACTCCCTGGGAAGCCTACAAGACCCAATTTTTAATCGTCGCCAAAGCCAATGGTTGGAGCGAGTCCGAGAAAGCGGACCAACTGGCCGCTTCCCTTAGCGGAGATGCAATTAACGTATTGCAAACTATTGGAGCGACGAAGATAGGAGATTTTGACGCCCTCGCAAGTGCCTTGGAGATGAAATTCGGAGAGAAGTGCCAGAAAGAATATAGTAGAATCCAACTTAAGTCAAGGATGCAGAGATCTGGCGAGACCCTCCAAGAGCTGGCTTCCGACATAGATAGGCTGTGTCATCTAGCCTATGGCAGTTATCCTGATAATGTTCGAGAAGAAGTTGCAGTACAACATTTTATTGAAGGCCTCGTGGACTCTGAAATTCAGAAAGCATTGATCTTGGCGGATTATAAAGATCTCAGGTCTGCCCTCGTATTCGCCATGAAGCTAGAGGCAGCTCAGCTGGCCGTAAGAAAAGAGCGGCATAATGTTAGAGCTGTGTCATTCCAGGAGCCTACGGATGGAGAAATGGAGAGATTAGAGAATAAATTAAAGACCCTGGAAAATCTGGTGGAACGACAAGAACAGTCAGAGCCAAGAAAAGTGAAATGTTGGAGGTGCAACAGCGAGGGGCATTTACGAAAATACTGCGACGCACAAAAGAACTCTCGTCGTAAAGATCGCAGTTATCAACGCACCAGAGAAGCCCATGAAGGAAGACAGAAAAGAGACGACTTTCAGGAACAGAGGCTGAGGGATATTCAAAAGCCCCGTTTGAAAGTCTTACAGATTTCATCATTGAATGGCGGCAGTGATGGACTATTCGTACTGGGATACGTTAATGGTTCCCCATGCCACATGGTGATTGATACTGGAGCGAACGTAACCATCATAAGGACGGATCTGGCCAAGAAACTGAACTTGAAGATTATCTGGACTCCGCCCTCGCTGACCCTCCAGACTGTGACAGGTGACAAGATCGAAGTGGGCGGAAAAGCGCAAGTAGAAATCACGTTTGGAAATGCCAGATACGACCATGTGGTATATGTCGCCAATATTACAGACTCTTTTATTCTCGGACTCGACTTTTTAAAATCGCACAAATTTAACTTGGACTTTAAGAATAATGAGCTTCGTTCAGACTCAGAAGAAATAGCTGCGTTCGATATTAGAAACGAAACTGTTTTGCCTGTTCAGCAAATAATAGCCCAGACTGATATCACTCTACCTCCCAGAACTGATTCCATAATTTCTGGAACAGTAAAAGAAAGCAATAAATTCCGCTTTGGATTAATCGAACACCCAAGCAATAGTGATTCCGTCAGAGGAGTACTTGTGGGAGCAACACTTGTGGACTTGTCGAGAACGGAAATTCCAGTTAGAGTAGTAAATGTGACGGACAAGTCGAAGGTGATAAAGAAAAATGAAGTGTTGGCGACATGCACTCCTGTTACCTGCATTAATAAGAACATCAGCCAAACGACAGCTAAATCTTCCGAGTGCCTGACGAAGGAATTAATACAAGACGTGGAGTTAACGGCAGAACAGAGAAGCGCTGCGGAGAAAGTAATAGCTGAATTTGAAGACCTCTTCTCCCGTACTTCGGGTGACTTTGGCCGTACGAGCTTAACTCAACATAGGATAGATACAGGCAGCCATTCTCCCATCAAGCAACATCCTAGGCGGCTGCCGTTTGCTAAGCAAGAAGAGGTGAGCAGACTTTTAGAGGAGATGAAGCGTGATGACGTCATCGAGCCATCGACTAGTCCCTGGGCCTCGCCAATTGTTTTGGTCCGAAAGAAGGATGGTTCCACCCGGTTCTGTGTTGACTACAGACGTCTGAATGACATTACCAAGAAAGACAGCTACCCTCTTCCCAGGATAGACGACACTTTGGACACTTTATCGGGAAACGAATGGTTTTCCACTCTGGATCTGAAAAGTGGTTACTGGCAAGTGGAAATTCATCCCGACGACCGTGAAAAGACTGCGTTCACCACGGGACAAGGATTATGGCAGTTCAAAGTTATGCCTTTTGGACTCTGCAACGCACCTGCTACATTCGAGCGACTAATGGAGACAGTGTTGAGAGGACTTTCCTACGAAGCATGTCTCGTTTATTTGGACGATATCATCATCGTCGGAAGGACTTTCGAAGAGCATCTAGAGAACATCCGAAAGGTGCTGCAGAAATTAAAGGAGGCGAACTTGAAACTGAGTCCATCGAAGTGCAATTTGTTTCGTCGGGAAGTACGTTACCTCGGGCACATAATATCCGCCCACGGAGTCCGAACCGATCCCGAAAAGACGTCCGCAGTCCAGAACTGGAGTCGTCCCGAGAATATCCACGACTTAAGAAGTTTTCTCGGTCTGTGTACTTACTATCGAAAATTCGTGAAGGGCTTTTCTCAAATTGCAAGACCTCTTCACAAATTGACCGAGACTGGACAGAAATTTCTCTGGACTGAGGAATGTGAGGACGCATTCAACGAACTGAAGACGGCTTTAACATCTTCGCCGATCTTGTCGTATCCTCACCCTGACAAGCCATTTATCCTGGACACAGACGCAAGTAAGGAGAGTGTCGGAGCAGTTTTGTCCCAGGAGATAGATGGCCAAGAACACGTCATTGCTTACTGGAGCAAATGCCTTTCAAAGGCAGAACGTAACTATTGTGTTACGAGAAAGGAACTCCTTGCTATCATTAAGGCCGTGGAGCACTTCCATCATTACCTGTACGGCCGAAAGTTCCTGCTCCGAACGGACCATGCCTCTTTAACCTGGCTTCTAAATTTCAAGAATCCGGAGGGCCAAATAGCCAGGTGGATACAGCGACTACAAGAATATGACATCGAGATACGTCATCGGAAAGGGTCATCTCATGGAAATGCAGATGCTTTGTCGAGAAGGCCCTGCATAGACAGTTGTCGCTATTGCTCCAGGGCAGAGAAAAATTACCATCTGAAACATCCCGCTGTCCGCCAAGTTACATCATCGGCATCATCTCAAGATCCCTGGAGTGACGAAAATGTTCGGGCGGACCAATTAACAGACAGCGACATCAAACCTATTGTGGAATTTATGGAAAAATCCAGCGCTAAGCCCAGTTGGCAAGAAATATCATCTTACAGTCCGGCAACAAAACAGTACTGGGCTTTATGGGATTCGCTTCGCCTGAGAAATGGAGTCCTGTATCGTAAATGGGAGTCGGACGACGGCAAGATGCTCCGATGGCAGTTGGTACTCCCTCGCTCGAGGATTCCGAAGGTTCTAGAAGAACTTCATAATGGCTTAACTGGGGGCCATTTTGGCGTAATGAAGACCCTGCAGAAAGTTCGCGAGCGCTTTTACTGGGTTAGGGCTCGAGGCGACGTCGAAAAGTGGTGTCAAGCTTGTGACGCCTGTGCCGCCCGCAAAGGCCCGAAGAAACGAAGCCGTGGAAGACTACATCGTTATAATGTAGGAGCGCCTTTTGAGAGGATTGCACTCGACATCCTGGGACCTCTTCCGCGAACTTCGGATGGCAACAAATACATCCTAGTTGTCATTGACTACTTCTCTAAATGGCCCGAAGCGTTTCCTATTCCCGATCAAGAAGCTACGACCGTAGCAGAGGTACTGGTGCAAGAATGGATTTCCAGATATGGAACCCCTCTGCAACTTCATTCCGACCAAGGAACGAACTTTACCTCTGCAGTCTTTAAAGGACTATGCCAACTTCTCGGAATGGACAAAACCCAGACTACGCCTTTACACCCACAATCCGACGGCATGGTGGAGAGGTTCAATCGTACAATTTTGAACAACCTCTCGCTCCTGGTATCTAGGAATCAAGAGGACTGGGACAAGAAACTCCCCCTGTTCCTGCTGGCCTATAGGAGTGCCGTCCATGAGACTACCGGCTTCACACCTTCCCAGATGCTGTTCGGCAGAGATCTTCGTCTTCCCGCCGATCTAGTGTTCGGCCGCCCTCCAGATGCGCCTTCATCGCCAGAGGAGTACGTGGAAAACCTTCGGGCACGGTTTGAAGATGTACATCATTTTGCTCGGGAGCGGATCAACCTGAACACGGAAAAGATGAAGACTCGCTACGACACGAAGGCTACGGGACACGAGTTCAACGCAGGTGACAAAGTTTGGCTATGGAATCCTACTCGACGGAAAGGCCTGTCTCCCAAGCTGCAATCGCCGTGGGACGGTCCTTACACAGTCCTAAACCGGCTGAATGACGTCATCGTACGGATTCGTAAGTCACCAAACTCGAAGCCAAGAGTTGTACATTACGATCGGCTAGCCATCTACCGCGGTTGTAATTAGCTCAGACTATGGTCACTATGGCGTAATTCCTCTTTTCTTTCATCTCTCATTCCTTTCCTGTCTTTCTCTTCTCTTCCTCTTTCTTCAACTCTCTTTTTCTCATTACTTACGCCATGTTTAGTGTACATATTTGTAATATATTGGATTTTATTAATGTGTATTTGTTATTACATTGATTACTTATTACAGTGTAATTATTTATTATTTTATTATTTATTTATTAATGTGTATTTGCTTATTGTGCTATTGATTACTTGCTTGAATTATGCTGTTAAGATCTTGTTAAGTGTTACACAGTGTAGGTACCTGTGTGACCTCCTAACTAGGGATTGTACTGCCCGGGACGTGCAGTCCTTGGGAAGGGGGCAATGTTACGAATTTTCGGGGCAACCCGCTGCTCTGGGGCTTAAAATGGTTTAAAATTCGTATTCTACGCTTCAAATAGATAAATTTTGCTTTTTGTTGCATCAAAATCGGCCAATTAGAACCGGAGATACGGAGGTTTCGCTTTCCCATATGTTTTTCTATGGGCTTCTAGAAATCTCGAGAAATATTAGTCCTAGAGCTTAGATCTCTTCACTTTTGAGGACTTATTTTTGGCGCCAAATTTGGCGATATTTCGCCAAAAGTCGCCAAGCTTGGCGACTTTTTGGTCATTTGGCGCGATTTTCCCAATGGGGCCTGGAAGTTGTTTTTCCTGCATTAAAAACGCATAATAACCTAACATTTCTCTTCTATGACGTAATCAAAATTCACGCTTTATGTAGAACCCTCGAGAAATTGACTTTTCTGGAAACCTCTTGTACCTCCTGCGTCGGCTATTTATAGAAGCGGGCATCGCCCCGAAGTCAGTCAGTGCGAGCTGAACGCTCGATGTGTGAAGAGCTCTCAGTACGTGTGCTTTGTGAATTGCTATAGAAGCTGTGTTTTAGCTTGCTTTGTGAAGCTGTTTTTACAGTGCTGTGTGTAAATTCTTCATTGCTGTGTCTTAAGGGATTGTGTACTTTATCCCTTGAATATTTCCACGGAATTTTTGCCTGTGAAAGTGACTTATTTTGTGTGAGAAATACAGCATTTGTGAGAGCTTCTGATCCAAGCGGATTGTTAAAAGCACGTTACTGCTAGATTGTGCTTGTGAATTGTGTACAGCTGATTGTACTACGAAGATCTAGAAGCAATAAAGTTTGTGTTCCATCCTGACAAGTGACTTTTTACTTGAATTCTGTACACCAACAAAACTTTAGAACGACGAACCCAAGGAGTAGAAGAGTAATTCCGCAACAATACTAATGTCTTATTATATATATGCAGTTTGGTGTATGTGGTGAATATTTGCGATGTTATTATAACTGCAGGGTTAATTAAGATTTATCCTTTGAAGATAATTATTTTTTTCACATCCTATAAACTCACCATATATACTTAATGAAAATGAATTTTCTCTCAAAAGTAGAAATCAAATATTTAAACAGCGAAAAGCATGTTTGTAAATACTTTTTTAGGACTTTTTTCATTGGAAGTTAAATAAACGATAATTTGATAAAATTAGATTACGTACAAAATAAAAATTCTCATTTGTAGCAAAAGCAACTACCTTTATAAAAAAAAACAATTCCTGTGGCTTTGGGCCTATTATCTCTTTATCAATTCCAAAAAGTTTGGATGTGTAATATAACAATTAGTTTACAAGTTTGCATTACAAATTTGTAAGACTTAAACAAATTTGTAAGACCATATTATTTTCAGCAAATTCAAAATAAGTTAATTCAGTGCAACTTTTTAACAACAGACATCGCTTTAGAGCTGCTTCATTTTGAAAACATCCTTCCAAGAGCTGAATAAATAGATAGCAAACTTACTGGATTATAGCCATTTCTTTAATTTCAGTTCTTTCCACTGTCTGCAATCCTAAAGATCTAAATATACTTCCCCTCTCAGCTTTCTTTACCCTTACTGGCGTGATTGAATTTGCTCCCAGAACCTTTGGATCAACACATCATTGATACGAAGTAATCGAATAAAGGCAAATTCGATTTGAATGCCAAAATACTCTGGAGAACAAAGCCCCTCAAGATATAGAAATAGCGTTCGTGTTTATATACTTTTAGGTTTTCTTATGCACTGAAATGGAAAAAAAAAGAAAAGGAAAAGGAAAGTTATCTAATAAAAAAGAAAATAAAAGGAATTCTAAATTTTAAGTTTATAGAAAAAATCATTTCATGTACGATAATACAAACAAAAACATGTATTTCAAAAAGGCACTCAATTAATCAATACGTATAAAAATTATATTACCGCACACACTCTAATTGCTTTTTTAATGACTATGTCATTTTATCTTTCACCCCCTTTATTGAAAATTGTTCGAAAAATGTGTCCCAAAAAAGCGATATTAAAATGCGACATAATTTTACATATATTTAAATACTATTAGTTCGCAACAGCTTTAATCTATTGTTACAATATTTCGTAAGCTGTAGAATATGCATCACATGTATTTTTTACATATATTTAAATACTATTAGTTCACAACAGCATTTAATCTATTGTTACAATATTTCATAAGCTATAGATACATCACATGTATTTTTCTATATATAGGTTACAATCATAAAAATTTCAACATAGGGTTGCCAGGCGAAATGCACGAAAGATGAGAGATAAAATGGCATAGTCAATTAATATCGTTTTAATAGGGCAATAATGAAACTAAAAATTAGGGGGGTTCAGGTGTGTCTCCCCCTGACGAAGCTAGAAAAGCCGAGTTATTTAAATTTAAAAAAATGTATATTTACATTTAGCTTTTTATGTCTAGCATAGTATTAATAATAATTACAGCGAAGTGAAATTAACAGTGCTCCTAAAGAATTTCACTTTAGATTAGCTTTCCATTCTGTAGATTCTCCCATATCTTTGCTTTCATTAATTCTAACTTTTTATGGTTTAGTTTTTATAGAAGAATTTTAAACACACCTCATAGTAGGTAGGAAATTATAAACATAGTACAAATACTACTGAAGACGTATCCGGAGTGGTAGCATAAAAGAAAAGTTATCAACTGGTCAAATTTATTGCATCGCCTTCTAAGTAATATTTTACTGCAAAACAATTTCGATGACGTTCTTAATACGATCCAAAATTTTCTTATAGCCTTTTTTTGGAAAACTTCTTCACAGTTTGTAGAAATTTTCTGGAAAACAAATTAATGGATTTAAATCAGAGACCACAAAGAGTCAATCTCAAGCGTGAAGTAAGAAAGAGTCACTCTGTGACATAACAGGTTAATACGTACAGCTGCGGAAAAAAAAAGTCCCACTTCCTCTTTATTCCGCCATCGCTCGTCGTATAGCAAAGTTATATATACCATTCGTTTGCAAATAACTCGTACTTTAATTTACTATTAATTTAATTTGCATAAGGGGCCGTCTTCATATTTAATTCTGCATCAACTTCGTTTTTCTCAGTGGCAACCCCATATTTTGACTTTATTAAACGAAAGAAAACCTTCAAATTACCCTAAATATAAATTTTCACCAATTTTCTACGATAATTTCCGGAGATATTGCGAATTCATTTTTGCACGTTTTTAAGGGACTTTCTGCAAATTGAAAAACGCTATTTGTAGGTTCCGAACTTTTCGCCTTTCATTTATTTCGCTCGCGAGAATTAAAAGAAATTAATATTATTTTCAAAGAAAATATTGTTCCCATCTCTCTTAAAGTTTTTTGTACTGAGAATATCAAGGGTAGAATAGAATATTTAGTCTGTGGTCCAAATGACCCGTGGGTTCATAACTTCCTTGGTTCGTACACATGATTTAAGGGGAAAATGCAAAATGACTGCTAAGGATTTTGAAAATCTTTGTAATTTTGAAATTGTTATTCAGTGTTTCCCTTGAATATGTTTCTCTTAGACAGCTGAAATGTTGGCAGGAGATAGAGGCTCTTCTGACTACAAGCATGAATATTGCTCGACTCAGCTATGGTCGAACTTAAAGAATGGTTTCATGATTGAAAATTTATTTGTTTGAATTTTATGTGAAAAACGCAATTACATTTGCGCCGACCCAATATTATCACTGTGTTTGTTATTTCACTTTCTTCATTTAATACTATCGCCTGCAATGTGCAATATTCTTAAGACTTTTGGGGGTATTTTAATTTATAGTTAGATGAAAATTTTTTTACAGAGAAACGTGATTTTGAATGTTTGATAAAGTATGGGGAATTCCAAAGACCTAATGTTTCCGATATTAAAAAAGGTCACATTCATGCCTGGAAAATTGAGGATGTTAGTTTTTCAGAAATAGGATGTTGTATTAGAAGACATACACCTACTGCATCTAATTCTATAGCTGAAAAATATTTTATTTGGGGGAATATGGTAGCGGACGCAACAATACACGCTTTATAGAATCCCCAACAAACTGTAAAAACCTCTAATTTATTTGCTTCAAAATTTGATATTTTTAATACTGGTATATTTTATTGTGTTTTTGCACAAAATAAATCTAATTTACGTCTATTTTATGCAATTTTCAAATAATTTTCACTTAATAAATTTATATATGGTCCCTTAACTCATGAAAATAACACATTTTATTTAATATAAGTTAAACTACTGAACGTAAAAATTTGAAATTTTGCACAGCCATGTAATATTAATTTCTGCATCTATTTCCATCGAAATTTGGCTAGGTCGCTATTCATAATTTTTTTGAATATTAATTTAATAATTCATAATTCATATTAATAATTTATTAAAAATTATAATAACATTTAATTATGTTTGGGTCGTTTAGTTCTAATAGTACGAATAAAAATCAGCTTCTTACTACCAATATTATATGAGATATGAATTGAAGAATGAAAAAATATTTTAACATAGGGGCAGGGGAATTTTGGGTGCTAATAACTCACTCATTTTCTGTCCAAATTTATTGAAAATTGGTGTCCGGGGTTAAAATGAGCTAAATTTTTGAAATATGAAGTGAAATCTAGGGGTTGCTATTGAGAAAAAAATGTTGGTGCGAATTTTAATATGTAGATGGCCCCTTATGCAATTTTTATGCATAGCAAATTAAAGTGTGCATCAATCGTAAACGATTGGTATCTGTAACTTTGCTGTGCGACGAACGACGGCCGAAAAATGTACAAGTGGGACTTTTTTTCCGCAGCTGTACATTATAAAGCCGTATTTTTTTTATCCATGGGCTAATGTGATTCTAACCTGAGACTTAACACAGCTCACTTAGCGGCCAGCAGTGACACGAGATTGTAATTTTAACAATTGTACAAGCTTTTAATAAAGAACTCTTAACTTTGTAATTTTTTAAAGAAAAGGACTGTGTTTATCTTAAATTTTAATTTCAGAAAGCCATAAGCTACTCTTTATTACAATGAAGTCTTGGAAACAATCGGATGGAGCAATGAAGAAATTCTAAAGAGGAGGATATGCCCAATCTTCCTGAATAAAAAGGAGATTTAGAAATGGAATTTTCTAAATTACTTGAAAACTGTTATGTTTTCCATTAATTATTTTAATTGCTTTTCTAGAGTAACAAACGGATAATTATCGGAGTAACGGTAACCGATATTTACGAAACTCGGGATTGGGGAAGTTTCCACGAAATCTCTCATTTTCCATTGAAATTTTTATTGAATCTTAAGACAGCATAGAAATATTTTTGATGCAGCTTTCTATATAATTTAATGGCTTTTAAAGTAAATAAGCTTATATAACTTTCATGTAGAACTTTGTTTAAACGTTTACTACATTTTAGCGAGTACATATACGAGAATGGTTCAAAAAGTAAAGAAACAAGTTCTAGAACCAAACAGTTTTTTCAAGCAAACCAGTAGATACACAGACACAGCAGGGCATTTGGTAGGGGAATTTCGGTACAGTGAAACCCGGGGCACAATGAAACATGCTTTCTAAAATCAAGTTGTCACATGAAGTTCAAACTCACACACCTTTTATACAAATATATATTCCAGTTATTGACGTGATTTAGAGACAATCTCATTTTTACAAGAAGAGATAGATAAAAAAAATATTGGATTTTCCCCATTGAAAGTAAATTTCTTTACTAAAAGTAACTTGTTTTATCTCCTTGTTTCCATACGCATAATTATTTGTTTTTCAAATATCAGGATCTCGGTGGTGTGGTCTCCATACTTTAAAGCAAAAATTCATAAAAAACAATATTATGAGTTATTAAGATTCATTTAGTGTGTAGCCTCAATTTAGGGTACAATGAAACACTTGTAGATAGGTTACAATAAAACATGTTCCATTGTAACTCGGGGGAATTCATTCACTTTAAATAAAGATGTTATTATTAAATATTTAGATTGAGATCTCCATAGAGTACATAAAATTCGCGAAAGTAAAGCTGCATAGAGCACATAAAGTCGAAAACATAATTTTTTGAAAAAACTCAAATTGTATCAAAATTACCGACTCCTGTTCCTTCATGTGGTACAGAAAGGAAAAATGAAATGCCAAGTTTTGAATTTGATTTAAGTAAATTTGACATAAAAGAAAAACTACAGGCCAACCTCTAATAAAAGTATAATGTTTTCAATCGGAGCTATAACAGATTAATTAAATTTGTTTTTTATTTAAATATCATATTACGTCCTACTAATGTTTATTATAAATGTACATAAAACATATATGCTGAAATTAGCATTTTGACCTTCATTATGTGAGTGTTTGTGAAGTGTTATTAAGTGTTCCATTGTACCCCAATATTTGGGGTACAGTGAAATAATGACAGACATTTACCTTTTGTTATTTTTTTAAATATGAAAAAGCTATTTAGAAACTCTTAAAAATTCCTTTAGATGTTGAAAAGTTAACCTTTAGATGTTGAAAAGAACCCATTAATCTTATTTTTGTACACGCAAATTTGTGAACAGGGAAAAAAAAATGTAAATTTTGTTTCATGGTACTCCAATTTCCCTATAAATTTTTCAACAAAGTCTCCATGCCCATCAAAACCTTTTTTTTTCATCTGCATGCCAATCTATTGAAACTAACACCGAAAAAAATTAAGATACCAGAATGCTGAATCAATAAGACAGAACTTCCTGAACTGCAGAATGTGTTTCGATGTACTGTCCTGCTAGGGGCTTCAACAGCCCGAAGAGATATAAAACACAAGGAGCTAGTTCCAAGCTATAAGGAGGATGTAAAATACGCCGCAGCCAAACAATTGTAACTAAGGCCGTATGGGGGCGGGCAACGAGATGGCTCTTCCACTAGTTACAATAAATTTCTTCTGGGGTGATTTTCTTTAACCAGAAAAACCGTATTACAAAAAGTTGCTTAACGTCAAAGGAGATGTCAATGCAATTCCTTGTTGTCTGAGACGTTCTCAAATGCCCGTTACACTATAATGCGATGTATTTTCACAAGCTGATAAAATAATGTTAACTTAGTGACAGCATAAGCCGTACATTTCCTGCGATTTCACAAGGATGCCCTCAACAAGGTTTTACTTGATATCAAGAACCTGCAGTACAGATAAACAAAGCAACGATATTATATTTTATCCCTGTTTCATGAAGAGATATATGTATCTGGGCATAGTACCAGTTGGCGATAAATAAGCTCTTGCTTTTCGGATTTATCCGTAGCTAAAATAAATGAATAAAATGACACAGAAAAGAAAGTTTTATTAAGAGACTGTGCAAGGCATGGCAAGATAATTTCTCTAAAGGAAATATATATATATATATATATAAAATGAACGACATAGGAGATTTTGGCACTATTATCACATAGTTGCATGGAATTTTTAAGATTTTAGATTATCCAGCCTCATTGAGTTTTTGTGACAGCAAAACATCTCAATCCGTTAAAATGTGATGAAGCATAGCTTATGGAGTAGTTGTTTTTTTACACGGTAGCCCAGATGATAGAGGCATCGGACTCGTAGCCGAAAGATTGTGAGTTCGATTCTGGGACCAACCAAAGACCTCATAACGATCGGTAGTGCTGCCATCTATCGTCTCCTGAATGAGGTAGAAATGAACTGTTCGGGAGTCTGTGACAGAATGAACACACTTGGCTGGTACTGCCGCTATCAATCTAATCTGGATTTGGTGTTGGGACGAAATATACTATAAAGCAGATGCGACGACCCTCCCTCCCCTATAATGAATGGAAACAAGACAAAGTTGCTTTATTGACTGTTCTAAAATGTTTTAATCTTTTTTACTTCAACTCAGCATGTTTTACTCAAAAGAATTGATTTGCTGGGAGTTCCGGATGGCAAAGTCTGTCTGCAGGGAGTAGTAGTCTGTATTGTGTGTGAGATTAACTGTCTGTGGATTCATTCCTAATTAACTGTTTTTTTTTTTTTTTTTTTTTACTTTCACGCTGTTCTAACTTGACTGAGCAAATTTCATAGTGAAAGTAGAGATAAAATCTTATATCAGATTACCTTACCCATACAGGATATCTTCAACTAATAATAGCATCGGAAGTAAAAGTAAAGGGTCACATTTCATAGTGACAGCCGGGACATTTTTTTTTACAGGTTGCTGTACTCTCATACAGGATATCTTCATCTAAATAATGACATCCGAAGGTAAGTAAAAGGTCCATTTGTGCCCCCTCCCTGGGTACGGCCCTGCTTGCCCTCAAACAGAAATGATTTTCCTGAAGAAAATCCTCCAGGAAAATTGCTTGAGATTTTAATAATATCATTCATTTCATTTCGGTCCTGTGCATACAGCTGAAAGGCTTTAGAAAAATCCAAAGCGCCCAAATCTCTACGTTTTCAGGAAAGTAACTGAAAAATATCGTGTCCACGTACAGTTTCTATTAATCATCACAACATTTCTATCGTCAGAACAAGGACATGCTTCGCTTTTCAGTGAGACCTTATATGGATCAAAGGAGAGCCAGAAGATAAAGCAATTAGTTCATTTTCGTAATTTCTCAACTGTGGGATGTTCAGATTTGTTTTTCTTCTTTCTTCTGTCGAGAGCCCTTCAATTTTTTTTCGACCGACATCCTATTTTCACATCAGCGATAACCTTTAGTACATTTCGATCTTAAGAAAAATCTTGCCATGGACAAGGTTCAATCTAATGCATCAGGATGAATTGTATTTTTTTTTTTTTTTTTTTACAAAATCCAAGGGTGATGAGTGATGAACTGAAGTTAATTTACCAAGCAGACTGGGCGATAATCACACACATATCCATGATACCAGGAAGATTCTACCTCATGTCCAAAAAGAACTGAATGTCCTTCGGTATTTTTCAGCCTCTCGCTTCCTCGAATATCTCAAGTCAACAACCGTACACGTTGAGAACTATGTCAAGTTTTGTCCCATTTTATTCAAACCTTGTGGAAATTTCGCTCACGCATGGAAGCTTTCATTGGTGATTTATGGTGCTATTTTGATTTTTTTTTATCATCTCTCCATGTCTTTCATAGTCTATATGCATTAAATTGTGTTTTAAATTTTTCTGCATTTTGTTTTGGAATTTTATTAGATTCTGTTTTAGTTATGTTTTATATTATGTTCACAATTCTTAAGTGCAAATGCTTAGAAACAAGAAAAGCCATTTTATGAATAATCTGCATTTTAATTTGTTGTTTAGCATTGTGTTGTATTTATAATCATTGCGTGTAATAAAATCTTAAAATGTATCACAGTTCTATACCATTCGATTAGTGGTATTTGAGTTATTACTTTGTGTCGATTTAATTTGTATCTACTCCTACTACTTGTAAAACTCCGAACGGTTAGGTCGACGGACGTGACAAAGTTTTGAGCCAGGTGCCTACCGTCTATCATTACGAGTGACATAACCACTCAGCCATGGTGAGGCTAAATATATTTCTGATTGTTTGGTATGTGAGTTTTGGGAGGGACCTATTGCCTTTACAAATAATGAAATATTTAAAATTAACCAAATATAAATAAATATTTATTAACATAGGCACATATCAACGATCCACCAAAACATTACGACAATTTCAGGATTTTTCTTCAATAATGAAGATCGCCTTTATTTTTACGACATAAATGTGTTGATTTTTCTTTACTTTAATAAACAGATTGACTAAAAACATTAAAAAAACATTTAAATCAATTTACTTTATCTTTGCCTTATAAAAAAATCATCAAGAAATCTCTTTTCATTGTCAAAAATGTTCGAGATATGAAATTTGTTCTGTAGTAAATAAAGAAGAAATTCTTTTCAAATTACTCTAAATTCTAAAGAATCGATATATTTTAATTCACTCACGCGAGAGACTTTTACTCAAGTAATCATCCTTTTCCATTTAGGAGCAGTAATTAAGACGAAATAATTAATAGAAAACACACACATTAAGAATTTTGAACTAACTAATGAGGTAGCTAGTTCGAAATACTGTGTTATTAGCAAATATTAATATCGCATTGGAATTTTGTTTTTTCTGCACTATGCCATTTAAAAAGTAATAATTTAAAAAGTAATAACTATGCTTAAAATATTTTTATAAGCCATTATTTAAAATAAAGAAATACATGGGTATATACAGGGTACCTACAAAATAGTGGGCAAAATGAATGATTTATTGAATGTTATATGCAAGGAAAAGAATGTGTAATGTTGTAAGAGAGAAGACAGTGCAAGTTTACCACTTTCACAAATGCTTGATGTGGCTTCCTTTCGTTACTCTGCAAATGTCCCATCGGTAAATCAGTTCTTGCTGCTGATTTATCAGCATGTTTCCATCGATGAAATAAATTGCAGTGCAGGTTCTTAATTTCGGTTCAGGAATGGACGCAGGAAGTGGCGGAGTGAACACCAGATCCTTTACACACCCCATACACGGAAACCCAGAGGGGGGAAAGATATGGTGATCGTGTTGGATACTGAATAAAAACTTCCAGACCAATACAAACTGGTATTTCAGCATTGAGGTAATATGTAACGTAGTTGTGATTGAGACAAGGCGCACCATCCTGTTAAAAAATGTAGCCTCCTGACATTTTTTCTTTGGTGATTTTCATGAGGAAACTCTGTAGCATGTCCAAGTAAATAATTACTGTAAAAGTTTATGCAGTAACAAAAAAAAATTGGGAATACTACATTTAATATCACTTATTCCAACTGGTTTATTTTATGAAATATATCAGAAGCTCTTAATTTACGAAACTGCTCATGTAATTTGTAGATATCTTATATATATGTGTATTTGTTTGTATGTGTGTGAGACTTTAAGAAAATTTGACCTAAAAATCACAATAGTGTTATGCATTTTGGTGATAAAACCTTTATATATCAAGAAATGGTGAAGTATTAATCACTTGGGTTAACCCGTTAATTCCCTGCATCTTGTGTTTGAGGACACTGAAATTTTACCTTTTTGTCTGTCGGTCGTAAAAGTACATAAGAATTAATTTATTTTCCTATTTTAACATTCTGAAGAAAAATTTAATTTCCAAAAAAGTGTTAGCGGTATCAAATTAAAATGCGACCCGCTATGATATTAATATTCTTTAAAAAAAGAAACACATTCTTCATATCCTAGTAAAGTCGGGAATTTGCTTATCACTGCAGACATCAACAAAAATTTCAGAATGTGGTGAAATTTGTTTTTCACTTATTCGTATAACTTTGGATTAACTGTAGTTTGTAGAATATTTTAAAAAATATATATGGAACATAAAATGTTTTTGCCTTGATTTGTTGTGAATATAAGATAGTGAATGACATGAACGAACTATATGATATATACACTAACGCGATTGGCGAACACCTCAGTATTGTGTTGTGTTGTGGCAGAGCCACGTATAGATTTGCTGCCAAGAATGGGGTGGCGCATTGGTCGGAGGTCTTTTTAAGCAGTTCTAACGCATATTCAAGCTACAAGTGGAGAAAACCAACCAAAACGAGTGCTAGACCGACAGCTGTGCTATATGACAGACTATTACAATTTCAACATATATGTTAACGGCTAACCGATTATTTGGTATGGTAATTGAGCTTAAACATTAATTGACTATTTTAAACCAGTACTTGATGGTTCGACTTTTGGCCTACTAGTACAAAAGTAGTTAATAATTCATGGTCGTGCACATTTTTTGTGATTCACTAAATAAAGAAGATTTAAGTTTGTAAAGAGCCTAAGTGCAATTTCATTACTTGTCTAGAGCAACGTATTGCTCGTACAATCTTTCTTTCTACACTTACAGTTTCGCTTTCTGCTGACAGATCACTTTATTATATTCATTTCTGGAGTATGCTTGTTTATTAAAACTATAACCATAAATATATGAAGGTATACGCAATAAATGCGGTGGACCCCTCCTGACTTGTTAGTGATTACAGAAATTATTATTCCACACTTCCCACTGTCATGCAATTATTATCAGTTGAAACTATTGACAGTCTCATTTTAACACTTTGTTACTATTAGGTGTGCCGGAATAAAATGTCTTTATATCAAATACAACTAAAAAAAATAAATTTCCAACAAGTACTGAATTAAAAACAAGATTAGCAGCATAAGATTAATTTTTGTAAAATTTTAAAACGATAATTTTATTGATAGACTTCTTTTTCGAGAAAAATGACTGCCCTCCCACTTTTTTCATGTCTACCCTTAATCGAGGACTATGAAATGTTCTGAAAACGATTTTTAAGTATTAGTGAGTGTTGCATTTCACAGCAAGAATGTTAAGTATATCTTTTTTCTTCTTTGGGATCACGCAAGATGTCTTAAAAAAAAGTTTGGACTCACTATATCCCAAAAGTTACGAATTTTGGAGAATGCTCTCCACTCTAGAGCCTACCCTAATAATCTCCCAAATTTGCTAAACTTCGTTTTATTAGCTTCCATAATATTGGCTGGGAAAAATTAACACACACGAAAAAATGAGATTACTTTACGGTACACGTAGTTTTTTTTATTATTTTGTACTTAATGGTAAGTTGTTCAAAAATATTTCTCACAGCTTTATCGTAATGGATTAATACTTTCTTTTCGCTTAATACTTAACTTTAATAAGCATTGCAGTGAATCAGTGAATAACATTTCTATGAGACTCTAGGTAATCCTTACCTCGACAACGAAAAATAAACAAAGCATTTTACACTTTATTAATATAACGGTACACAGACCATATTGTTAAAAAAAGAGCTGCGTAAAGATGAACATCGGTCAAAAAACAAACCTTAAACGAATCTGAATAGATTTCGAATAACGCATCCAACAGTCAGAATTTCCAGAGATTTTCTGTCAAGTTTCTTTTCAAATCCACTTCAGTCAAAAAAGAACAGGCACGTGAAAAATCGAAGTGATGCATCTTACAAGCTTTACTCACAAATATTCTTCACGTTTTATTATATGTACCTGAAAACAGTTTGTATCATGCATTTGATTCAGCGCATTTGTTGCATACGTTCGAATTGATTGTGTTCTAGTAGCACTAATACATAAAATAAGAATATTATATGTATTTTGCCTATTACCATTTTCAATAAGATAGTCTTATAAATTTTGTAAAAGACTGGTCTTGATTTGTAAGGACAACACGAATTATAGGACACACCGGAACGGCTAATTTTCACGAAAGGAAGTACGCTTGTAAACGTATATTTCAAGTATTATTATTAGTGCCTTTTTAAAAGCAGTATGAGATATTTGGACCACAGATAAGATATTTTTGCCCAATATCCTTCTAAACGAAATCAGCTGAGATGCTCTGTTACATTCTATGATCTAGTTATATTTATAGATTTTAAATTAAATTATTTTACCATGAAATCTACGAAGGCTTTTTTACTAATTTGTCATCAATATTTTAAAGTCAAGGTTCACTGAAACTAGTGATGGCGCAAGACGGAAAATAGCTCTGTCTCGTCTCGCAAACTCAGCTAAAAGTTAAGAAAGCTTTGTTTCGTTCAATCTCGAATCCCTCTGTAACCCCAGTAGCATAACTAGTTTAAAAGACGATCACCCTGCTGAACGTCTTTTGCTACTGAGAACTGCTGAACTAGCTGTGCTGCTATGGAATTCGAACAGCGACACGATGTTTTGGAAGATTTAGTATAGCAAAGCACCGAAAGAGGCACTGTGGTTATTTTCGTCCTTTCAAATGTTTTCCTTTTTCTTCTTATTAGCCATCTTAAAGGGCATAAAAGTAAGACTGAATGCGGTGTAGATGAAACTTCATGTGGCTAAAATATTGCTCAATAAAAAAAAAAAAAATACAAAAAGTGCAAAGTAAAGTAAGTGACCTGCTTCACTATTTAGCTCATTTTGTAGAAAGAACTCTGGCTGTAGAAAGACCTCTGAAATGTAGAAAGAACGCAAATAGATATTCGCATTAAATGTTCAGCTATTCAGCCTCATTCTCATCATTATATAAAAAAAAATTAGGAAGACAAAACATGAGTTACTTATTTTGTCTCTCTGTTCTTGTTCCACAGTCGTCAATAGTCATAATTTTATAAACTATATTTTTTTATTATTTTCTCAATAAATCTATCGTGTAGATCTAATTTCTGCATAAAAATTTATCAAATTCTAACTAAATGATTTCATTAACATAATACATCGCACAATTACATTTGTATCAACAAATGCTTTTTTTTTAAGCAGAAAGTATTATTTAAACATTTTCATAAGCATAGCAGTTGTAGAAAAAAAGCTAATGTTATAATGGAACTACCTGTCTGAATGCTTGTGTTCATAGAGCACCGTTTATCTCTAATTATGATTATTTGATCTTGACTTACGGTTCCTAAGTTCGTGAGTCTTATCTTGTCCGGCGATGTTGTAATAATTAGTTATTTGTTATTTTATAATTGTATCGAGATATCTTATAATATTGATTATTAATTAAAATTTACAGAGTGACTAAAAATATTCAATACTGTCACGCGTTTACTCGAGCTATTTTTGTTCAGACAATGCTTACGAACCTGGATTATTTTGAGAGTAAGGCGGGGTACAGAAAAAATTACGTATCTTTGTTGTCAAACCAATATCTCTATGTTTAAAAAGTTTATTTATTATAATAAGGTTTAGTTAGCAGTTATTATTTGACAATATTCTGGCTGATTCACATGACATATATATTTTACGATCACAGTTCAAGGCCTAATGCTTAGAGTCACATAGCTCTTTATATCGACTCTCTATATAGTCACAGTCTTTTTATAGGAAAATTAATGCTAATAAATTAGTCATAATAGTCAAAAATGTCGAAATTTAGAAAAAGAACACATATCAGATATTTATTTGACATTGGCGATATCTTTCCCGAAATATCTCATGTACGCTTTTTTAATTATTTAAAAAAACGTTTAATAATGATTTCGTTTTTTAATAGCAGTTCTGCAGTACACCGAAAAAAATGATTACAGCACAACGTGTGGTAAACGTAACGCTAACACGTTTTGATGTTGGCGTTACGTTTACCCACATATTGTGTTGTGGATTTACAACACGTTGTGAGGTTCGCGTTACGTTTATCTACACGTTGTGCAGTGGATTTACGACAGACAGTGCTATATTACTTTACAGCACAGCATGTGGGTAAACGCAACTGCAATACGCTGTGATGTAGACTGTTCCAGTTGCGATACAATAATTCCACAGGTTCTTCGCGATTGGCTTATCAATGTCATTGCGTCATTTTTAAGTAAATTTACAGCCCAAACTGCCGTATTATTTTCAGAAATATGTGTGGTGAAATTATAGGTAATTCTTACAGTGTATATTTGACATGGAGTCAAATTATCGGAATGGAGTTACAAGAAATTATAGCAGAAAGCTAACTTTATAGGTAAGGTTTCTTTAAAAAGATTCCTTGACACATTTTCAGTTTTTTTAATGTAGGGGAAGGCGGCGTAAGATGATGAACTTAGGAATCTATGATTTTTACTGACCACAGTGAATGACTCTACGAACTGAGATTTTTGTGATAACTTCCTTTGTGTCTTGCCTTATACCACGAATTTTTTCAATTGCCTGTTTCAACTTTTAAGTGGCGGAACAACGGTTCTCCTGAAATGGTAATTTTCGTCAACTTTCCCCAGCCATGGGGTAAAATGACTGATGGGATAGCGTAAAATGACGAACTCTAACCCCAGAATGTGAATTAATTTTCCTGAACCCTTAAATAGCAAATAATTATAATAAGAAACAGAAAAAAATGCATTTAAATACACAGGTCACATTTTTAAGCTCTTTGGTTGGCTTATTCACTATCTCATCCGGAACACTCAGTGTGATCCCACTTTAAGCACTGATACCAAAGCTCATCCTTGCTTTCTTCCGCGTATATGATGCTGTATTTATGTTTTAAAAATCCTCCAAGTCCATATCATCTTCATTTTCGATGTACAGTACAGAATAAGAATAGTCATCGTCAGAAGATGAAGAAAATTTCAAATAACGTCGTGGTTTCTTCTACGCTCTTTTCGTTTTGTTTGCCATTTTAGTCAAACTTTTTTGTATTTTTAGCTCTTTCTCTTCTTGTTCCCTTTTTTCTCTCTTTCATAGCCTGTTTTATGAGAGTTTCTGATTACAGAAGTGACCGCAATTTCTTCCTCGGATTTCTCAAACTCTTCTCACAAAATTTCAACTACCTAACTTCAATGGTTTTTGCTATGTCTTAAGTGCCCTTAAAAACAGATAAGAAATGAAAACTGGAGAAACTATATTAGAAAAAGTGCTTGGGAGTAAGATGACGAGCTAAAAATTTTTTGGCATCGTTCCCCTTCACGTCATTTTTACAAAACCAACGTTTATTAGTAACTTTTAAAAAAAATGTCAACCTGGATTTACTATAAATTGGTGCGCATTTAGCTGAGAATTTAAAATATTTTAGTGAGAACGTAGAAAGACTTGATTCCTTACGTTGAGAAGGTCAAATATTAGACGAACACAACTTGAAAATGAACTTTTGTTTATAACTTCCTCTAAACGGTAAGTACAGATGGCTATACTAGTGCTTGTCTTAGTTCACCACCAGGAGTTTATTATGCTGACCAATATGTGCTGTCATTTGTGAATACACACATTTGTGGGTGTGAGTCGTGAACATCTTACCCAATGCGTCATTTTAGCCCTCCTTCCCCTACTAATATGCTTTATAAAAAATTATTTTTCTGCTAAAATAGAAGTTTATAGAAAACGATTTTGAAGGTCTTAATTGCGAAGAGAAGCATAAGGTGGAATAAATATTCACTCATTTATTATTATATTCACTCTAGTGGGAGTTCAACATGAAACACGTGAGCATATCCCTATTTCAGAAATAAAATTCAGGCATCCAAACATGTCCAATTATTTGTGATTTGTTTTTGTAGTAAAATGAAATTCAAAGTTTACTGAAAAAAAAAGAAACACCCGATGCAACAGTTTACTTTTGTTTCGTCACCCACAAAGGGAAGATTTATGTGATAAAATCCGCGACAGGACATGCATTTGAAAAATTCATTACGGGAAATATTTTCTCTTTTGACACCTCAAAACCTTACTAATCTTTTAAAAAGATTAAGACGAGAAATCGACCTGTGGTGACGAAAGAACAAAGTGGATTCTGAAGGCAGATGATTTATTTTATGCCTGGAATGTAGCGATAAAATAAGAGACAAATTTGCTTTGTCCTTTGTCTTTGAGATTGATTGTTCAAATAATGCATTCGCTTTTCTTTTAAAGTGTTTTATATAAAAGATAAAAGCAATGAAATATCCGTTCCTTATTTTTACACTTTTTTTAACAGTTTTTTTATAAAGTCATGAGCGCAAAGGGCCCCCCCCCCCACACACACGCATGCGTATATATATATATATATATATATATATGCAGTAAAAACCGTTTAATGGCATATCGGATTAATGAATACCCCGCTTAATACAATAAATATTCAATAGGCCAATCGTAGTACAGTCGATCGCGATAAATGAGACAGTCAATTTGCCAGGAATTATTCCATTATTGGGAATCAGATGGACTTATTATAGCGGTTTGGCATATTGCAAGCTTATTACAATAAGCGAGGTATTCCTTTAACCGATATTCCATTAAGTGGGTTCGACTGTAATTTGTCATTGTGTTCCCGCATAATGGAATATATCGCTTGTTCGAACAGATTTTCCTTCCTAATGGGTTATTCCATTAAGCGCCTACAACAGTAAATATAAATATGTACCGATAGCGAATTTTTCGGGTGATTATTGATGAATCTTTTTTTTTATTCTTTTAAATTCTGGATTAATAAAATAAATAGGTCCACATTATTTTTCGCCTTTATAACGAGTTTGAATCGACTTAACTAAATGTCTGGTGTCGAATACGATATTAACAGCATTGCGCAAAATGTCGATCGCATAGAAAAACCACAACCTGAAAGCTTTGTCTATACAATGAAAATTCATTTATTGTTTCAGAATACCGTTTAATAATTTAAAACACTATTAGTAATGTCCATGCATAAAGACAAGGTATACTTCTTAACTCTTCCTTCTCTAATGAAGTATCGCGTAGTTATTAATGTTGTGATTGAGTTTTCATTCAAGACATTTTAAAAAGACATTGCTCCAACGTCTTGACTTTACCCTATTTCCTGTTTAATTTAAAAAAATTTCATGGTTTGGCACCCTATATTATTTAATAGTTTCTTATATTGACTTCAAATGTTCCAATTATAGCCTATTAAATGCATGCAGAAGTGTGCTTGATTGACGATGGCAGACGACTTTGGAAAACGGAGTTCTGTAAGGACATCATTGACATGTTTTTAAGTTCTACAAGTAATATGGGCATAAAGTAGAAATACCAGTCGTTTTCCTACTGTCAGTAATACCTTCAATGATTCCGTATTAGCAAAAGTTTTATCATAATGAATTAATAGTGATAAGAGAAATGTAATTTCGATTTTTGTTTTCTTTGATTCAACAATTATTGTGCGAATCCAAAATTACGTCAATTGACACTCTTTTATACTTTTACTGATAACACATTCAATATTCAGATTTCAATCAATCTTTAAGAGTTTTTTTTTTTTTTTTACACGCTTGTTCATGAATATTATGTTATTTAATGAAAGCTGTATGAAATAATCCCAAACATCCATCCAAATAATTATTACTTGAAAGTATTCGCTTGCTGTAGAACTGAAAATAAATTTCGGATTGTGACATATTTTCTGGAGAGTTTAATATAAATGAGTCTCATAAACAAAATGAATAAAACGTAAAATAAATTTTTATGAGGATAAATTCATTTTTCTCCATTTAAATCCTAATAATGTTCAAGGGAACGAATTTAAACTTTCCAAAAATTCAGTAATTTAAATATTATTTTATTATAATAGTTCAAAGTATTTTATATTTGGAATGTTCGTCTAATAATATATTTTTTATATTTTTTGCAGTGGAAATATGAAAATATTATGATTGAAAGATTAGTCTTTAACTGTGAAAAAAAGACGCTTTTGAAAAAGAGCTTCCTTTATTCAAGAGCACAAATATTCTACTCATAAGATGAATGAGGAATGGAAATGATAGAAAAGAAACCAAAGATACCTTTACTCTTCTTACTTGCATAGTAGATAAGGACATAGCTGTTAATCTGTGAATTATTTCCAGATAATTCAGAGTCAGTTTTCTAATCATAAGCCACATATTATACATCGGTTTGTGACAATAATGAATGAATAAATGACACAATAATTGCACTTCTGGAAAATCATTCGTTATACTCCAGTCATGAAAAAAAAAAGCAGCAAACGAACGCATCATTATGGAATATATTTTTGTTTTACTATGCAACGTTCAAGGCCACATTATATTAGTTCAAATTTGTATATAAGTTTCACAAAAAAATCATTCATTAATGGCAAAATATAGCTGAAATTTCCTTCTTGTACTTTAACTAAATTTAATTTCATTAACATATTACTCCGGTTAATTTGATGAAGCTTTTGCTTTAAGTAAAACTTTGCTGCAAAATGTGTGTTCACCACAACTTCCACCAGAATTCAACTGCTGCAGACATAGTCAATCCTACCACTTACGTGCTATATCAAAATATTTTTCTCCTTATATTCGAGCACATTCCCCTTTTTAAAGCCCAATTCGTAACGGAATTGAACACAAAAGCGCTGCATAAATAATCCACGGATCAGGGTTTTACTGGCTATTCCCACAGGGAAATAAATCGTTTAAACCCCTTATGTTGGAATTGCGCTAAAAAAACTGCTCCCAGTGAAAAGATTAGAGCAATTAATATGTAACGGTTGTGCGTATTATTTTTGAGTGTCATGAATCTCAGTAGAGCTTGTACACAAATTTCTGCTTGCTCCAATGATTCTCAATATCTTCGTTCTCTTATGAATAAGTAATTTTTATCTTTTATGAGAGTTATAACTCTGTAGTATTAATTCCTCCAATTTTAAAAAGTTTCCGTTATACTTAGCATTTAAAATAAAGGAAAGAAAAGGATTACAAGAGACAAAATCTTAAAACAGCTATAGCTTTTGTTGGTAGAATAAATAATATTTAGACAACAGTTGTCAAAATATATTTAGAAGTAAGTAGAAACACTACATTTTCCCAATAATGAACTCAGGGAAGAGTTTGCCAGATGTTCAGGAGATTTGATTCGGCTTTTCATTATTTCTTTAAGTATAACCTTACAAAATACATGATATAATTTTAATATAAGTTTTAGTACTTTAATGTGAGTTTTAATATTATTTTAAAAATTAGGTTTTAAAAATAAATTAATGACCACATTTATCATCATTGTTCTTATACTTGTTAACTAATGTTGTTTAATTATGACATGAACCAGTATATTTGTTCTCAGAAAATAAGAACTATTACCGTAAAAGCATATTTATTGTGATCGAATATATCTTTCCTGAATAAAACCGCATGTTCACATAAACAAATTTTTCTTAACATAATTCGTACATTTATATATATATATATATATATATATATATATATATATATTTTAAATGCAAGGCACAACCTTACTTCATAGCCTCAAGTAAGTGCTATTGAAAGCTGCGTTTCCTTAAACCCAACAAAAATATTATATCTTAAACAATACAACGTGACATGCAGATGCGATCAGAATGTAGGAGTCAAATACATTTTTTTCCGTGTTTGCCGAAGGGTTTGGGATTTAATTTGCGGTTGACCCCCTCCGAAATGCTTCAAAACCCCACATGACTGAGTGTGTATGATTCACCCACTGTGGGGGGAATACGAGAGGCATAAAGAGGCGTAGAATTTTTATGCTAGCTGAGAGTCAAGTGCTGTTGGGAGAGTGACAGATTAGGTGGTCGCACTTACCAGCGTCAAATTGAGATTCGAAAATTTTATTAGTTGGCGCGAAATGTTGGGGAATAGATGGTAATGAATAGTGATGATAAAAACACGACCTTTCTATTTCAATTAAGTGCTTGTTTAACTTTTAAAAGCACACAGTAACATTCGATCCACTACCAATATATATTTCGGAAAAGATATAGTTATATGGGTTTTTTTCAGATTAAAGTTTACATTTGAAAAATATTTTTTAAAAACGATTATATTCAAAATACATGTAATTCCGTAACCTACAGATTTCACTAATGGGTATTATGAAAAGAGCATCATTCGATTTAATGTAACAAGGAAATTTTCTTAAAAAAAAAAACATGAAAACTTCGAAATTTTTCGAGGGATAAAAATAATTTTTAAGTTATTTGTCTAGTTTTTAAAAAAATTATCCAGATATTTATATTCCCAAGTTAATATCATACAGAACTGAACATTCAAGCAATAAAATATATGATTTCTCAAATTAGATTACTTCAACAAAAATATACTTCACGGTATTTTAATCAAATACTTTGACTAAACTAAATATTTTGTTAAATCTTAGAAAAAAATGGTTATTTTAATAAAATTATTTTGGTATAGCGGCCAATCAAATTTTTGAAGAACCAACAAAACGCATTTCATCAGTCCCTAAGTAAAGAGCGTATGAAATAAAAGACAAAAAATATTCATCACAATAACCCTGAAAGTGGAATGTTAGTAATATACAACTTTGATTTTTTTTTAGTGTAAGTAGGAATTATTGGCATTTTAATTTTTTTTGTTATACCATACTTACTGCTTCAAAAAAACTTTTTTTTCTTTCATGATGAGTGCAATATCCCGCTGTGCAACTACCTAAGTGCTTATCGGCAGTCATTTTAGAGCACTGATTTAATGTAAAACACATTTTAAGAAAAATTAAATTTAAGACGAGGTTTACAGTACATAGAATTCGCCTTTCCATTTGTAAACTTATTATAATATATCATAAAAACGTTTTCAAAAATAAAAATTCTTTTTTTATTCTGTTCGCTTCTTTTAAGCGTTGAATTTTGTTGTCATGTTATTGATTGATAATGCTAATAAAAACAATTACAAAATGAATATAAAAAGGTAGTAGCTTTGGTACTTTTTTTGAAAATCACATTAAGCAATTATTTAAGAAGTTGATATGAATAAATTTGAAAATGCTTGTGTATTTAACTATATCGATATGATTTCAAACGATATCATAATAAGCATGTCGTGTATTTATTTATTTTTTTGTTAATTTCATTTTTTATTCCTCTAGTTATTAGATAAAATGGAATTAGCAGGCATTTAGTATTTCATTTAGGCATCATTAACATTATTAATAGAATTTGAACTTGTGTTGCTGTATGAATAGTTATTTATATCAGAAATCAGTGCAGAACTATAAAAACATATATACATTACTAAATTGAAGATTCATCATGATGTTTAATTCTATTTGTTTATTTCTCCCTTGTTTAACTTTTATTCAATTTTGTAGTCATTTTTTTGCTCCTTTTGAAACATATTAGAGATACTTTTCTAGTTGTTAAAATTATTCTTACATTTAAATGCCAATAGTTTTGTCACATACAATTGAATTTAGTTAAATTTAATTACAATAATAAATTTAGTTGAGTGTTTATAAAAATTTTGTTAAATATACATAACCGTACAAGGAAAAACATTGTATTAAGCAGTATTACTATCTTATTATCGACAGTAGTTTCGTGTTAGTGATAAATTAGTTTACTGGCTTGGTAGACTCATCCATAAATAACTAGAGAGTGGAAGTTTTTTTTTTTTTTTTCATATTCTCTATTTATAACATTCAGTTTCTGTTATTGCAAAATTTTTGTATGATAGACTGCAGCATATTTCGATATTTATTTAAATAATTGAAAGTTTTATGCGTAAAATTTAAGACAGAATTAATTGATTTCATGTTATTTTATTTACAAAATATCATTGTTTGTTTGCAATCATAAATTGCATGATTCACTAATGCCACAGAAAGGTTGAAGTACTAACATTAAAAATGTATTATCAATTTTAATCATATAGTCATGCTTAAAAAAATAATTTTCAGATGTAAAAAAACTGTTTTTTAATGACATAGTTTCGTTATTTGTTTCATACATTATTTTTACTTTTTAATGACGTTAACATCTGAAACACTAAAACAACCCTAACACAAATTATCCAACGTGATGCTTAATGAATTATATTATGCAAAATACTTGTACCTTTGAGTAATTTCGTTGGTTATATTTCATTCATCTAGTCATATTCAAAATAATAAAATTTCAGCATAAAAGAAAAAAAGAAAAGTTTATTGTTTATTTAAAAAATATATATATTAAAATCCTTTCTTGCATAGAGATAATAACTGCAGAGCTCATAAATGCATGGATTTTTAAGGATATACTATGGTTTAATATAGTAATTAGTCTTCAAAAATTATGCAAATTGTGCGTAAATTTATAATCGACAAAATAATTCGTTTTCAAACAGCATTTGACTGTGTTTGGAAATTCAATGACTTTTGCGGTTTCTGAAATGACAGACTTATTTGAATTTATTAGAACTTTTTAAAAAATAAACTATGTTCATTGTTTTTACTCCTAAATGACGTTAATATATGGAATACTGCAACAACCCTAACACACATTCATCCAACATGTTGCACACTAAACAGCGTCATGAAAAACCTGTACTGGTAAGAGGGTAGGGATAACGGAAACAGCTATCATCGATGGGGGGACCCAGCGGTGCTGTTCTGGTGGTCATGGTAAGCAGACAGATGGGACTCTATGATTTATCGCTATAAAATAAGGGATAGTTTTGTCAGGGTGCTTGCCGTGGGAAGAATGGATAATGTCCCCGTCAATAAGGGATATTATGCCACATTATGTCAGTAAAAAGAAACTGAAGCTAAAAATTGCCCACCAATCTGTCATGTATAGCTCTGTAATAGGGATTTCAATGGAACTTCAGGATGGAAATAAGATGTAGTTAGAGATAAAATATCGATTAGCGTCTCCCGAGAACAAAAAGTTTGAAATATTTTATACTGTAATTGAAAATAAAAAAAATATTTGTTTTGTATATCATAAAATGATATTAAAATAATGAGTCATACAACATTTTGAATTAGGGAGTGTTTTCAAAGTATTTTCTTTTTTTTTTTTTGTCTGAGAATTTAAAATTTTAAAACTGCTCAGAATTTTTGCTTACGTTTCACATTACATGCACAAAATTTCGACGTTATGGGATGTAGACATGCAAACAATGTATATATTTCACTTTTTTATATTGAAACAGATAAATATTCTGATGTGGATTGCTAACTTTCCCCAAACACTCCATGTATTGAATATATTGATATTGTCGTTAAATTTGTATTTGAATGAAAATTATTTACTTCATAATTTTTAAAATTAATTTTAAAAAAAGGTTTAAGTATCCAATTTTATTTTGAATCACTGTTTACGTAAAAAAAAAGAAACGAAACAAGAAGGAAAAAAATAAAAGGAAAAAAAGTTATCCGGTCGTTTAAAAAATACTACTGAGAAAGTCATATCACAAAAAGCATTAAGCATATTGCAGTAGTACTAGATTAGAAAAATATTTGATCACGTGCATTTGTTACATAAAATATGAAAGCATTAAGCATTTGAGAAAATATCACTTTTTACAAACAATATTTTTCAATTTTATCAATTATAGACCCACAAGTAATTTTTTTAAAAGTTTTATTTTAAATTTGATTCCAATGTTTAACTGCGACAAGTACTTTTCCATTATTGTGGAATTAGTACATTAAATATCATTTCATAGTAAATTTCACATGGCTTTGAAACTGAAAGGTCCAATTTCAAATGTAAGCTGATTACTTCGCAATCGACTTTATAATTCTAATAGAACACAAGATCAGATTCACTAATTTGAAGCTTGCTAATACAGCTTAATTTTAGCGCATGCATACTTAAAAGCATGCAATATTTTATAGTTATTGTCCGTTAGAAAACTTTTAATCGTTACACATGTTGATTTTTCTGAATGAAATGATCTTAACAAAAATTATAATAAATTATAATAAATTGGATTATTGTCGAAAACCTATTGAATTTTTAATGCGAGATTTATTTATTTTTAATTTAAATTAAAAAATTTTTATGAAAAGTCAGTACAATTTTAATATTAGTTATTATTTATTTTATAAAAATTATTGAAGTATTTAACAAGATTGGTTTCGTAATTGAAACCCAGTTCAGATTCCGATTATAAAAGGTCTCTTGAGTCAAGATTTTCATAAAGAAAAACTATTAAAAGCTAGCTGTATTTCTGAATTAGCTATCTTTTTTTTTACGTAAGTTTTATATTTTTGGCCTAGGACAAATACGTTTATTTCTTCTAATATATCTTTGTAAAAGTAAATACAAAAGACATTTCTTGATCTCCCATCGTTTTGTAAGTATCGTTACTGCAAATGTAACATTTAATTGCTGTAGTGTACCAATTCAACGACATAGTTTGAAGATAATGTTGGGGAACGTAAATTCTGAGGAAGATTTGTGTGTAACTCCGATTTCCAATGCTAATTGTTCAAATAGAGCCAGCCTTTATTTTCAGCGATTTTTACCAAATAATTCGATAGAATATTATTTAAAAGTTTTTAATAATTATTAAAATATATAAGGTTATAAAGCATACCTAAATATTTTTATTTTCTTTTATTTTAGCTGTGGTAAGAAATATGTTTTTTCTCTTAGATTTCAAATTCTCCCAGTTAAATTTTCCGTGTTTCGTGAATGACGAAGAGTTAGTTAATTAATGTTTAATTAGAGCCACGTGTGGAGCAGACTGTATGGTGGGTAAAGCACCGTACTACGGTTTCGGATTCAACTCCCGTCGGTCAGGGTTCGAACCCCGACTGTGCGTGGCTGTCATTGTGTCCGTCGGTTCACTTACTGGGTGCCCCCATAATAAAGAGACCAACAACACCTGCCTTAATAGTGGCCAAAGCCTCTAGGGACAAAGGCTTGCCATTGGAAAGAAAAAAATATTGCCCATTTTTAATTTAATTACTAAAAAGATGGTTCCACTATTGACAAATAATAAATTTTTCTTTTCATTTGTAGAGAATTTCTTAATTTACATTTTTCAATGTACAATTACGCCAAATTTACCGACATATAACTATTTTCTTTGCTTTGCTCCCCTCCGCAAATTATACAGGAAGACACACGACTGGATTAAGCAAATATTTTTTTTAAAATCAAGTATCTTTCATCCGTAGTAATTTTTATTAGTTTCCCTCGTAAAGTCTTATTACGCTATAAAAACATTAATGATTCAGTCTTTCAATATTTGTTTATGCATTTTGGATTATAGTTCCTGATTCACAAAATCATAACAAGACGTCACTTCGCTTTCATGTTCCGTACACAAACACAAAAGATAATATAGCCAATATACGTTATCCATAAAAGATGTTCTTCCATTCACTTTGTTTCTAAGGCTCCCTTTATATGATAATATCTACTCTAATTGAATCACATTGCTTATCATTAATCAAAAGATAGATGAAAAGATCCTTATTTTATTTCTTATGCTTGAGTCTTTCGATCTGCCGGAGTCTGATAATAAAATATGGTTAGTAGAGAACAGCAAACGGATATTTTTTTATGTTTCCGTTGTCTACATTATCTGGTTCTATTGAAACAGCTGAAGTTTTATATAATTCCAGCTGAAGTGGATGTTCTTTGAGCAGAAGAAAAGTTTATTTTTACAGCTAACACAAATTAAATATTAATTGTTCGTGATTAATTTCCATTTTTAATCTTAATATTGGATTATATTCCTCCATAAGGTCCTATGTGAGGATTTTTTTTTCAACGTCGTTTCAAGTGTTAACATTTCTCCTTAGGAAAACTAACAATGTGAATTAACCAGCAGAATTAACTCAACTAACCAGGATTTCTCTTACTGTAGTCAAAAACTTGGCATCATGAATGAAAGAAATCGGCTCGAAGCTACACCTTTTGACATTTTTGACGAGATTAAAATCAGTGAAGTACTTTCTTTTGTGAGCCGTAGAAAAGTTACATAGCTAAATAGAGGGTTTCAGGAGAGGAAACGAAGATAGACGGTTAAATAATAGTAATAAATATGTCTCCATAATTAGGATTGAAACACAATATATAGCTGATTTTTAAAAATAATGTACTGTGCTTCTGTGCAAAGTTTTACACCGATTAAGGCTGCAATTTGAAGAATCAAAACCCGCTTGAAACCTACACAAATTAAAATTAACAAATCGCGCCATTGATTCTAAAATATTCAAGATGATTCTATACAAATATCACAACACATTGCTATGAATGCAAAACTGTGGCTTTTATGAAACTTATAGATAAATTAATAAAACTCGGAATTTAACATCAAGCATTTGAAAGAGTGACACATATTGCAAAATTTTCGAAATGGAAGATTTTTTTTTTCTGAAAGTACACATTTATCGGTTGTTACAGTGCATAATACAATTTGTGAAGCGACATCCAATAAAATATTTTTTGTACATGCTGTATATTTTAATTTGCATTTATGTATCAAACTCACGTGAGTTTTAATCTAACAACGACAGGTGTCTTTAGAAGTTAAAAACTATCAAGAACTTTTTAAAACGTGGAGAACGAACGATTTTTTACAAATTTAATTAAATTATTGTTCATATCTTCTGGAATCTTCTGATATCATTTATCTGAAGAATCATCTATCTGAAATGTCATCTATCTTTTCATTTATTTGAAAAAAAATTACTAGTTTATTTTACAGAAACGCTTTCAAAAGTATTTCAGAATGGAAAAAAAATAGTCCAATATAAGTACAAAAAAGAGATTGTCAACCTTTTAAAATAGGTATTTTTTCCTGTTGATGAACACATGGATGAAAACATTTTTACAAATATCATTCCAAAATTTCATTAAGTGAATTAAAGGGATTGTTTGTTGAACATAAAGAAAAACGGGCGTTATAAACTTTTAACCAACATCAAAAATAGAAGAAATTCTACAATAAACGAGTATTTTTAATGCATTTTTTTCTGAGTTTTCGAGATTAGAGCAGCTCACCAAATTCAGATAGTTGAAACTGTCTTCTATTTATGTAGTAGAATTGCCAACCTCATAGAATACTGATACAAGTTTAATGTGGAATATACAGTTTTTCAGAAAATCGGAAACAACTGCAAGATAGTTTTTAAAACACATGTTTACTAATTTCTTAGAAGTGGCTGAATTGATTCTGATAATTTTAATTGTATGCTATTCAAATAGTTCCAAGGTGATCATATACATTGATCAATAACGTGAAATAAACCATTTTCCATAAAATAAAATAAAAATATAGTAATATAGTGAATGATGGATGTTCTCAAGGAGTTTGTGTTCTGTTGGCACGCGAGATAAATTCATTTTTTGTATCTGTAGTGTCATATTTTTAACTCGGTTGAATTTTTATTTGTTTTATACTTACTATATATAAACTGACAAACAATTAAATTTGTAATTTAATTAACAAAAAATATATTTATCTTGCAGTTAATTTAAAAGCAGATATAGCCTATATTTTATTTCCACTCCTTGTCCGGCAATTGCATTAATTGCCGGACAAGGATTTCATTTGATTGTGGCACACTCGAGTGCCACAAAGCGAAAGAACTATGTCTGAGCTGTCTGAGCGGAACGCAATTTGCTATCCGATCGGCAACCTTGTTGCAAATAGTTGAATCTATTATTGGCAATGGCTGCATATTTGCAATGTTGGGGGCATTTGGTCAGTCTACTCTGTAGATACTCTATATAGATGGATATTAAAGAAATAATTTGATATTTTTGATAGCGCTCATAGTTTTGTATGATTTCAAGTCAATACGCTCTAGAGCTGTTAAAAATAAGCATATAAGCAAGTTAAAAAGAGCATATAGCGAAATATTTATTTGTATGAAGTCATGTATAAGATTAGTATTAACATATGTTTAAATAGATAAAAAATATTTAATTACCTTATATCCTAATGTGTGTTCCGGTCCCAATAGAAGTAGCACATATTCATTGTTATAGGAAATGAACTGGATAGACTTCCCAACACTGAAATATGTGTTCTTTGTCATCCTTTGGTTTGACTACCGGCAGCACAGCGGTCAATAAAATAAACAATCGCGTGCTACAATGCCAAGGAACTTCTCTGAAAAACATGGCAGTGAAGCACTGATTGGCTATTCAATCGACAACCATGTCGCTGGCATAGTTAAACCGAGTGATGTACTACTGCAGTTTTGCAATGTTGGGGACATTTGGTCAACCTATACAGTTGTTATTCTATATAGAGTCTAACCAACTTAATGGAATATCGGTTAAATGATTATCCCGCTTATACTAATAAATATCCAATCTACCAAATCTTAATAATTAATGAATATTATGTCGGATAATTGAATACCCACTTAATAGAATGAATTTTCGTGGCAAATTGGCTATTACATTACTTGAGTGCTGGTTATAGATTAATATTAAAGAAACACTTTGATGGTTTTGAAAGAGCACCATAGTTTTGCATGATTTCAAGTCAATACGCTCTAAATATGTTAAAATTAAAGTCTGACACAAACAGCATATATTCAAAAGTTTATTTTTGTGCTGGAAAGTACCATCAGTTAGTAACTTGGATAGACAAAATTCATCATGACATTGCACGTGTCACATTTTTTATTGCTAAATATTTACAAAAGTGTAAGAATAAACATTTAAGAAATTCATAAATTTAATGAAATATCCAAAAATATCCTTTTAGTTCGGCAACATTAGAAGCCTGGCCCTTTACATAAAACACGCTCGAACAAAAACTTTGAGAACAAAATAAGTACGTAACAAAAATAAGAGTCGATGAAAGAACTGGTTTCTCCAAACATGACATGAATTAACCACACGTAAAAGGTTTACAAACAAAAGTTTAAATTCTCATAAATTATCGGAAAATATCACATGTATTGATTTTTTATTCCATTAGAGTGAAAACGTATTATTTTCAGCATTATAAAATGAAAACTTCTTATAAAGTATTGTTGAAAACGCATTAGTATCGTTAAAAGTGCTCTCAAATACATTTTTTGAGAAAAACCTTTCTTTCTATTGTGCTTCAAGCACTCCAATGCACTGAAAAAAAGTATTCAGACGCCTATATTTGAAAGAGAAGAAAATAGATTAAAAAATAAATAACGGAATGCATTTACAAAGTTTGTGATTCTCAGATACATAACTTTTTTCGCAATGCTGAATAACTGCAATTTGCAGACGATTATGTCCTTTTTACTGACAGTATCTGTAAAATAAAAGTTTTCAGCTCTCTCCAAATGTTACGAAACGTACTTGACTTGCGTGATTCTTACTCACAATTAGTAAATGTTCTTGGAGTCGCATTTACGTTAAGTGGTCTTGTACCCTATAAAGGTGATGAAAATTGAAAAAAAGTGCTGTCATGTATAAGATTCCATACTTACATAAATAATTTATCTACTTGTTAGAAATTTTGAATATCAATACAAGGACCTTATCTGTCTACATTAAGGTATTCAAATGTTTTCCAAGTTTATTACTAAATTTAAATTAATTAACAGATTTAAATCAACTATTTTCTGTATGTGGTTCACTGCACGCAGCCTAACACACGTAAAAATCATTTTAGAGACTCAATATTCTTTCTGCATACACTCTGATAATGCATAATTAAAATGACCTATTTGTATACCCAACATTATATATATTTTTTTAATTTACAAAATATTTAATTTGTTAATTAGTGAACAAATAATTAACTATCATTTTCCTGCAGATAGGTATGTAACATCTTTATAATAATAGGTCATTTTTAATTATGTATTATTAGAGAGTATATAGAAAAAATATTGACTCTGTAAATTGATTTTTATGTGTATTAGGCTGCTCGCATTGAACCAAATATGAAAAATAGTTGCTTTTAATTAGTGAATAAATTAATTCTTCGTAATTAACCTGGAAATCGTTTCAAGGCATTAATGCTAACAGAAAAGGTCACTTTATTAATATACAAAATTCTTACAAGTGAGTAAATTATTTTTGAAAATACAGGATTATACATAAAATAACATTTTTCGAATTTCACCATTTTAAAAGGGTACAAGACCCTATATAGGAGGGATATATATAGGGGAAGTATGAAGCGGTTACGGTACAGTTTTTTTATATTAAATTACTTTGGAAGCGTTGGGCAGAGAAGTTATTTTAAGCGCAAGACTGATAGGGCAAGAGCCAGCGGCCGCCAGACCTTCGTCATAGTATAAAAGCTGAAACTTTCTCTGTGCATACCCGCCAACAGAGGTAGGAACAATCGGCCACTATAAAGTTTGGATGATCGTGGCTTTGGCAGGTAACATGTGGCAAAGGTGTATAAAGTTTTCAGAAAATGTTCGTCATTTCATAAAGCTTAATTTTTTTATATGTTCTTCTTCGCAGTACTAGAAATCACTTTATCCCTTGCCAGACACTTTTCCATCGTGGCAACCCCCCGCCAGACAACCTCAAAGTCAACGGGAGTCATGGAAAACTGTTGTGTTCGTAAACTCCCGCGACGAAGTACGTCAAGCTGTCACAAAGTGCCAAGCACATTTTATACTGCTACTTCTGAACTTTCTTATGATGCTGCAGCGCGCTCGTAATAGAATTATCCCTTGCCAGACACTTTTCCATCGTGGCAACCCCCCGCCAGACAACCTCAAAGTCAACGGGAGTCATGGAAAACTGTTGTGTTCGTAAACTCCCGCGACGAAGTACGTCAAGCTGTCACAAAGTGCCAAGCACATTTTATACTGCTACTTCTGAACTTTCTTATGATGCTGCAGCGCGCTCGTAATAGAATTACGTTTTCCATGACTTTGAAATTGTCTGGCTGGTGTTTGCCACGATGGAAAAGTGTCTGGCAACGGATAAAGTGATTTCTAGTACTGCGAAGAACATATAAAAAAATTAAGCTTTATGAAATGACGAAATTTTCGGCAATTTTATACACCTTTGCCACCTGTTACCTGACAAAGCCACGATCATCTAAACTTTATAGTGGACGATTGTTCCTACCTCTGTTGGGGGGTATGCGCAAAGAAAGTTTCAGCTTTTATACTATGACGAAGGTCTGGCGGTCGCTGGCTCTTAGACGCCTTCAGCTTACAAATATTAATGTAACAACAGGCACAGCGAAAATCTTTTGAAACGGAAGCAAAAGGGAATAACTTAGATATATTAAAAAATACTGAAATATACTAAATTTAGAATAGAAAAGCCAAACACAAAGTAATTAAAAATATGTGACGAAACTGCATTACAGGAAGGTGGCCCAAAATGTTCCTAGCGGGCAAAACGATCCACATATGTTTTCTTCCAGACAGTCAGCGCTAATAACTAGGTAAAACATAAACTGATTGTACCAAGTCAAGAAGGAGCAATGGTGATATTTAAGCGATCCGTGTATTTAGTGTCTGAATAGAACTCTTGAAAAATCTGGGTTTTATCATATCTTTCATAAGGTATGCTCTAACTTTCCTACATATTTAGGAATACAGTCTTTAAAGTACAGAAATATGACTTCGTTTACGGAAGAGAGTATATTTTTAGATGTGAATAACATTTGTATAATTTGTTATGTGTTTCGTCATGTTCTAGTAATATGACCTAATGTTTTACCCCTAATGATTTGAATCTAACAGATGTATACTCAGATTCGTTTTCCTGACAGACAAAACCCTCAGTTCTTGGTGTGAGATTTACAAAGTTTAACCAAAATAAATAAATAAGTAATAAATTACGCTTTAAAAAGTATTTTGATTTTCGGAAGAGACTTTTGAGATCACAAAAATTGAGGCGGACATGGCATATTTTGCCTGAATGATGTATCTTAACATGTTTTATCTTAAAATGTAGAATCACATAATTTCATAAAATCGTACAGTAATTTGACAGTGAGTATTGGATTTCAAACAAATACAGTACCATAAATGTTGGGAAAAAATTTTGTGGGAGGTGTGGCACATGATAAGGAATCGGAATCACGCAGTAAGGAAGTGTCGGAAACGTAGTCTTCATGTAGCTAGTAATATTCACTTTGGAACAAGAGCTGAAATAATAGTGAACTTTTTCGACAATTGCTTGTGAAAAACTAATGTATCTTTCCCAGAAAAAACGTGACTAAAATTAATAGTTTAAAAATTCTATTTCATTTCACTGGTGAAATTATTGGAGGTAAACCCATTGTCTATAAAACTTGGTTTTGGAAATGAAGCAAACATTTCAACTGATTTTCCAAAGTGTTTATTAATAGATGAGGGAAAACAAAGTTTCTCTCTGACCTGACACTCCTATGGCCTTTCTGACCCGCCATTACTGCATTTCTGACGTTTCTGACCCGATACTCCAATGTAATTCTGATTCCTTCTGATATTCTCTACCTCTCCTAGAAGTTTGTCACTTTATTTATGGGACACATTGTATGTATATTTAAAGCTCTTTGAGAAATGACTAAAAACATACATATTTGACGTAGCACAGACATCATGAATATCAGACATCATGAATTAGACATCATGAATAGTACTCCACTAACCAAAAAGCACCGTCTTAGAGCCTGGCATCAGTGTGTTCCGTCGAGGGGATTGTTACTTATATTTGTCATTGCTATTGTATTTAATAAACATTTCCAAAGAAAAAGCGTATTATAAGTAACATTTGTATCGCTTTTTGCCAAATTTTTATTAAAATGGAGTGATTTTTCTTGCCCGAAGTAAAGCTTGTACAAGAATAAAGTTATAGAGAATATTATAAGTTATTCTTAAATGTAAAAACGGAAATCCGTATGAAGAAAATTTATTAAGTGTGAAACATTTTTGTCCATTAAATTTATGAAGAGCGAAATAGTTGAAATCAGTATTTCTTTGCGTATTTTCAGAGTTTTTGTCCTCCAAAACCTTCATAATGTATAGATACTGACAGACAAGAACACCTTAAGCACACTTACTAATAAGAAATGACTCATCATGCAAGCTATATGAAATGAAATTCTGATTTTTTTTTCTTTTGTGATTGAAAGGTTAACTTTGTCTTACAGTTTGTTTCAATGAAAGTTCTCCTCTTCCAAGTTGTGTACAAAGAGAACCATTGGTAAGAATGGAACCAAATTTTCAGGAAACCATAAAGAGATCATCCGAGAGAGTTCTGCGTGGAAAAGAAGTAGTCAAAATGATCACCCCTTGAAAGTGTTTCACAATAATTTAGGGCGAATACACAAACGAATAACCATTTTTAAGTGATGAAAACAAGAATGAAGCTGTGAGTCAAATGTTGTTTGTTCTAAGCTGTGGGAAAATTTGCATATTGGTAACTAAAGCATTTACGGCGCCAACTTGCAGTTCTTCCACCCATTGTCCCTTTAATGTTTCCTGCAAATTTGATAGCATTCCAACTACTATTTTGGTGATACGTTGCTCTGAATAAGGGGGCAGATTATGAATTTAATTACATTTATAAAGTCTAGTAACAAGGAGAACATAAAACTGGTAATTATGCAATTATTTCTCTTCTTTTTCGTATCAAGAAAATAGATACTGTAAAGGTACATATTTACAAATGAAAGTTTTAGTGAATACTTTAAACAGCTGCTACTTAAAATTTTTTAAACGTTTATCCTACCTGTTGCCGGTCAAAAATAAAGTAGAAACAACAAAATATTCATTTTAACTTTACATATTTTTATTTATTCATTTTTTACTGTAATCTTTGGAGTAAACATTGGTCTTTTTTTTTACATAGACTAACAAAAGAAACTACTTTTTTATCATACACAGTGTAAAAAGTGTTGAGGATTTATCAAAAGTTTATAAATAAAATAGTTAACGAGCAAACAATAATTTTAAAATCCAAAAATAATTAAATTAATAAATAAATATATTTTCAACACTCTCTAAAACTAAAAATTCTAAGAAATTTCAAGAATTATCCATCTATAAGAATCTGCCTCACATGCTTTTCTTGTGTATCATATTTTAAAATACCTAAGAAAACTATACCTTCAGCACAGTATCATATTTTGTTTCTAAATATGCAAAGCTCTCTATCTTCTAAGAACATCCCCATTTCTCATTTAATTAAAAACTATATAATGTGTTTTATTTAAAGAAATACCTTATTAAAAATGTCTGCTACGTAAGGACATGAAAATTTCACTAAAGTACAAAGAAATACGCTCTCCTCTATTTTTTCATTTAAATACACGCTTTTCTATTAAATCTGATACTTTTAGAAACACATCAGCTAATTTTTTGTGCTCCTTTGAAGATTTTGTAATTAGCGCTCCAGTTATAGCTGCAGATATTTATATAATAGTGATTTATTTTAATAAATATCAAACAATATAAGGAAATATTTGTAAATGTATGCGTTTATGTGCACAGTTTTGTATTTTTGCAGATTTATGAAGAAAAAAGAAATATCAATGGATTTTTACTTGCTTGGATATTATAAAACTTCCTTGAATTTTATTTTATTCATCACGAGTAAATTGTTGCTTTCTTTTCCTTAAAAAACTTTTTAATAAAACCAAATATTTCTAATTATTGAAGTTTCTTCATCCAGCGATATTTTTCACAGGCTCTTGAATTCTTTTCAATATCGGATAAATATCGCCAGGAAATCACGGCCCTCTAAATAGTTTACGTGAACACAGTCATGCAAGTGCGTTACATGATGTTTTGCAAATAACATGAAAAGAATAAATGTCGAAAGCATAGTTTTGCTTTTTTGTGTATAAGAAAAATATATTGCGATATATGTCACGCATCTCTTGAGAGAAAAATTGCAGTGTACGATCTGGTGAATAATTTTGATCAATAAATTGATCTCAGGGAGCTTATTGAAGGGTTAGTGTATTTCTTAATCAATCTCCATTTATTTTGTAAGAAAGCAAACATTTTTTCCCTATTACTAAGCTCTTGTATTGTTTGGAGATTCTTTGTCTGTTTCTTATATAGATTCTTTTTGTAAGGAAAAAAAATCAATAGAATTACTTATTAATATCGATTTTTAAAATAGACTCTAATATAGTATCTGCGTATTTTTTATAAAAAGTTAACAGAGAAAAAAATAACAATGAAATGAATTAAAACACATATTTTATTGCAAAATAAAATCAACAACATTTTTAACAGTATCACGTTACTGGAAAATGAACATGAAATTATTAAATTATTTTAGGAAATTCGAAAATTCCTTTCGTATTTAGCCGTAAACAAGAATTCAAATGTAGCAGTTACTCCAGATATTCTAACATATATAAATATTATTCTGTTTTAATTCCATCTATAGCTCTAAAATAATTTTTTAAACATTGATTACCAACACAGCGTAAAGTATTGGATCTTTTCTTTTCTTTTTTAATTGTGCGTGTGTGTGCTTCTGTACAGTGGTGTAGATAACACATACAGCTGTATGGTATGTGTACCCTTTTCAATATTATTATATTGTCACAATTCTTTAGATATTTGTCAAAATTTCAAGTTAGTTTCAAGTTAGTCAAGTCAATAAATGGTAAAAAATGAATTACGAGATTAAATTAAATTCCCATTTACAGTGGATAACTAAATGAATAAAGAAAAAGAGAAAATAGTTTTACAGTTGCGGAATACACGTTATTTTTGCATCATTTTTTACAAGTCCATCTGCGTGTTAAAACAGAATATCTATTTTATATAGAGAGTTTTCTAAACTATATCTTTTAAATAAGCAATCCCTTCAAGTCCAAGAAAAAAATAAACGAAAAGCGTATGTGTCATAAAAGTAATAATAAAGGGTTCACTTAATATTAAAGAGAAATGCTGAATTTTAAAAGCCCATCTCTAAAAAATATCAGATGCAATCCATTGTAGGAAAACATAATGCGTTTCGAAAGTGATACATTAGAACAATAACACAGTAAACCATATTTTTTCTCACTAAAAATAGTAAAATGTGCTTATCAAATTGTTCTCATAAAGTTCATTTTTGTCTGGTATAGTTGGTGATAAGTTATGATTTTTCTGTTATAATTTCTTTTATTTTATTCCAAATTAATCCTATTACCACTACTACTACTAATAATTTAAAAATACAATGATAAGGGCATTTTTGAACAAATAAATAAAAAACAATTAATGAGTAATGAAATCAAATTGAAAAAAAAATTGAAACAAAGAACACATTTAATAGTTTCAGTTAAATTGGTAAAGTTAAGAGACAGAAAGGTACATAGATTAGGGTTCTCCCCCCTTTCATAACAACACATTTCTAAATATCATTGAATATATTTAATACCCGATCAATGAATAAGTCAAACAAAATTGTTTGTATGAATTTTTGAAATTAGAGTTTAAAACCGTATCTCTAAACATTAAACATTAGTCTACAAATTTTATTTCGGAGAAATATAACTCAAGATGTGGCACACTTACTATTATCAAATTTAATTCTTTTATTTTTATTCAGCTTTTCGGCAAAACAACATAAATACGTAAAAATTTTTACTACTACTGCATTTTTATTCTAGATTCTTTTTATACTTTTCTAGGTAAATAAAAATTCGAATAATAGTATTTTTTAAGTCTAATCAAAAACTTTGAACACATAAATTCATCCAATTTTAAAAATCTATTTAATTTTGTCAGACACACATACTATGTTCCCCCTAGAAAAATTTATATTTTCTTTTCTTTTAAACCTCTTTTATATTGGTTCTACTGGAAGCACTATACTATACTCGTGAGATCAATTAAATATATAAAAATATGAAGGAAGGTTACTCAAAATAGTTTTTATGAATCTGATACGTAGTTATTGAAATAGAATGGAAATTTATTTACAAACCAAACAACTCTATTAACTCTTCATGTACTACATCAGCATCACACAGTGTCACGTTATATTAATATAATTCCATTTAATACTATTTCATGCGTTCTCAAAAAATGCCATTTTACTTTTTTTAAAGACTGAAAATACACCAAAACAATCCTTACAGTAATGATCCCACATACTACAAAAGCGCAATTAATTACAAGGCACCCTGGGAAATTATGCGAACAATAGCAGCAAAAAGGAATTTTTTAACATCATAATCGCACAAAAGAACTCATAAAAAAGGTAATGCCTACAGTTATTTTCTCGGTTTATAAAGATGCATAGAGGAGAATAAAATCGAAAACGTGTCCAAGGAAATGTTTATAAAATGTGAGAAAGGACGCATATGTCGTTTCTTTGGAATTCCATCATAAGGAGGTTTGTTTCTTTCGCTATTGTCTGAAACATTATCAGAACGTAGATAATTTGATGTACTATTACACATTTTTTATACGAAATGATAATACGCTGTACTTAGAGGTTAAGTGTTTCTTATGAGTTAGATGCATTTGTAGATTCGATGCTGGTTTTCTTTAAAAATTTGCATTCTAATGGAATTTATGTAATAGAAATAATAGAAACACTTAAACAAAGTTTTTGTATTCATAGACACATATATTTCTAAAGATTGCATTCTGGTAAGAAAGTAATATTAATAGATATATATTTTTGAAATTAAAATTAAAAGCTGCATCTTTCTTTTTTAAAATCGCAATGCATCTGCATTACTAATAATTTAAAAATTTTTGATTTTATATCTTTTAAAAGATGCAAGAACAAAAAGCTCATTTTCTTTCAACTAATGAAAATTTATAAAACTGAGTTCTATGGTTATTTATTCTAAAGTTGCACACATATATGATAAATTGAATTTCTGTGTTAACTCACCAAATAATTTTCGGAAATAAAGACTATATGCAGGGTATGTATAAAATAAAATCAGATGTACAGAGGATTTTAGCGAGTAAAATATAGGCCTAATTATAACCGAATTTGTGGGATGTACATAGTCGACAATGGGACTCTGATTTTTAAATAAAAATTAAGAGTACCGATAAGGACAAAAGCGGAAATTTTGGCACTCGTTACCAAATAAAATACATTAATTTGCATTAAAATGTTCCTTCTTACGATTATGAGCATAAAAGGATAAGCTGGGAAATGTATTATCATTTCGGAGCTAACTCGCTTTCGATTCTCTTTTCCTTACATAACCGTAATAGCCAGTGGCGTAGCGAGAAATATATATATATATATATATATATTACTTAGTAGACAAAAATAAAAGACCCCCCAGGCCAGCCATTGTTATTATATCAAAACAGTATAAAATGCATTGTCCTCATCAGAGGGGGAAATGCACAATTCTACACCATAGGTTTCAGACTCACAGCCTGAGATTTTGCCAAGGTAATGTGTTATATTCATAACTGTATTCTGCAAAGATTAATATAAAAGTATTTAAACAGTTTAAAGGTATTTATAAATGTGTTCTATATTAATTAAAAGTATGAACTGCCTAAGGCAAATCTCAGAGGTGTGACTCCCCCTTACCTATGGGAAAGAAAAGGAAAAAAATTTTTACTTGCAAGTCAAAAATTCAAAAGAACACACAAAGCAAACATGTTGCACAACCAAAGAAACAAGTTAAAATGTAGTTCCAAAATCCTGTAAGTCATGGTCCATCGCCTGTCCAATCCGCGTGTAGTGTATCTGTTGCCATTCTTCAGCCACATGCACTTCCCTGAGGTTCTAATCTATATTGAGAGCACTCTGTGTGCTCTCAATATAGATTAGTACCTTCAGCTAGACCTAGCGCTATGTAACGTGTGGAACCACTGTATTTTTGTTTATTTTTACATAAAATTCAACTATATATATGCGTATGTGTGTGTGTGTATGTATGTATGTATATATATATATAGGTTATATATATATATATATGCGTGTGTGTGTGTGTGTGTATGTATCTATATATATATATATATATATATATATATATATATATATTATATATATAGGTATATATATATGCTACGTTTCACAAAATGCAAACTCATATATCATTTCAAAGAGGATTTAATACTGATTTCAATACACAAAACTATCTCAATATGTGCAATAGGATAAAAGTTATAATTACTTTAATCTGAGTAACAAATACAGTGATGAAGTAGATTGTAATTTCTAACATTCCAGGTCAGTCACTGTTATTTTTCTGAGCTTAAAACTCTCGTAAGATCAATAAAATATCGATGTGAATTTGCAATAAAAAATTACGGCTACCCTTCAAACCGTTGATAGCTCACTGCAGTCATCAATATCTAATGTATCTCGATAATTATAGCCGTTTAACTTTCTGCATTGCAAATATTTTAATTTAGTTTTTTGAATTGAAATCGGTATTAAATTATCTCTAAAAGGATGTATAATAGTTTGCATTTTGTGAAACATAACATTTTTTTTTTTTACGCGTATGAACTTAGAAAACAAAAAAAAAGTGTCCACAATTTTGGTCACCACTGTATATATATTAGGCATTTTCTCATAAATTTCCTTAACGCTTCACATATTTTAATGGTGGAAGCTTTTGTGTTTTTTCCCTCTCTTATGCATGCAACACAAAAAGCATGTACAAGATGTTATTTAGCTCTATGTGAAATAGAGCCAAGGTATTGTTAATTCCATTTTATGGAGGAAATGAATCATTCACTTTGAAGAAATAGCTAGTGTAAAACGTAATTTATAAGAAAATAATTAAAATATGCCTTTGGAGCTCCTAATAGTAGCTTGTGTAACTACTTTCAATGTTTATCTATACACGAAAAACAACAAAAAATAATGCATTATAATTTTGTTACTAAATATTTGGTATGCTAGATTGTATTACCCTTCCACATGCATTTAATTTTTTAGACTTACAATAGCAAAATGTGCTGCTTTCAGTTCTGACTCAAGGCTTTATTCGTATGTGAATAGGAATATGATCTAACAAGTGCATTTCTTACATTGGAACTATGACTTATGTCATTAATCACAAGAAAATTGATCTTTCGCACAGATGACCACCGAGCATTTTCCCCCCACCACCCCCCAATAGTTTTCGCAATAATTGTTGTTCTATCTCTCTTTGGACTATGATGAATGTCAGTCTGTGACACTAAACTCCGACTATTTTCAGAAATATTATGTCGAAGTATTAATTTTGTTTTACGCTGGATAAAAACGAAAGCTTAAGCACAGTATAAGGCATCATTTATAAGTCATGAAACTGTGAACACATTCAGAAGTAATCCAATTTGGTCAGTGACCTTCAAAACAAAAATTTTACTGTCATTAATCCAAACAGATTTAAAAGTTATGGTCTAAAACTGTAATAGAATTCACACCGTTTGTACGATCCACTTGAAATTTTTCAGAATCATGTATAAAAATATAGAAAACCATCAGCTAATTTAAAAATCGCAAAATCCACCCGTTCGCCCATTTTAAAGCGATTTTTCGCTTTTTGCAGCTCCATTTTCTTTCCGAGAGTAAAAAAAAAAATGAATTATTTGAGTGACAAAATTACACTTTGCAAGTGAAAATGACGTCACACAGTTGGAATTCCAAATTGTTTAAAATAGTTTCTCCAGGTAACATGGTTTAATTTTTTTCATTAAAATAATCGTCTGCTGAAGCATTAATATAAGAGGTGCTGAGTACACAAAACAAATTTGTTCGAATGCGAAAAGTTTCTCCTCATTGCCAGAAGAGCACGAAATTTGATTTGGGATTATAATAAAAATTGAATATGACCCAGACAGCACATAAGCTTAAATCAAGCTTGACATTTCTTTGAATTTGACTTATTAATACAAGCTTGACAGTTCAATTCATTTTAAGCTTGCAGCAAGCTTGGAGAAGTCATTTGAACTGTCAAGCTTGAATACAACTTGATTACTGCTTGATTTGGAAAGCCAAATCCACATAACAAATAATTTATCATCAGTCATAAATGTACTTGACCATAGAATTAAAAAAAAAGGTTCTATATTTCTAAATATGGAAATTCTTCAAAATAATATACAATTATACTACGAAATTGATTTCAAAATCAGTCGTTTGTCTCGATTTTGGCCAGTATTGCTCAACATGAGTAACGCGATATTGAAAGTTTTAAAACGTGTGCTGCTTTTAAGTTTATATTATGCTTATTTCCGTATTAGTAGAGTCTATAAATCACACATAACATTATTTTAATTTTGATTCATCCCATGGAAAAATAAAAGAAACAGATCGGCATCGGCCACTGACCGATCAGGCCAGACAACGGCGTGACAACCAAACAGTCACTTCAAACTTTAGTCATACCAGCGCGAAGCAGATTGGCTGAATGGTTAGCACGCTGGCTTCCGAACCCTTAGGTCCCGAGTTCGATCCCAGCCGCGGACACTTGATGGAAACAGATTAAAATAACTGGAAATTTCATCATAGAGGGGAAACTGCGTGGAAAAATATAACATATGGGGCGAGTTCGCCGACGGGCATCCCGTGTATGTTGGAATTTTTTTTTAGGAAAATTTTTTAAGCTTGAAATTAAGCTTGCTATGACAAGCTTGATTCAATCTTGCTATGTCAAGCTTAATGCAAGCTGGGCAAGTGTAAACTTGAACATTTGATTCAAGCTTGCATTAAGCTTACTTGCATTAAGCTTATTTTCAAGCTTAATTCAAGTTTATTGACTTGATAAATCAAGCTTGCTGCAAGTTTGCTGTGCTGTCTAGGGAATTTATTTATTTTAGGTGGACGAAAATTAAATATATTGAGTGTAGACTTATTTCCATCAAAAGTTTTTTATAGCGCCCGTTGTAATTGCCTGCACAACGGACTTTTCGATCTAGTGATACATATTTACAAATCATCCAGTGTACAGAGAATAAAGCAAGTTCTGAAATTTTCAGGAGAAAAAAAATTAGCATAATGCATTTTTTTTATTTTTTTCATAGCATCTCAGCAGTTATGAATAGTATCTAAACTAATTTTAATTGAATTTTTAATCTTAAAAATATTTCAATATTTTTTTAATATTGGCATAGAATGGTATTGATTTTTGGATACAACTGTACAAAATATTCTATTAGTAAATCTTTCTCTTTATCTAAACCATTTACAATTTTTTTTAATAATTGAATAAAATTACTTAATAAACATGTTCAAACAGATAATTCTTACTTGATAAATTTATATGTATATAAAATTAGTAAGGAGACATTAAGTATTTAATACATCAAAAGTCAGCTGTCTACTAACATTACTCATTAACTTAATAAAATATGTTTGTATAATAAAACACTCAACATTAAGCATTATTATTGCTATTATTTATTTATATATTTATATATTTATTTATTTATTGCACGATTCTATGCAGTTGCGTTTGTTTATCTTGATATGGGTATTTCCTGTGTGTTCCAGCAGTTTACCTCTATGCACAAGGGAAATGGGGACGGGGGGGGGGGAAGGACGCGTTAAGCAATTTCATCATTTTTAAGGGTGAATCTCTGGGGGAACAAGATTGGAAAATCTAGATTGTGCAGTAAATTGTGAGAACGCTAACATATGTCGTACATACTTTTAGAAAAAAAAAAGGGGAATGAACAACAGCTCTTAAAATCTTTAATCTTGCTCAACAGTCTAGCGAACTGTTATGATTGCAAGTTTATATATGATAGGAAAGTAATTGTTTTTCCAAATTCTAGTTGTTTTTATTTCTTTAAAGTGATATGCTGCCTAGAACTGTAAACTGAAGTACAAACATATGACGCGTTGTATCTGAAAAAGTATTACTGATTATTATTTAAAACACATTATTATGATCGTTGTGTCTACTGAACTAAATAGTAATATTGTATACAGACATAATGTTTCGTATAAAGTAAACAATCTTTTAATATTGATCAAATAAAATAGGTATAGAATCAATTTTCCATGGATCCATCATTAGGGCAATATAAAAACACCCTAGCAAAACAGTTTTCGAGTATAAGATAAATTTCCTATTTTAGATTTGGGAATAGTTAATGAGTTTTTTAAAAATACACACATAAACAGAAATATGAAAAATAATAATTATACATATTAATTCATATTTTATGGCAAATACATTTTAATTTTCGAAACTAACGTGGGATTTCTTTACTTTTACTTGAGTCCCATTTTTTAGAGCACATGTACATATCTCTAAAAAGTATTCTAGCAAATAAATAAAATTTCTTATGTCAGTTTCATGCTTAAGCTATTGTTCTTCGAAAAAGTTAATAAAGTCACATATAGAAATAAAATTTTACATTTCTTTCGAATTGAGCGTTTTTTAAAAAACAGATTACTTTATTAGCTACACGAAATAAAGAAATTTCGCTTATACTCGAATATTTTTTTCAGTGCGTGTATCATTCTTATTTGAGAACACTGAAAATGAGTGGTTTCAAATCATATATTTAAAATGATCTTGGAATTCTCAAAAGTTTACAACTATAGGATTAATTGTTCTTAGAGAAAGTACGTTATTCAACATTACTCCAGTAACACTGTTCAATATTTTTATCACATGCGTATTGTTTAAATAAATACAATGAATTTAACTCTTATTATAACTTGCATAAACAAGTCACTTCAATTCTTGCGCAGAAAGTTTGAATAAATCCATCAAAAGAAATTGACATGAAATATAGTTTTATAAATTGTTTTAGGCTCATATATCTCTAAATAAACAATATATCGGTTTTCATGCTGGTAGGCGAAAAAGAAATAAATGGGAAAATATATGCCTTTATGGTAAAAGGGAAAAATACTGATCACGAAGTTTATATTAACTTTGTGAGCAGTATTTCATTTATAAATAAATGCATACTTTATAACTTCATACACTTACCGTTTCTCATAATAGAGCAATAGCGTACTTAGCATTTTTTAAGTCAAGAAAAAGGGTTCTATTCTTGACTTAAAAAATAGTACATTATTCTTTAAAAATGTGTTCAAGATAAGGAACTTAATAATTTCGAACTGTTACGTCATAAAGAAAAATGCAACTGTTTTGGGTTAAACGTAAAGTCTAAACCAGTTAGACTAAAGTGAAAACATCGTATAGCTAGTAAAGAAAAAACACTGTATTTTTGTAGATAATTTACGGAAATATTTACACGTAATTGAACTTTTAAATTTTACTACCGATACAGGAAATAAACATTGCAAGTAGGTTCTTTGGACAGAATTTACAGTTAAAGCCATTCTAATGGAAATATATATATATATATATATATATTAATTCGTGGATGATAAAAATCCTTCACTATTTTGAATGCAAAATAATGTACTTTTGCAGAACCACTGAAATATATAATTATTTATTACTTGTTTCAATATCAAAAGGCGTTATGCTGATTTATTACTTTCATATTCAGCAGTTCTTTTATTATTTCTCACCAGTGCATGCTTTCATTTATATTTCAAGTTTGATGCTTGAAAAACATGATAATGATAAAAATGAAAATAAATAAAAATGCGCAGAACTCAGACCATACTGTTATGGAAGTTATTTCCCTCCGAATGCTACTTTTTGTGTGTGTTGCATGCAAATGTAAATGCATTTCTTCCACAACGTGAGAAAAGTTTTTATTCAGAATTTTCGTTTCGTAATGTTATGCACCTAACAGAAATTCGTATGTTTATTTCAGATTATGATCTAGGTGCAAATATATGGTAAAAAGAATCCTCATCAGGGATTCATATTATTTGGCTTGATGATCTACAGGTCTTCTCAAGCAGCTTTAAACACATTCCTAAACCATCATGCAAACACATGCATGAGAATTAACTTATAAAACATTGTTCCTCCAGAGCGGAAGTGAACGCGAGACTGTATATATAAACTTTTAGTTTTATTTTCTTTTCACCTTTTCGAACTGTGGCGTCATCGCTGGAAATCTAATTTTTTTTTGTTACTTATTGAGTGGAGAAACATCTGTATTTCGTCATTCTATGTAAATTCGTGTTTGGTGTTGGTACGTGATGTGAGGCTTTATTTTATGAATCGAATTTAAGTTTAATTAAATGTTAAAGCCAAGTCTAAAGTCTCGTTGCGTTGTGTGCCAGTCCCATTCTTTTCTTATGCCCGGCGAACTCGGAGAGATAATGAGGTAGGTAAAATTTTTATTCTCTAGAGTTAATTAAAACAGAATATTCATTCTTAAAATTTTATTCGTTTAAAACGTTTAGTTATGGTAGTTATCTGCTATCCATAAATTATGGTCCGTCGTTAGCCGAGAGAACTTATTCTAAAATCTAAAAGAAATTCTATTCTAAAACAAAACTTATTCTCGAAAATCATTTATTATTGCGAGTATTCATAATTGAAAATAGAAGTAACTGTGAAGCATTTACGCTGTCAAATTGGTTATTATCACTTATGTGGTTATTTGTTTCTTTTATGTATTACTTTAGCAAAAAAACATTAAACGTGTAAATCGTAATATTTATTTTGAAAGTGTTTGTATATTGTGATTCATATGTGTAAGCGTAAACCAGAAGTATGGGACGAAAATCATCAAAAACGGAATCGCATTTTAATCAGTTGGGTAAGGAAATCGAAAGTTTGAAAGCGAGAATTGCAGTATGCGAAAATGATGAAGAGGCAAAATTTCGGTTTTTAAAAATAGGCTGCAGTCTCTTGAACAGCGATTATCGAAAGTATTAACCGATTTATCAGATAAAGATAGTGATGAAAATTTCGATTTTTACATGAAATGTCAAGACATTATTTTAGACTTACAAATTGATTTGGAAAATAAAGGTACAGGTAAAATACAAAGTACTTCTCAAATTGATCCCAAACAACAATCATTAATAAAGCTTCAAAAGTTCGATATTCCGCATTTTTATGGTGATTCAGATACTTGGATTTCATTCAAAAAACTGTTTGAATCATCAATTTTAGAAAACAAAAATTATCCGAAATTGAGAAATTGCAATACTTACAATCATCTGTTAGGGGTGATGCCGCTAAATTAATTCGAGGGTTTTCATTACAAAAAGAAAATTTAGTAAATTGTTGGGAATTATTATGTAACAGGCTTGAAAATAAGCGTCATCTAGGACTAAAGCAAATAAACAAGATTTTTTCAGTCAAAATTACTAAAGCAAGTAATTCAAAAACATTATTAGATTTGTTAGATACATGCAATGAAGCTGTTCGTAATTTAAAAACACTTGGATTAGAATCAAACTCGCTTAGTGATTTAATGCTTATTAATTTCATGTTAACCAAACTTGATGACGCAATAAAACACAGATGGGAATTAAGTCTCACCACTGATAACATACCTACCTTGGATTCATTTAAGCAATTTATCGAACGTGAAGCCCGCAGTATTGAAGAAATTAAACCTAACAGATTTAGAAACAAAAATCATGTTACGAAACCTCCGATCAATTTCGGAAATAAAAAACAGATTGTTAGTAATACTACAATGGTGCAAGAGCAGTCGTTTGAATATTGTAACCTTAACCATAAACTATTCCAGTGCCCAAAATTTACTAATGTGAACGTACAGGATAGGTGGAAATTGGTAGTATCTAAAAACTTATGCGAAAATTGCTTACGTTCTAATCATAAAACTAATTTATGCAAAATTAATATTAATTGTAAGAATTGCGGAAAACGACACCATACGTGTTTACATGTCTACAAAACTAAGGCGAATCAAAAGTCTAATGACACATTCGAAAATTCTTCAGAATCTGTTTCAAACAGTGTACTATGTGAATCAAACATTAATGTATTATAAGATCACTTAGAGAATGTAAGATCAAATTCGGGCAAAATTATTCATTGGAAGGCCCTGATAGATAATGCTAGTCAGAATTCATTAATGTCGAGGGAATGCGTGGAGAGACTGCAGCTACCGTTAAATAAAACTAATCATCGCTTAATTGGAGTAAATGGAATCTGCGCGGAAAAATCTTTAAACTCGGTTGACTTAGAATTTTCTCCGTATTTTTCTGCAGAAATTTATTGAGTTAAAGCACTAATAGTCAACAAAGTGACTTCCCCGGTTCCAAATTTTCAACTAAGCCGGCGGTACTGGACACATATACGAGGCTTGGTTCTTGCTGATCCTAAATTTCCTGAAACTTCAGTTATCGATTTATTGTTAGGAGCAGACATTTTCTCTACTCTTATTACAGAAATCCCTATAATGTGTACACCAAATTCACCGTCTGCCATTCCTACAGTATTAGGACATATCTTGTCAGGACATGTAGAAACAACAAAGCATTTATTGCCCGTAAACTGTAATGTCAATGTCAACCAGATCTCGAAAAATTTTGGACACTTGAATCCATTCCCAAACCTGAATCTGCCCAATCAGAGGATCAATTGGCAGAGGCAATATTTCGTAAAACTATAAAAAGACATCCATCTACAGGCCGATATCAAGTCAATTTACCGTTTAAAGAAAACAGTCTTCTAGGTAACAGTAAAACAGTAGCGCTCAAGCGGTTTTACGCTCTTGAACAGAAGCCTCAGAAAAAATCTATTTTGAAGGAAGAGTACGTAAAATGTATGGAAGAATATCAACTTTTCGGTCATATGACTCCAATGATACCATCAGAAATTCAAGTCACTCAAAATTATTATTTATCCCATCACCCTGTATTTAATGAAAACAGTACTACAACTAAACTACGTGTAGTTTTTAACGCATCAACCAAAACTTCAAACGGCAACTCTTTAAATGACGTTTTACTGAAGGGACCTAAATTACAAACTGCGATTTTTGATAATTTAATTAGATTTCGAACTTTTTCTATCGCCTTTTCTGCCGATATAGTGAAAATGTATAGATAGATAGAAATCGCAGAAAAGGATTTACCATTTCATAGAATATTCTGGAGGAAAGCTCCGTCTGACCCAATTCTCACCTATAACTTAAATACACTTACATATGGGTCAGTCTGTGCACCATATCTCGTAATTAGAACACTCCAACAACTGTGTTTTGACGAAAAAGAAAATTTCCCTGATGCAGCTGAAATCGCAAGTGATAGTTTCTATGTTGACGACCTGCTCGCTGGTGCAATCTCAGTTGATTCTGCGAAAGCAATCATCGATGAAATTCAATCTTTAATGCAAACTTGTGGATTTCCTCTTCGAAAATGGTGCTTAAATAATTCTGAAGTAATAGCCCACCTTCCCGACATACTTAAGAGCGATTCCACTAACCAAATGCTTTCCGGAGACTCAGCAGAAAATATTTTGGGTATTCACTGGAATTGAGAAAGTGATTCGTTAATAGTGAAAACAAAAAATGAAAATGAAATATCAACGAAACGTCAATTGTTGTCCGTTATTGCACGTACTTTATATCCTCTTGGTCTTATATCTCCATCTACAATTCAACTTAAAATTCTTCTTCAAGACTTGTGGAGAGCAAATTTAAAATGGGATGATCATCTCCCTATCGATATTCTTAATATCTGGAACAGATTCAACGCCGAAAGAAATTATTTCCAGGAAATGTCAGTTCCCAGGTACATTCAACTCAGCGAGGCTTACAGAATCGAAATTCACTGGTTTTGCGCTGCGTCGCCTAAAGCTTACGCTGCTGTGGTATATGTTCGGGCATTTTCTGATATCATTAGCGTCACATTATTGGCTGCAAAGACAAGAGCGGCTCCTCATAAAGAAGTTACCTTGCCTCGTCTCGAACTTTTAGCAGCACTGCTGCTGGCTAATCTTTTTGAAGCATTAAAGAAATCAATCGTTAAAATTGATGAAGTATTTTTGTGTAAGTATTAATTTATTTTCGTTACTTTATTGAGTGGAGAAACATCTGTATTTCGTCATTCTATGTAAATTCGTGTTTGGTGTTGGTACGATGTGAGGCTTTATTTTATGAATCGAATTTAAGTTTAATTAAATGTTAAAACCAAATCTAAAGTCTCGTTGCGTTGTGTGCCAGTCCCATTCTTTTCTTGTTTGTTGTGACATTTGTTGAGTTTTTTTTGTTTGTTGTGACATTTTGGTAGCGCTGCGTCGCCGCGCTTGTAGGCTAAGTCTAATTGCTTCGCTCCAAAAAGAGGTTCACTTTAGCTCCAGTTGGAACATCTAGGTGGTAGTAAATTTGCAGTCCTTCCCCACCCCATTGTCATCCAATGACTGTGTAACAATTTACTGTTATTCCATAAAACTTCAAGTTACTATGTTGGACGGAGTGATATCTGTGTTATTTGATGCAATCACGAATCAAAAATGGAAATATTACATCTTCTAATAATTCTTGTCTACCTCCTTTACGGTCAAGGAATTACTTATAATCTGCGTCACAATATATGTCTGAAAATTGGAAGAAAATTCGAGATAATGTAACTTGTAAAAATTTTATTTATCTGTTCACTTCAAAATCGACTGTGATCACGATGCTTCCTGACTTTAAAATATGACATTTTCCAAATGTTATCGCGCGCTAATATAATGTTTAAAAAGTTAGTACAAAACGCCTTCTGCAAAGGATATTTTTTAGGTGTTCTAAGGCATATTCATTTTAATGAGTAAACTATCCAAAATTCCAAACCCTTATATACGCAGGAAACACTATATCAGAAGCATCCTACCTGTTTAAAGCCATATTTATGCTCCTGATATACCCCACTACGAAGTATTATGTACGATTTCCTGTGCTCATGTGACAAGATATAATGTCGATTTTGCGAAAAAAAATTGAATATATAATGGTGTAGCAAATTTTGATTACATAAAATAGTTTTTCGTCAGATGTTGATTCGATATGATAATTTTGTTACATATACATATATAAACATCTTAGAGGACATAATGAGCTTTTATCAATGCAATATGTCTGTCATTGTAAATTATACAGCACATTTGAATTTATTATTACTTTTAAAAAATAGTTTTAATGCTGCGAATGTCATTTCATATCAGCCTTTCCAGTTGGTGACAGGGGCATTTTCAGATTTTTAAAGTAGTGCAGTTTTCTTTTTCTTTCTCTCAATATAAACATATATTTATTTATAACTTTTACTCTTTCTCCAAGCTTTCATAGATATGATGATAATAATTTTACAATAGTTTTTAATAGTAATAATAGTTTCTGGAAATATTTGGAAATAATTTGTACACTAATGAATAAGATCATTTTGAAAAAAAATATTTATCATAAAAGCGGAAGAAATCATAAGTTTATTGTGTTATATTTTAAAAATAACATACCTTATTATTTATGCAGTGTACAGTATATATTGATTACGATGTGACTGGTGTTTTTACAGACATTGGAATAGAAAAATCTTTCCGAGTACTCTGTTGCTCTAATTACCTTTCATTATTAGTTACAGCATTGTGAATTGAAATTAACTCCGTGAATTTTTTTTTCACTCATGTTCTGACAAACAAAATAAATCCAAGTTTTTCAATATAGTCAGTAGATTGTGTCGAATGTTCTAACTCTTCGTTCCAGATATCCACATGTAGACGTTTTTGTTTCCACTGTCAAAACAATCCTTTAAGAAAATGTAACTCCTGCTCTGACATACGCATACATTGGTGCTTTAATTTTGTATAAAATGATTTTAATTCAAGGGAATGTGTAAATTCTGCGTACTGACTCATACATTGTAATATTTTACTATTATTTTTTTATTTATTGTACTTTTTTTACTTATATTTTTTTGTTGTTACATACGCAAAAAATATTGAAAAAAATAATTAATTTTATTTCTTGTTAAGGGAAAAAAAAACCTTTTTTTTCAAAATTCACATAGACAAAAGGAACTTGCAGAACATCATTTATCTTTAAAAGTTTCTTGACAGTTTTCATTTATGGGTGGTAACAATTCTTGACTCCTGAAACAGAGATTATGAATCGCATTTTTAATCGAAAAATTATCTCCAAATAAGTTTTCCACTTGTCGTTTTTAAGTTATATATATATATATATTTAAAAGAGCAATTGTTGAAGAGGCTAAAGGGAAGATGTTTAATGCTAAAACTACTCTCTTTGAATCATTTCTTTGAACTTCTATCCGGGAAAAATTTCTCCCTAAATAAGCAAATAATGACTGATACAGAAAATTTTCGAATTTTGTTAAGATGAAAAACGAAGTAAACTGATATTGTTCTTCTTTTAAACGAAGCATTTTTTGTTAAAATGAATAGAAATGATTTGGGTCTTTACGAAAACGACGTATAACTTTAAAGTTACATGAATGAGAAACGCACAAACGATGCATTACTGTATGTTTATATATAAGACATAGAAATACCTAAAAATCAAGTTACCTAAACCGCTGGCATTCAAAACAGCTTGCAGTCTTCCCAGAATGTAGGCTTGTCATTGGATTACTGTACAATATTTTACCATTACAAATTAGCGCCGGACTACGTATATTTTTCCTGTAAATTGTATGTCAATTGGACAAGAATAGAGGCGGTGCATAGCAATCACTCACTTTCCTTTCCACACACCTCTCAAGCATATTAACGTCTGGTGACTGTGGTGGACAACGTCGAATGCATTAGATATTCTTCGTGCTGAAAAAAATGCAGTCCTGGACGACACAAACTTTGAATAAAAGGGCTTGACCTCTTGGAATACTTTATCACAATCGAGGAACTATGTTTATATCTTGGGATGGACTTGATCGGACGAAATGTTCAAATAATCCTTGACATTAATCTGCCTTGGACAATTTCGCCATGGCTGACCATACGATCAGGGAATCCCAACAGTGTTTCACTCTTGGCAACGAGCAGTATGTATTATTGGCGTGTAAGAAATGCCAATATTAAGATGTAAATTCGGCCACAAGTGGCAAACATTATGAAACAAGACTGATCCGACACTTCGCGTTTTCGTGCTCAAAGTGTTTATGAGCACAACATCCATTTCGGCAGTAAATTTTACAACTGTTACCATTTATTTACTCACTATTTTATTTATTTATTTATTTGTCACAATCCTCCTGAAGGATTTAGCTTATGATATTTTATCGCTTTTCAAAGGTGAGGAATAAATCTCCTATACAGTACATGTTCAGTCACAGATTAGTTGGAGTATCCTTTTTGTGAAGCTCATACTAGACCAGCTCTATCTGTATGCCTGAAGTAAAATGGTGTGGTGTAATCTTTTGGATACTAAGTAATTTTAAGGTTGAATTGTTACTTTAAGTAGGTAAAGACTGCTCGTAGTTAAATAATAATTAATTTTTTGCCAAATCGAAAGTGGTAGTACAAATCCGCAATAATCCAAACTCCTACCTTTGGAAAATCCATCAACCATACACTCCTAAAATAAAATTTTCTTTTTTTAAAGGATCTTTTTTTAAAGGATTATCTTTTTCCTGAAACAGAATATAGATACCGGCTCAATAAAAGAGACAGAATTTAAAACATTTTCTTTAAATATTATTACTTGGCTTCGAAATATACAATCGACATAATTTCTTTTTTGAATATTCAACAATATCAACATTAGAGATAGAGGGATAGCGGGAAGGGGTAGCGGATAGTAACTATAAATCAATAAAAGGTTATTTTAAATTTTTTGACGAAACGATGATAAGGGATTTTATTTTTGCATAAGGGAGCGTTGACTTCCCGATTGGGAGGCGATGTTATCAAATTCGATGTCTCTTTTTTTTTTCAAATCCATTTTTTTATCCATCACACTCTGGCAAATGCTCTCTCTGTGTCTGTCCTCCCTGGCTTCCTCTCCTGCCGTCCACTCCTGAGCAACACTCTCCTTTTCTTCTTTCTTTTCTCTTTTTTTTTTGTTCCACCAAACCAATCCGGGAGTCATTTCGTTCAACGCCCCCTGTAGGTGCATAATTTTTGTTTCTCCATTTTTATTGTGATTGGTTCTCTTTCATTTTTTTAACCGCCTCATTTACTCATGCCTCCATGCCATAGTGTCCACCAGCTGCCACTATAAATTTCTTTAATTTGTTATGAGGCAATTTTGGCTGCCCTTTGGTGACAACACCTGGCACCACTACGTCTGAACATCGTAAATCTTGTCTTCGTGTGCGGGCCCATGTCGCACTACAATGCCCACATTCGAACTCCGCTAGTTTTGACAAGAGGCAATTGCAACTTCCCAGAACAGTGCCCGCAAGTGAATGCACTGTGGAGTATAATTTCGACGTTTTATAGGTAGCGTCAATATCCGAAGGCAAAAGCACTACCTTTAAATTTCTCAAAAACAAACATTTTTCACAAGCCGTTTCAGGAAGGCGTTTTTCAATATCTTTGAACAACACCTGCATATATATCCACGATTTTTATCAGTAAAAACTAAATGTTATGCTTTTCTTACAGAGCTATAAACAAAGCTTTATAACCGGTAACACATTTTCTTAAACGAACTAAAACAAAGTTTTACGAAGGAACGTCAAAATAAGATTAAAACCATACAAAATAATGTATATATTTTAAAATATCAGTTCGTTTAGGATTGTAAAAAGAAAACGTTTTGAACTATCCCGTTTTATTCCAAAAGGAAAAAAATCAAGAAAATTTGTCTGGAAGATGCTTGTAAAATGTGAGAGAAACTACATATGTTGCTTCGTTCCGATTTTATAAAATGAAAGATCTTTTGTTTCTGCCAAGGTACTTATATATAGATTCGCAAAATAAATGATGCTTAGGTATTTTTAAGCTATCTAGAAAAAAAGTCTTTGTGGAAGATTAAACTCTGTTTTCGTCCATCAATAATAAAATTGAAATAAAATTTAGTTAAGTGGACTTTTAAATTATATTCATATCTAAGTGCTTAAGAACCACATATTTTATTTATGAAGGATAAATAATGCTCAAAAATTGCTTAAAGGCTGTTTTTGAGAGCCCAAACTTTTTATGTACCCGTATGTACAGAACTAAATTTCAAATATTTCAATCTTATTTGTAATTTAATTCGCTGTAAAATAAATGAATCCGCAAGATATATTCTACCAAATTATTAAAATCATGTGTTTTTCTGTTCTTAAGTTTGAAGTTTAAAAAAATCATATTTTAACGTCTAAAGTTATTGGATTGCTGATATTTGTTACATGTGTAATATATATGCAGCGTGCCTGCTAAAGCCCGTTGTCACTCCAATAATTTCTAAATGGTAAGAGCTATGGTCATAAACGTAGGATCTTGTTACAAAGTTAGCTTTATTATCCAGAGTTAGCTTTCTTGTTTTAAAAACGATTCGAAATACGTAAAAAAATGAATAACAAACATTTTAAGAATCATCAATTTAGTAAACAAAGTACACCATAATTTTCACATGATGCTCATGAATTTGCACAATAATGTTTCGGATAAAAGGCATAAAATGCAAATATGTTTCGTCGAATTTTTCAAAGCCGCACTTACCTTATATTAAGCTCATTTATGCATCGTGCTAAAAGTGTTTTCCTTCGGCAACAATACACAATTGGACGCTGAAATTCCCCGTGACAATTTTACAATATGGCTAGCGACACGCTGACAAATGCATCAGTAATAGTTTTTCATATTTTGCATTTTACCTTTTCAATTTTTAACATCAATGTGCTCAGGATGACATTTATCAATAAATCGGTGATTCTGAACGACTTTGTAATTGACTTTTAACCCATATGTCGTACCGCTTTAGAAATAAGAAAACGGTAAACCCACATTTAGCCACCAGGTATCCCATCAGTTGTTTTCTTGAATAGCGCATGGTAACTTTATACATAGACCTCATTTTTATGATTACAGCTTTTGTCCTTCAGAACTTATTGGGGGACAACGAATTTTAGCAGGGACGCTCTATATTCTTGTCATTTTTCAACAACGCTAAACGTTTTCACACATTTTCGATTGGACTATCTGTATGTGCTTAAATTATCACATGCATATATAGAACGAAATTTATGTACATTGTTAGTACGTCTTACATCGTGTTATCAACGGTCCACGTAGCATTAAAATTCTTATATAGAGAGAAACAAAATAAATCCAGTATTTTAAAATTTAAGCACAGTGCTCGTTTAAACGGCGGTTTAAAGATGCCTTACAAAAAAAAAAGGAAATTTGATCATACGATCGAAGTGCAATACAGAGTGCTATAGAAAGAAAAATGAACATAACAAAGCGCTCATAAACTGCAAACTGAAGACAGGTGTTAGAAGAAATAATTCACTTTATTTATTGCTCCTAAACTATTATTTTTCACCGAAGAAAAGAGTGAACCGCAAAAATTCACTGTTCTTGCCCAGTGTTTTTTACTTCGATGAAGTTAACTTTCTCGCGTGGACAAGCGGGCATTTAAAGATGCATGCAGAACAACTGTGCTGGGAATAGAATAGCGATGTTTCTTGAAGCTTATTTCCAAAATCGGTAACCAACAAGTAGAAAAACTTTTTATATTAAATGCAATTATGTTGAATAATTTATGTTTCGCTACTCCTGAGCAAAGTGTATGAAAATCATGTCGAGTGTTGTGGCATTTAAATTTATAGAATAACATCGGCGTAAGAGAGTATCACTAACAAGTACGTAGAGTAATCTTCGTATCCATCCGTTTTTGCATGTTATCTTGGCTACACCAGAAGCACATTATTCTTATTATTATGGTAGAGCCCCAGTGATTGATTGATATTGCATTAAAGTATGGTATTTAAAAAGGAGAAGGAATGAAAATTTGATTCATGGCATGTCAAAAACTACGCGAACATATCTCCTCTACTCTATCGCGTTTACGTGTTTAGCAAATTATCGATGCAAAGAACCTGGGAAAGCAGTCAAATCCAAATGACTCGGTCAACATTTCCATGGTTTCATCTTGTTGCAAGAGAACCTTAGACCGTGCTCAGTCAGTACATCAGGAAGAGAAAGTACGCAGAATTTCAAATGAGAATCAGTGATATGATTTACTCTTAAACATTAATAACATAAAAAAAACCTGATGTTTAAAGGTTAATATTAATTAAGGACTTCGTTTAAAAAAGGAAGTTTTGTACAGCCATTTGTACAACTAATTAAGGAAGTTTTGTATAACAATTGTGTATTACTTCATATATTTCCTATACCTAATAAGAAATTTAAAACATTCTAGCTGTAAAAATTCTTCTTCAAGAGAAGGAAACAATGATTTTATCTTTGATGTATTCTACAGTTGTTTATAGCAGAAAAAAAAAGTTTTGTATATTTTTGCATTTGGCAGGCTGGACCAGGCCTCTCTAGCTGATTTTTGTTCGGTACTAGCATCTTTCAATCTGGCAACGGTACATTTTCAAAATCGACTGAGGCTTTTAGTGAACAGTAGCAGGACTGCTTAAATCAAACGATAATCCATGCATATTCAAAAGCTGCTTTAATAAATAATCCATACTATCGTAAGAAATATAGAATGAAAATTATAGCTGTGAACATAAATTATTATAAAGACAGTTATTTTTTCTTTTACCACAGAAAATGGAAGTCAATTTACTACTAAAATTTTTAAAATGTATTGTACTAGTTTAAAAATGGAAACTCAGTTGTTAAGATAAAGTAACTCCTTGATACTGAAATGACATACAACGTAAATTTTCACTTTGTGTTTACTATGCTTAAATGCACGTCTTAGCATAAAGCTCTCAGTCCGCTTTTAAATTTATAAATCCAATATCCCGAAAATGCTAAATTACTCAAATAAACTGATAGGCTTTATTCAAACACATGGCATTATTTAGATTTCGAAAGTTTAAATTGCGGTTCACATACAAGTTTAAATCAATTTATGTTGAATATTAAGGAAATAGTATTTATAATTTATGGATTCAAGAAGCTGATAACGTTAAATATAGCATTTTACTTTGATCGAACACGGAAGTAAATATTGGAATGTCCGAAATTCAATTCGGTAGATCATACTAATCAGAATACCGAGCTAAAAGCTCTTTTACTGAAGAGATCTTAGCTGTCGGTTATTGAGTGATAAATATGCTGCTGAATATATTAATTTCATTATGGAAGGTGTAGGCTTGTAAATTAATATTGAAAATTTTGTAATACTTTCGAACTAAACTTATTGTTTACAAATAAAAAATTATTAACTCTTCAGGTGAACCAAAATAAGAATTTATTATTTCAATGTATCAGCACAAACTATCAAAAATAAAACTATAATTTATAAAATAACTAAGGTATATACAAATTTATTAAAAACAAACAGTGTCTTTTAAAAGTGTGAGACATATTTATGTCGTACATACTGAAAATGTTTTGTTATTTAATAATTTTCGTAGTCCAAATTAGCAGGAAGTGCAATAAACTGGATTTTGACATACATGAAAAGATATGAAAATTGTTAACATTACATGTTAATCCACGTAGAGCTGAAGAAAAGAAAAAAGCACTGAATAGCGCGTTTAAATAAGAACCATGCTTTAACCGATATAACGCTTATGTCTCATTAAAAACAGAAATTTTAAGAAATTGATTATATTATATTGAATTTCAATGTTTCCTTTATAGTATTTACTATTTTTCAGTTTGAGTAAATATAATTTACTGGATTTGTGTAAGACACATGTGTAATTTCACCTATTTCTATTTCGCTAATGGAAATGAACACATAAAAAAATGGTTTTCTATGAATATGCATATACATAGAAATTATACTATCAGTAGATATACAGTAAATCAAAAATGATCATAGAGAACTTGGATTCTCTAATCAGAAATTTATTTGTTATCAAAAAATTCGTTTAATATGTAGAATTTCAAATAATCATGAATTTCTAATATGCGAGGAAAAGTAAGTACCGTTAAAAAAATAGTACTTTGTTTTTATAGCTAATTTTATTTTTACATGAAAGAGCATACCTTAAACTATTTTCTACGTGCTTTTAGCTAATTTTCAAACACTTGTAGCGAGTAACAAGCTTTTCTGTACCTCCTTCAAAGACATTTCTAGCCTATGACGATAACCATGACTACACAGGGATTTCACCTTATCACCGGATCCAAAGCGCTTCCCGCCTAGCTCGCGTTTCATGTTCAGACCTTCATGGCAATGCTCGGCTCCATACTGCTGGACTGCCTCTTGTTCCGACTACCATTTGTTCCTACACATGATGCAAATGACTATCTGGCAAGGATGGGAGGCTGTCTTGAGCGAAGACCTTTTGAAAGGGTTCTAACGCGTACAAGTGGAGAAAACCGTTTGTTATCAAAAAATTCTTTAAGATCGTTAGATTGACAGCCACTTGATAGGCCAGCACGATGGGCTTCTTATCCAATCGGCCATGTGGTGCCCCCGTAGGTATATCAAATAATCTATGTGGCAAAGTGTATAAAGACTAATTATTTAATTGGTTTAAATTTTTGAGTTAGCTAGTAACTAGTTAGTATTGAACAGATATCGGCAATAGTAAGGCTTTTCCTTCTAAATAAGAAATTAGTGATTAAGAACGGATGTAGAAGTTATTTTTCTTGGAATATAACTGTACGTCTTTTCTGCACGTAATTTTTTAAATACACATAATTTACGTCTTTTACAAAATACGTACAAAATACGTATGCTTGTACTTATAACTACCCCCGTTAGAAATATTAGCTACGTTTTATGAAAATACCCAAATGTTTTTAACAATAAAAAAAAATATTCAGAAAAGCAATCATACTATGCATCTTTTTACATGATAAACAATACAACACTGTGCGAATTCTTTCAAAATTACACAGATCAGGTTTTAAAATAACATTGGAATAAACCTAAAAAATGTTGTAACAACAAATAAAAAAGAATGAAAGGCCTTTTAGTTGAAAAAGTTTAAATCGAGGATTTATAGCAGCATATGGATTTAGGCTCTGTTGCTCCTCTTAGTAAAAGGGCAAAAGACAAAGTGACGTGAAAAGGATTTTATGCAAATTTAATCGGCTCAAATATATTTTTCAACAGTAAGAGTCTTGTGGAATACAAATAACGACAAAAGGGATCAAAACCGATTAGGTTAAGAAAATACTACATTTCAGCATTTGAAAAGAAAAAAAAACTTTTTATAAAAAGTAAATAATGCTTTTAAGCAAGAAAATGCATTTAATCTGCTCAGGGTTGAAAATTTAATTTTCAAAAACAAGCTTACAGAAATATTTTAAACCAGATTTAGAGAAAGTTTCCACATAGATTTTCCATTGTAGATTTAAAAGTGTAGATTATTCCAACTTGCCATGTTACCGCAACTTGGTGTAAACCATTTAATTTTTTGTTTATTTCTTCATTTTACCTCAATTTATTTGATATTCTTGTGTTTTTTTTATAAATGTATATTTCTGCTCCAATCTGAATTTCAAGTTATTGATAGTCTGTTAAATATCGCGGACTGCATAATATAGATTGCAATCCATGGCTCTCTCATCAAAGTTCTTCGGTTTATTTTTTGTTGCATCATGATTGTTTTAAGTGTCACTAATAGAATAACTGCTACATTCTATTTATAGTAGATTGGACTGCTACATGCTAAATGAAAGCTAACATTTTAAATATATTTTGTAATTGTCAATGTCCAAGTGCAGTTACAAATTAAATTCATGCACAAAAGGATATCTGTATATTAAAGCTTTTGTTCTCATTAAATTTTCATTTAAAACTAATTCAATTTAATTTGTAGTAACGACAATTTCACTACGGAAAATAAATTCGCAAATCAAACTGTTTTCCTTCGTAATGTAAAAGCAGCAGAAAATTTTATATTCAAAACTAAATTTGCTAAATCTTAATTTCAAAGTGTATATTCCATTTCTGAAAATAAATCAAATAGACATCTAAATTTTGACTCTTTCTGTATGGCAGTGAACTCTAGTACTATTGAATATTTTTGTTTTTAAATTGAAGAGATAAATACTCATTTAGTACATAAAATGTTTTTACCAAACAAGAATTTAAGAATCGCAAATTGTGTCAAATTGTATTTTGCCACTTCACTGCTTTATATTATTATTCCCCAGAGGTTTTCAAAGCGAATAAGTGAAAATGTCTTTTTTGTGAGTCCCTTAGTCATTTTACAAAACTTTAAAACTGAATATTTATCTTGTAATCACAAAGTTTTACAGAATATTTCCAGCAGCAAGTATGTGTTCTTTAATTCAGGGCATTATCCTTTCTACAAACGATAATTATTATTAAAACGAAAACAATAAAGAGCAAGTGAATAAGTAATAACTGTGCAATAGTAATAAATAAAACTCTAATTGTTATTCCCATTTTTGCAGATATCACGAAAGCAGTATATATACTTCTCAATTAAAATGTAAATCTAACGTACTTCTTGATGTGTACAGGAAAAGTATTCACCTCACATTTTACTGTTGATTTAAGACAACAAGCCACTAAGAAAATCAATAAATTTACTTTTAAAAATTCAAATGTGAAAAATGTACAAATACCATTATAAATAATTTTCAAAACGTAATCGTTTAGTCTGCACCAGTTTATTTCAACACAAAAAAGGATACACTTCACCCGAAAGTATAAGACAATTAGATAAATATACGAATGTGTTATTGGCTGTAAAATTTAGCGACATTGAGTGCTTATATTCCCCATGCAAATTAAAATACTTGTCTAAATTAAGGATAAAAAAGTCATAGTATTCAAGTACAAAAGGTAAACGGAGCTGACTGACCCCTAAATTTGCATATTGTCAGTTAAAACATGAAGGCCGCCGACAAACATGCTCCACAATTAAGGTGTAATAAGATTTATATATAACCAATCAAGTCGACAAAACCATAGACGAACTTTGTTGGTTCTACAAATTCAACGAACAATCTACTATGAGCGAATTAAGAGATTAAAAAGCAATAACACGTTTTATTACAGTCAGCCGATCGATGAGGTTTCCTCAAACACTCAATTTATCATACAATAAAATCCTTTCACAGGCTAAAATATCAGTGAGAATCTCCGATCAGAGTTCTTAACTGCTCCACAGAGTACGAAAACACAGCATTTTCAAATTGTTTTTTAATAAAAGTTTCAATATGCAAATGAAAGAAACAGCACTTCTCACAGCAAAACAAAACACACCGATGTGTGTATGCAACGTGCTCTACAGCAAAACGATTGAAAACTAACTCTTGGACGTGAGCTGCACTTATTTAATAATCTCAGCGATCATTCGAGCAATTTCCACGGCACTCCATATTTAGAACAACACCTTCCATTGCTCACGTCTATTTCGTAATACTAATTCAAGGAAGAAAGCATTATAGGCCCCATTAATAAAAATGCGTAAATTGTCGCCAAGCGTTGTGACTTTTTGTTGAAATATCGTCAATTTTTCCGTCAAAATTAAGTCCCCAAACCTAAAGGCAGCGACGTGAAATCGCCCATATTTTGCGAGAAACCACCTAACCCTATTTTATCCTATGTGGAAATCAAAGTTCCCTATCTTCCGTTCTAATTAACCGATTAGCATGAAAAAAAACGCAAAATTCAATTATCCGATGCGTAGAATACACATTTCTACGTAAATGTGTCTTTGAAGAGCAGATCACCACTAAATTTGTAGCAATATATTCATATAATATCCTATAAAGTATAATTACTTAATTTAGTCATTTCAGTTCATTTTGTGTCTGTAATGTAAAACAAAGCTCTCAACACAATGCAGTAATAATGGCATAACTATAAAATTGTTTAGCAAGTTAAACGGTTGATAGTTCCTTGATTGATGCACTTATATAACTATGAAAATTCAACAAGGAAAATGCCGTTCCGTTAAGGCAAATCACCCATGGCTATCTGCCACAGGGAAAATGCGTTGGGTGGAGGACTTTTTAAGGGGTTCGAACGCGTATTCACGTGAAACCTGGAGAAAAACACTCAAAACTCCAGACTGTTAGATCGACAGCTGCTAAGTAAACAATCTGCCTATGTTCAGCGTCTTATTCGCTTTGCCAATAGTCGGCAAAAATGTCTGAAAAAGAAACAATTCGTTTAGCATGATGTATCGCTATTGTTGAAAATGAGACATAAAATAGACAACTACATAACATAATTGGTTTTGCATTTCATAATTTTTACTCCGTGTTTCTGAATTCGGCGTGCGATAGCTGTTTACTAAATCGTCTATAGTTAGGTGAATAAGAAAAACCTCACCAATTTGAATGAGTTGCATTTTTGAAGAGCCTACAAGGAATTTTTTGGGGTGCACACTCTTATTTATTCTGTCACGCAAGCAAAGCGTGGCGCATGATGGGACAATGGTTCATCAAAGTTTTTTTTTTGTTCTTTTGTTCCTCCCCAACCTATACTTATTTAAGAGGAAGAAATGAAATATGTCTTTTTTTGAATAAAGTTATGAGTTTGAGAAAGAACATCTTTTCAAGAGAAATAAACTTCTAGGAAATAAAGCTTGATTTGTTGTTCCCAAAATTTCCATCATGGTCATTGTTGAACTGAACAGTGATTGATGCTAAGAAAGTAAGCTTATTTTATTGTTTTTCTATTACTTAGGTCTCTAAATGTTCTTATAACTCAAACAGGAAATATGAATAGCTTGCTTTGTTTTTTTCAGTATAAGCACTGCAGTGTTCTTATTTCAGCAAGTGTGATGCGTTTAAAGCTTTTTCTTCGTCTTCTCTTATTGTTAAATCCTCATCGTTCATGGTACACCTGTGTAAGTAATTCCCTGCGAAACGCTGGAAGAAGAGTTTCTTTTGATGACAAGATAGTTATTAGAAAAATAAGAAAAATTTTTGAAAACGTTGGGTAAATTAACACTAGCGTCATTGACCGCATAAATGAGCTAGTAAATATAAATCCAGCAAATAAATCTTTAGTTATTACTTGTAAATTTTAGCCATGATACTATTGATTTTTTTTATCATTCAATAAATCTTCTCTTTAATGCAATAGATAACACGTATCAAATCCTTAAATGAAAACGAATTTTAGAATGTAATATACTTTCCATATTGAAACTACCTATATTTTTTTTTATTTTCAACGTACCTGACAAGAATGTTTGGTAAAATCAGACGTCATAATTAAATTCTTGTTCTTTCAAAATTTTGAAAAACAAAATATTTTAAATAATTTCTCGTGACATGCATTTTTTTCATCTGTTTATCATGACACGACTCATGTCAGCGTTAAGTTTTAATAACATTCTGAAATGTAATTACTGAATGCATCACCCAGGTTCTTTCATTATCAGAGCGTAATTATAACTTGAAAATATTGCACATCTTAAACATTTCGAAATAAATCGCAATAAGAGTACATCATCCAACGAGATATAACTCATTTTCGAGAGAAATGTCTCAGAGACTGCAGAATCGCAGTACATGTATGAGCAATTATGGTTTAAAAATGTAATTAAAGTTATATTTAGAATCGAAGAAATTAAAAGAGGAAAATTTTGGAATGAGTAAGATCTTTGAATGCGCGCTCTTTTCAAGTGTTATTTTATTTTATTTAATTTTTTTTACTTCTGCTGAAAGAAATGCACATAATTTTTTCTTTCCTCGTTTTGTCTCCTTCTTTTGCAAGTTGGAATGATTCTATATTAAAATGTAACGACATATTTCACGTAGATATGCATTTTATCAAGTGATATTAGATTGAAGGAATTTTTAATATGCTGTGCATTATTTTGGTCTACAAATTTTTATTTAAGTTATATTAAACACGGAAAAAATTAATCAAATTGTAAGATGGGAAGAAATTAACCATACTATGTATATTTTATAACCGATTTAAAAAAAAAAGGCGGTTACCAATTCGTCGGACTTTTACTTTCCGAATATGTATCATGTTAGTAAAGGATTGCAATCATGAAAAAACTAGACTTCGAGATTTTGGTGTATTTACACGTTTTGAGGTCTTCTGAATTCATTTATGCTATTTTTATGAGATGTATGTACGTATGAGTGTGTGTGTATATGTGTATGTGTGTTTCTGTGTATGTGATTGAACATGATAGTTCCTAAACGGGGCATTCGATTGAGCTCATATTGGGTATATGTGTTATTAACCACCGTCACAAGACCGGTGTTGATTTTGGTGTGTATAGGACTTATAGCTTTTCTACAGGACTACGACAATGATTTATTTTACATTATGGCCTATGGGGGGGGAAGTCTTGAAAGTGCGCTAGCGTTTAAATGCTACATTCGATTGAGCTCAAATTGAAAAAAAAAATCTAAGAATTTTTGCTGAATTATTCATCGCTTAAAATTTATTTAAATGCTTGGTAATTATCTTAATTGTAAGTGTTCGGATAGTCGAGTGGAGTCACTCCAGATTTTTCTTTTTCTTTTTGTATGTATCTATATTGAGCGATATTTGTTTAACTAAATGGGCTCATTCAGCTGCCTCTTTTTTAACAGAATTGGCGGAATTTAGCGGCGGTCCCTTATTAATTTGGTCAAGATCCAGTGATAGGATCAACTATGAAGTAACGAAATTCTCTTCAATTCTAAGCTTATACTCGTTCAAATGTATTCGGGTATCGAAATATATATGGGTTACTGTGATGTCATTATACAGATATAATGTGGATGTATTCTTCTACTTCTTTCTTTTTTAATTCTATGTTTACAACATGTATAAAGTAATCATTTTCATTTACATATTTTTAAAATACAATACAATCTTGATAATCCGACCCACAGGTGATCAGACAATCGCCGGATTATAGAAAAACATATATCATTATCAAGATCTCTTGTTTCTGACACAAAGTTACGTGCTTTTGTTTGGTCAGCATTGCAGCACACTATATAAATACACTACGAGTTATATTAGGTAGATATTAAAACTCGAAAACAACGAATAATGAGGGAGAGAAGCTCCAGAGCAGGCATGACTGTATACATCAGCAGAAAACTGCGGATTTGAAAAGTATATGAAGCATTTTCCAAAAGCGGATAGCATAAAATATGCAAAATAAAGAACTATGAAGTCTTATTTTCAAAGAGAAAAAATACAAAATATATTTTTTAGTCATAGTAAACTCCCTGTGGTCTTATACTATATGTAATACAACAATTCGAAGTTAACTTAGAAATTTAAACTAAAAACGTACAACTATCAATTTTTATACGCCACTAGATTTAACACACTTCTTTGAGCCTTTTCAAAACTAAACGGAAGAACGTAATAGACACCGAAAAATGTATGCCTTTATTCACTGAATCTGACATTTTTATCACTAATGAATTGAATTTCGAAATCGGAAAGGGAGGCTTACGGGAGGAAAAGAAGATTAAACTGAAATTATTTTTCATCTGAATTCAACAGAAATAAAACTAACTTGCTTTTACACTTGGTTAAACATTACTTCTTTCGTACGATTTAGGACAAAGATTGGGGAAAAAATGTTTTTTTTTTCCCTCGCAGAGAGTTTTAAGAAGTGCAGTTTATTTAATTTAATTTGACACATTTTTTACGAATTCATTTTCAAAGTATAAGCTTCGATATCGCTCATACTAAAGACAGTAGCGCTTTTTCTTCAGAAGCTTAAGTGAGTTAGAAGATAATTCAATGACTTGTAAGAAATACAAAGTTTATTTGTTAGTCATATATCGTTTTTAGATCAATCATTGTCTTTTAATAACGTTTCACATTTCAAATTTCAAAATTTGCAACACAGTGAACTGCATTAAACTTAAAAATACCTATTTAAAAGTTTCAGCTTTTATAATATTTTACAGACCTTATCATCATAGTTTTATTGACGTATTAAGGATAAAGATACGTGAAGTTTGGTATTTAAAATAATATAAAAGAGCTTATTTAATGTAAGATTACCTTCCTCCATAGTTGTCCAATGTAAAGAAACAAATATCATAGTTACATTGAAGTAGTAAGGATAAAGCTACGTGAAATTTGGCATTTTAAATAATGTAAAATTGTTGATTTAATGTAAGTTACGTTCTTCCATACCTGTCTTATGTAAAGAAAAAATATTTCGAGATCGTTGTAAGCTATAGATTTACTTGAAAACATGTTTTTGTGGGATTGAGTCAGAAGCCAGATCGCATGCAAATACGTGATAAATATTTAAAATATCGGAAAAAAATTCAGCGATGTATGTCAGCAGTAGACAGAAATTAATTCGTAAAAATTATTGAATGAACTTGGATAGTCAGCTTTAAACGGTACAGAGTCTAAACGCGACGAATTGTTTTAGATTAAAGAATACAACTTAATGTACCTAATTTTATTTTTTTAAAGTATAAAGTGGATTTTATATAAAAAAAGAGTTACATAACGATAAGTAATCCTACATTAATAAATTATGTGGTAGTTCCAACAGAAGTGACTACCTAAGCGTGAAGGACAAGGAAAAAAATATCACTAAACGTTATTTACATATATTGTTACTTGTTGACATAATCAGCAGCGAAAACCTTTTTGACACACAGCCAGCTGTGTTAAGGAGACTCTTTGGCTCTATGGCACGTGAATGGCGAGTCATTCAACTGCGATATTATTTCTGGTAGTTAAATCATGTGATGACATCGAGGCACACTTTCAGCGTTGGTAAAATTCGTTCATTTGCATCGATGCTATAATTTTTCTTATTCAAACTTCAATCTCACGTATAAAAGTTTAACTGAGTAAACTCGAAAAGGTATTTCAATTGAATTGGAATCTCAAAAATTGGGAAAATTAATTTTGTCTATGTTGATATTATTTTACTTCTGTACGCTATCGGATATTAATGAAAGATTATTATATCCCTGGTGATACAATTTTAACTTCAGAGTTCATAACCTATTTGATCCCCTAAAGCATTTTTAATTTCGTAAAACGAAAATAACGTCAATCTGGCTTAAGATAACTTCCTTCATTAGCCATCTTTACACCATTCGATATCCGGAAAGCTTTCTAATGGTAAAAAATGTGAAATATCGCTTAAAAGTATGGTAAAAGGAAGAGCTTTCAGATTTTTAAAATAACTAATTTTTTTTCTGTTTGTTGTTCTGTATCTGTGCAAATTTTCTATCTTTCAGTCCAACGGTGTGGATTTGAATGAAATAATGACAAACGAACAAATAAATGAGAAATTGATAGTTATACTGGACTTAATTTAAAGCTATTTTCGATCTCCTTGATTTGGCGAAATGAAATGTTTCCTGGTCTATAAGTTAGGCCATAAACACACGATAAAAATTCCGCAGTTTATTTCTCTCAACAGACTTTCTCTCACTTTCTGCTTAAGGGTTTGGTAGAAGAAATGAAATCTCCCTCGCGGACTTTATACACCAATAAAAATAAACTTATTGCTTAAAGGACTCAAAAAAATTCAGCATGATTCTACATAAACTGCATCACATAAACGAAACAACAGTGTATTTTATGAAACTTTCTGAAAAAAATCCTTCAGTTGCACCACAAGAATTTTCGAAAAGTGACGTATTATGTTAAATTTTCAATTTTTAAGAATATTTCCTGAAAAGTTTCGTGAAAGATGCATGTTTATCATTTATTACTGTGTATTGTACAGCTTGTAAAGAAATACTATAAGAATTCTGAAGCGCTTGGCATAGTTAGTTTATTTGCATTTATGTACCAAAATCACTTGATTTTCTCAAAATACACCGTTAAATTAAGGGTGAGGGATAAAAAAGATATAAAGAGTTGACTTGTACGTTTGTTGCATGCGCATGTGAAGGTGTTTATCACTTTTGTGTAAACTCTCTCGTTAGATCCTTCTCAATAGTCTGATGTTTTTTGTTATGTCTGATTGGAAGGATGAGGTCTCAACCAAAATTCAAAAGATTGTCAGGTAATTGAACAGAAAATTAAACGAAAATGAAATATTGAATGTCGAAGTTTTTCGCTTTTTTAAATAAATAAGTTACAATGATCGATAACCTATTAAAGCATTAAATTGAGTGACACTCGTTTCCAAATAACACTTTATAAACATTTACGTAATCTAAATTTATTTAATTTTTTTTTTCATATATTTCCGAGTTTTTCTGGAACGCCTGTAGGAAGACAGAGCAGCGTGAATTCAGTAGCAGCGTGTCAAGTAGAGCATCAGACACGTGTCAAGTAAGAAGTTTTCTCTGAATTTCTTCGACATTTGACTGTAATTCTTGTGTGAACAACGAAAGAAACATTTTCACAGTAGCGATTTGGATAAATCAGATTCACACAGGAACAAAAATGACATTTATGACAATTTCTTTACGGAACTAAAGACGGTGCCGAAGGGAGGTGGCACTTTTACGTAAACACATGGGGGTACGAATAAATAAATGAATTTGATTTCAAGAACCTTTCATATTTGCTACATAATGTAAGCTTCTTTTTTATATTGAATTCATTGCGTTCGCAGATGCAGAAGGAAAAATTAAAACTGAAAAATTTAAATATTAATTGTTTTGCCATTTCTTTTTTCATTTGCTACAAACAATGCTATTTTATACCTTGCTACATCTTGTGGTAGGCATAAGGAACACGTTATTATATATCATTATTATATTATAAGAAACAAAACGTTTACGTTGTTTTAAAAATAAATGTTCAAAACTTGCTCGTGCTAACTTAAAATTATGTTAGTTGTATACAAACAGTTAAAAGTAAATCATGTTCTTCTGTAGACAAAATACTATTTCGGTTGCAAATTACTATTTCATATACACAATGTACAGAAAATATTTTAAATTATTTTAATTTCCTGGTATTCACTTATAGCTCATCCGTCTTTTCTTTGAGTATTACATCAAAATTACTTTAAATAGTCTCATAGATTTATTAGGAAAAATAAAACTAAAATGAATATACATCAGAATATTTATATTGTAATATATAAAAATAAATCAATAGTTCCCTTAAATTTGGGCTGAAGTCTTCTAAATACCTCTAATACCAAAACACTTCAAACGTATAAAAAATTAAAAAGAAATTAACAAAATTTACCCCAGACCTGTCAACGTAATTCTAGGTATAAAGGAATTAGGCCCGGACACAGATACTTGTGAATATTGTTTTCACATACCAACAGAAAATATTATCTATGTGATACCATTAAATTATTATTTTTAACAAAATTGAATGAATTGTATAATCCAGTGAATTCATATTTTTCAAAGATTTTGTTACCATCATTTCAAAATTTGTATTAGCAATTGGGGTCAGGTCTTTTATTATATTTACGATGATTGAAGGGCAAGATTTACAGTATCATTCAAAATTTGATTACTGAAATGGATATAGATAATTTTAAAGGTACAGACTTTATTTTTTTTAATATTCAAGGTAACTTATAATCATGTAAATACTGTAGGGGGCCCCTCGAAAACGTACTACCGCTACTCGGATAAAACGGGTTTTCCCTATTTAATTCGGGTTTTGCCTAGCGGTGTCAGTCAGAACGCGTTTTGCCTAGTTAATTCGGGTTTTGACTGATTTCGGGTTTTAACTGTAACATATACACTTTGGTATTTTTTTTTTTAATTCCCATCCTTATAGCCGTTATACTATCTTATTATCGTTTTGTGTATTACTTTGGATTTCTCCGTTAAAGAGTGTTGTTGGGCACCCATGCGGCCTACTTGATTGATATCCCCAGAGTTTTCCTACAGGGTTATAATAAAATTCCTAAGGTTGCAAGGCCTTTTAAATATCCCCTGTTGGCAAGTCTGCATTTGACATTTATTAAAGCGGAATTATATATAACTGCTGGCTAGAATTTTTTTACAATTTGGCAATTTATCAGGGCCCTCATTATTTCCTGCCACTGGCGCTACCGCCAAGTTAGCTCATTGTGTTTGTATGCTTGTTTTCGCCAACACATTTTCCGTGTGAGGACGTGCAATTTTTGCTGTGCTATCCGCTGCTTTTATGATTGCTCTTATTATTTCAAATTAACTACGTTAAAATTTATCCTGATTTGTTTATTTTTTGCCATATGATGGGTGCTAACATAATGTAATCTGTAGATCTCTATAATTTTCGTTATTCCTTTAGAATTTAATTCTTATTTCACCTCTCAACTACGTCAAAATATGTTGAAAACTATTCCTATAACAGATATGGGATTTTTTCTTTATTTACCGTCTTAGACAAAGAGAAACTCTTTCTCAAATATAAGTGATAGGAAACGAGAAATTTTCTATTTGAATGTAAGTTCCAATCACTCACAGTTTAAGACGTAATCGCTGTATCATTTATTTTCAATCACCCGGTACATCTGTCTAACAATAATCTCTGTAATAACTACATATCTGCAATAATAATATAGGTAAATAAATATATGTCGAATTCTATGTAGGTATTTTTTGTGAAATAGCAAAAAAAAGCATACAAACTCGTGAATTTAACATAGACTAACCTGATCTGATTAATGCTGCGTTATGAAATTATTCATAACTAGCGAGGTACCCGCGCTAGGATGCCAACAGTGTTATCATAAATACCAAATAAATTAAATTTCAAATCTAATCCTAATAAATAAAATGTGAAAAAAAAGTATTTACAATTTCGAACCTGAAATGAGATTGATATTAAACTAAAACGTTTTTATTTTTTGCCGAACTAAAAAGATTTACATATTAGTCTCGGAAATCGAAATCTTCAATCCTTACTATTTTGCGTATAAAACATTTCATACCTGCTCCTATTTCCCATGCACACGATATTTTATTTAAAACAATAACCTTACAATTGTAAGCTAACTATTAAAAAAACATTATTATTCTTATATTTTTACTTTAAGAATTTAAAATGTTTTTTTTTTTTGGCAAAATCGCCCGACATATCAAGCACGATGCGTATTTCACATTTCTTTCACAACAAGGGTTACAATTACGGAATGACGAAAAGCAAATATTAGCCTTTTTGGCATGTTTTTTTTTTCGATATCTCCTAAAATAGTTTAATTTTCGATTCCAGTTAGCGGAACCCCTTTCTCAAAATTTTTCGAATCCGTGGACACCTTGATCGAAACTCACTCTCAGCCGTTCCAGAGGAGATATGCCCACATACATACATACATTGATTCATACAAAATTTGTTTACCTATAGATTATATTATAATAGATTTAGTTACTTAGGAAGTCATCCATTATTACGTGTGATCTGACAAACACATTATTCCGAGAACAATAGGATTTCTAGAAGGGAAAGTAGTTCTCGACTGACTACTAACATAAATTAATGTCATTTAAAAAGTAATTTACTCTTTTATCACCTTTGAGGCAGTGCATGGCAACAAATACCAAAATTTCCAATTCATGATATTTCTAGAACTATTCCGTTCATAGACATGGGATTTTTTTTATTTACCTTCTTACACAAAGTGCGATATCTTCACAAACTGTCATGCCAAAAGCGTGACAGTATAAAAATTAAATTTCGTATTTCAGAATGTATACTGCCTCTTGCAAAAGAATACAGTTTCAGAAAGTTTCTTTCCATTTGACTAACCACTGTATTTGAAAAAATGTGTCGATCTATAACTATTTGAGATATAATCGCTACAACACCTATTTTCAATCACCCGAGTTTGTTATATTCTTACTCCTATTTTCTTGAGTTTGGATTTATGAAATACAATCGCGTACACAAATGCATATATTTAATTCCAAAGCAAACATTTAAATGAAAATAAATTTGAAATATAAAATTATACATTTGTAAAACATGTCTACATGTGACTGTTTTACAGTAAAAAAAAGGGAAAAAAACCTCTAATACTGGCCATGCATATTTTTGAAAAATAAGACTTGTAAGTAAAATTTCAAAGCAGATGTATGTACTAAAAGTGACAAACACATTTATATAAATACATAGGAAATGTCAAATCCAGCAGTTTTGTGACTTCCGACTTCGAGCCTTGGAACGCTTTAAGCATTTTCACACGCACAGAGTGTTAGAAATAGAATTCTTTTAAGATGTGCATTTAAAACTTAGGGTCCGTTTTTTTTTAATGCGAAGAAAACGTCAAGAATGTTGACTTTAAGCTGATTTCAGTAAAACTTGTTGAATAACCCTTAAAATGGTATAAATAATACATATCGAAAGAGAGATTTCCCGAGCACGTTTTCAGAAAAAAATATATATATTTTACACTGAAAAATTATTTTTTAAACGATATTCTAAGAAATTCTAATAAGGAATTCACTTTAAACTTTTTACTGGGATTACCAGTTTTCTCATTTCTATCAACCAGAATGCCCCTGAATTTTGAAGGATGATAAATGAAGGTAAGTAGAAATTAATACCACTGCTCTTACCTTCTTTAGTACCTGTAGTATTAATACTTTTAAAGAATTACAAAATATAATTTGTTACGCAGTAGATGCTAGCAGAAACTGTAAAGCTCTCTCCAAATTTTTTAAGCCGACCCGGGCAAAAATTTTGGCAAAGCTGAAGCGTCCACAGAAAAAATATCTGTAGTCACAAACTCCTAAATAGGCCTATTGTAAGTTCATTATGAATCTCTTAACTTCTGTACTAGAAAGTGGCGACTTGCGCATACCTGTATTTCAAGGACTGTACAACTACACAGTGATGTGAAGATCAAAATTGTTTCATCAGTATTTTGGAGGGAACGAGCTAATATGTAAAGGGAAAGAAAATATTTATCGAATAAGTTATTTAATAAAAATAATATAAAAAAAGACTTGAATATTGAAAATATATGTAGTTCTGAGTGTTACCAGAGGAATAGGTGTGAAGTTTTGACTTAATCAGACGATAGGGTGATAAGATACGATTACACATTTTTAAACATAGCAAAATAACAATAGAACAAACTGATAAAATGCTTAAGAGACATAATAGTAGAGCAACATAATAATATAGGAAGCAACAAAAATGCTTAAAAATGTGTCATTCAGTATTATCTAATTTCAACAACACACTGTCGTACGTTACCTCAGTGAGCATGACTTGGGAAGTGGTTTTCCTTAGCCACCCAAACATACAAGCCGATATATGTGCTTAAAAATATTTAAAAAACTACACAGGTAACAACATTCTGTAAACCGAGTGATTCAAAATAGATGTAATTTGATTATCCCTTAAACCGAAAGTAATAGTTACTTTCAATTAGAAATAAATGTCAATTTTAATGTAAGTTGTGTAAGTGGATTTTTTTTTACAAGGAACTGTATACATATCGAAATACGAAACTTGATTCTTAAGCGATCCCTCATTTTCTATTACTAATATTTAGGTAAATATAGCGGTGGGTCTAAGAAGAATTCTATGTATATGAGTGAAATAGTGACCGAGATATTTAATGTTAAAATTGAAAACTTGCACCACTTTACCTGCAGTGTTGGAGTCCGTTATCGGGTGAAAAAATTTTATTTTAGTGGAGCAACCATAAGTTGATATGTTAAATAATCTTCTCTTTATGTTAAATAACGATCCCTTTGTTGTAAAATTGCAATTAAAGAAATTAACTCGTGAAAATACAAGATTTTGATTTTCCTGTACTGATATGCATTGTATTATGAAATTACCGCTAATTTATTCTTTCAGGAGTTATTCCCTAACTACCTCAAGATTACAGACCAGGAATTTCAAAGTGTAGTAGAGAATGCCAGAGAAAATTGTGTAAGCTATCTCTCCATAGGAACTTTCAATATGGATTATAGGGAATTTCTACCAAAAATATGATTTCCAGGAATCAAATGCAGCTGTGGATTGATCATTAACATATATTAACTCCAGCTCAAATGTAAGTTTCAGAGATAGTCGTATGAACAGCTATTTTTAATTACCCAGTATGTAATAATGCATTTTTCCTGAATGTGCATGGTATCAAATACTTATTTCTGTTCAATAAATCTAAATTTTCTTCGATGCTTTTATTTCTATTAATTTTTTTTTAATTCTTTGCACACAAACACCTCTTTAATCATTTAGCAGAAATGGTTTTTTTTTTTTTCATTTTTCTTTTTTTTAATACTAAGGATACTTCAGATTATTCTTACAAGTGTTCAATATTATAATTACAAAGCTTCTGTTATTAAAGATAGCTTCTTAGAACTTCGGAACTTCGGATTGTGATTCCCAGAGTACCTGGGCTCTAGGCCCTCAACTCCGCTCATAGAAGCTATATTAGAATGGGAATTGTTTGAAATAGATGTCCGAAGACTTAAATTAATTACTCTATTTACAAGAGAACTGGGGGGGAGAAAATAGGTGCTAAGAGCTTCTCAGAATGAGAAGTTTAGCGAGAGAAGGGGGGGGGGTGGCTGTTCTTGGCTATTCCATCCTACGGGGTTACCCCCTGGATTTGGGAATTATTAATCTCAAGCTTCGTGAAGTAGTTTAAAAAGTGCAAAATTTTTTCCTGTGTGGAATTAAATTCCTTAAGTTCTTTAAGAAGGGTCTTTAATTCTTTTAACATTTCTTCAATGGATATTACTCCTAATTCCTGTTCGATTTCTTTTATGGTTTGAGTAAGTTCGGGAAAGGTGCTTCTGGAAAAATTTTTATTATTTTGAGTAGTGGGATTACTAGTTTTCAATTTTGGTAAATTATTACTAACGGCATTGGCGTAAGTAGTAAGTTGTTTTGATTTTGGGTACTTAGGGCAGCCTTTAAAGCTTGCGGTGTGTTTTCCTTGGCAATTGCAGCAGGTGGGATCGTCGGTTTTTTCTTTTCCGCAGTCTTTTGTTTTGTGGGAGTTATACTAAATAATAAGAAATAAGACTGAAAATTATTATCCTGACTAAATGGGGCTTGACAATTTACCTGTCTATTTATTTTTCTTTTACTTCATGTTTTTTCAGTACAATGTTTTCCAATGCTTCCTTTTCTTTTAACGAAAATAATTCATGTATTTCGATGCATTAGTTTATAATTACATCTGATATTGTTATTTTTTAAAGTACATCATTAATTTATATTATACATATTACACAAGTGAAGTGTTTTTAAGGAAATTCCTGTTATTTTTCTTTCCTGAAATACTAACACAATGAACATTTTTATGCGTCTAATAATTTCTTTTTACTTAAAGAAAGCTTCTTCACTCTAACGACATATGACAGCATGGAGCCGTACTGAGGACGTGATAAAAAGAAATAAGTAAGAGCACAAATGTTATTTCAGCACAGCAGTTATCTTTGAGAAGATGCTTATAGAGCTGAAACTATTATATTCCTCAGCATGAATCGTTAATACTCACAAAGAAAATCTTGTTGTTTATTGACAGAAGTTATTACCATATATTTTAAGACTCTTTTTTCGTGTTTAGAACATTGGTATCTATTAATTTTCATTCTTTGCAGATACTAGACTCAAATCGAATTGCTACAATCTCTAAATTCATTGTTTAATGGCGTTTACCTCTTAATATATATTTACTTAGTTATAAGCTCATTTAAGGAAAACAGCTTAGATTTTGGTTCGAAATAAGTATTTTTTAATGTGAGCACTGCTCAATAATCCAATTCGACTAGGCTGAAGTTTCATATATCTCTCTATTCTAAAAAAAAGTAAAGGCCGCTGTCGCTGGCGCTGTCAAAGCTTGTTTCTCCTCCTAAACCGTTGAGATTTGAGTTTCGACTAAGGTGCCCACAGATTCGAAAAATTCCGAGAAACCTGCTAAGCTGACTTAAATTTCGAAAATCGAATTATTTTAGAAGATATTAATAAAAAACTGAAAAATAAACAGAATGATTGCCAGATTTGGCATAAAATCATTCATTCCTTTGCAACAAAGCGTTTCCAAGTATCTAGAATCGCGTGAAATTTACAAACATGAGTTAGAATTACGCCCATTTTACGCCAAAATAAAAACTATATGAAAACTGTAACTCAAAATGTGATACACAAAGTTGACAATTTTCAAATAGTAAGTTCGCTTAGACAACAGGAGTTTAGAATTAGCGGTTATTCGTTTTTCCAAAAGAGAATAACTAATATATTGAAAATGAAAAATAATTAAAATGCGGATTATTTGCTACCAGTAGAAATATTTGGCGGCGTTAACTATGCCATTATAGCAGTTATAGTACACTGTGGATATTTGCTAACGCGACGGGATGGTATAATTCGTGGTGTTAAGTACACCAATCTGCAAACGATTATGTAAATGAAAATATGGATAACGGTTTTCCGGTAACCGTAAATGAACAGTAATTATAGGTTGTGAGCATGTGTAAATCGCCAAATAATGAAAATTTGCCATTGGTGGCAAGCTATCCTATCTGTTCCGTAGCTTTTATTAACTTTACATGTACGCAAGTCGCCAAATAATGAAAAATCGCCATGGGTGGCAAATTCGCAAAGTGTCCAATAGGTTTTACATTATTAAAAATACAGCTGAAACAGATGTTCTGATTTTACTACGCTTTAGCTCACGGATTCCCATACGGAGCGGATTCCCATAACAACAACACGGATTCCAGCAACACGGATTCCCATAACAAAATATCTTCTGTGTTATGAGGGGGTGGGGGGTCTACTATAGTGTGAAGTTTAAATTTTTATGTACCAATGAACATGCAAGAACCAAGTAATGTGTAGCTCAGTAACATTCTATCTAACCCAATCTTCGGATTTTGTCTGTTAAATTTATGTCTTTTTTACGAATAAGCCTTATTAGGGGCTGAATGCCTCATACGAAAAGCGAGCGTAGCGGTCTGGGGCCTTGGCCCCTGGTTATTAAAAAAATAAATAAAAACAAGACTGGAAACGTGAATTCTCAGAATGTCCTCAACTTGCAAGCTGCGTATACTGTGCAATTTTTTTTGTTTTGACTTAACTGTGTAACCTTAAGCACAAGTACAATATGTTTTTTAGGTTTGGGAAAATACACTTCCGTCGGAAACGATCACTCAAAATATTCATTTTTTCAATGAGCCCCTCCATAAATAACAATAGACATTTTACGTATTAATTACATTTTAAAATTGTTGCCCTAATTTATCTTCGCAGAAATTATGAAATGTCAAGTTACAATCCCAAGCATAAATATGTACTTACTTAAATTATCTTCCCTTTTTCATAAATGGTTTATCGGCCTACCGTAAAAATGCGTTAAAAAAATTTTATCAAATGGTCTCACTTAACTTAGCATATAACTTTTTAAGGTAGGTCAGTAATTTATAAATAAGAAAAAAATATTTTCAAGTGCTTATATATTTAGTAAGGTGACTGTATGCCATCGGTTTGCCAAAATTTCCAGTGTTTTAACTCATACCATAATTGTAACCATCTGCTGGATTTCGCATTTATGTTTTCATTAATATAAATTCAATTCATAATAATCAATTATTTTTGATAGAATATGGAAAAATATATATTTTATATTACGTTATTTATTGAATCTATCTAGTATTTTTTCTTGCAAATTGCCGTTATATGGTGAAACGGAATTCCATTATTACTGCATCAGAGGTTTTTGTTTTTGTTAAAAACAACAATTTCAAGAAAAGTGTCACGCAGAATTAAATTGTGCAATCAAATGTTTCAAAAAATTAATTAATCATTAATTTATAGATATTTTATAAGTGAAATTACTTTGTTTAAAATAGGAAAATACAGAGCGTAAATATATAAATTCATTGGAATATTTTGCATTTTTCCCACAAGTCATTTCTAGATAGCAGCAAATTTTTTATACATATGGCTACATACTTTGGATCAGTGCTTCAGTTCTTTTTTAGGCCATAGATCTATAACTTACCAACAGTGCATCCCCGAAAATTATACTTTTAGTAAATTTTCAACGTATTATAGTGTAAAGATCTTAACTGTCAATATGATAGAACTCAGCGTGCAGACATATCTCTGGTAAGGAATGAAAGCATTAATTTATACATGTCATTTTAACATAGACAAACTTTTTGGTGGGAATGAAAATGTGTAGAGCTTGAAGAATATTTTTAATTCATATTGACTGTAAAAAACATATCACAACGTAATTTTAGATGTTTAAACGCATTGTGTAAGAAATAAAATAGAGAATTTCTGTTTTAAAAAATGTTTTTTTTTTTTTTTGCATGTAATGTGTATTTGTACTAAAAGGCATTAAGAGTAGATTATTATTGCACATTTTCAATGTTTATATAAATTTTGTTGCGAGTTATGTTCATAGATATATTTTTAAAATGAACCTTACAATAGTTTCAATCTGATATCTTGATTCTGGTAATATTATATTTATATGCTCTAAATATTACATGCATGGAAATGCTTTTAATTTTTTCATTATCCTTTGTTAAATAAATATTCTTTTTTATAGTAAAAAAAATCATTTAAAGCTAAACTAATAAGATTTCTCCTTAGTATTTTGTTTTCACTTGGATACTTATCTTTATACCAAGTACACAAAAGTCTTCAACAAAGTAGTTTAATATAAATGTTAGTGGTCTAATCAAGCACTGTTTATTTGGAATTCATCCAGAGACAACGCCATTTACTGAAGATTTTTTTTTCTTTTGAAAGTAACGCAATTACGTTTGCTCCGTTTTCATAAAATAAACTTCATTAGAAAACCAATTATTTCTTTTTTGGAATGTAAGATAAATATTTCTGCGTCTGTCTTTTAAGAGAAAACTGAAATAGTTAAAATGCATTTCCAACTGTTACAGATAAAAGCGCAATCCTCAATTATCGTCCCATTTAATTTGCAGTTGTATCATTACTTTGGTTCTGAGATTTCAAGCAGTATTTTTTTTTTCATAATGCATAGTAAACTTTCGCTAAGAAAGTTTGTATATGAAAGATTTTTGTGGTATTTCTTCTAATTATCTATGAATCACACGTGTTCAATTTTGTTCTATGGTTAATATTCAATTTAGCGTTTTTTATAGGTTTTATTTAAATCTGTTATACCACCATGGAATTTATACATTTTTTTCTGAAAACGCTTATTTTGATGTGAATCTGTCCTTATAGATTTACCCGAAAGCTTAATAAAACCAAGTCACTAGGTCTCCTCCGTTTACAAAAGATAGTACAATTACCATTACATAAAAATATCGAAAGACAGAGATAAGCATATATACAAAACACGTTATTTTAAAATATGCTTCAAAAACGTTTTTATTGTTTGCCACACACTGAAATTCATAATCATATATTTTAGTTACTAATTAAACTGTGTTTAGTTGTTAAAATTATAGATACCTATTCTAAGCTTATAGTTAGTATTTTTAAAAGGAAAGTAAAGTACAGATTCTCTCTTCGTAGAAAAGGTTAGTAATAGTAAATATTTTCTAGAATGTAAGGCATAGGGGATTATTTAAGCTTAAAATATTTCATGTTTATCGGTGCTTTGTTAGGTATTTAATTTTACGGTTCTAAGGTACGTCAATTTAAGTTATTCTAGAGTCATTTTCATTAGATTGAAACCCTCGCTTTTCTTCTTAAGGTTCCTTATTTCCAGAAAAATATATATATATATATATATATATACAGGGTGTCCGAGAAAGGTAGTAACGGGCTTTAATTTTTTATTTAGTAGGGAAAAGTGGGAGGCAATGTCAATTGAAAAAAAAAAAAAAAAAAAAAACGTTTACAATAAAGTCTGAAATAAGACTGGGTTCGATTCCCAGCTCTGGAATTTTTCGCATAGTTGGTAAAAAATAAAATTATCAGCCTAAACACTCCAACTTGTGCCTAAAGAATCCAATGTTTTCCTATTTTTTGCAAATGCCAGTAATGTTTAGTAAATTTCTAACAGTTTTTCTTCCAACTTTTCCAAAAAATGCCTATAAAGAAGTGAAAGATTCGATTTTGTACTCTACATATATTTTGTTCAAACAATATTTATTATTTGTGAAAAAGAGTAAGGAAATTTGATTATGGTATATGTATTTTTGCGACCAATGCTGGAATTTGGGGATTTCACAGTGATAATATTATACGTCAATGGGTTGAAGTATGATGCACTGCTTTATTCTGTAAAATAGGTTTAGAGATCTAATAGTGTTTAGTGTAGAGTAGCACATAAAAAAAAAAAAAAAAACTATTATCTATTTCACTAGTATTAAGGCATTTTCCAAATCATGAGAAAACATAAATAAATTTATTACTTCTATTTACTTGGATACAGTCCAGTAGAAATGTCGCAAAACTGCTACTTTTTATCATATTAAAACAGTTTGTTTATGCCAAAATAAGAGTAATAATGATGATTTTCGGAACTGTAATGTGTTTTCAGAGACGAAAGTTCACGGAAGAATTGTTTGTAAAATGTGTGTACTCCATAATAAAAAATGTAAGGAAACAAAAAGTAATTTTAAAATATATAAAATAAAGTAATACATTTCGTGTTTTTGCAGTAATTTTACACAGGTTTTTGCACGTGCGCACGTGCGCATGCGTTCTGCATTTTATGTGTCTGCTTATACTGTATATAGCTATAATTTCCTTAGTTACTTCCATAATTATGAACTTTATTTCCTGCTTTGTTTTTCAACAGGATTTTTTTGTAAATTCTGCATGAGATATGTATTTCGACTACCATTATATTTTTTTTAAAAATAAAATTAAAGTATGAAGGCCGTAGATGCAAAACTCACACTCTCCACTTTTCAAATTCTTAAAAATATGAAAAAAAAAACTGATTAATATTAACAAACATGATATATTTTCACAATTTTATAGTGGGATACATGCGTTGAAGTTTCAACTCCTATTACACATTTCTAAAGTAAAACTTATGCTAAAATTATAATTATAATTTAAGTATGGAGAATGTTTACGGGTGATGCTCGTTATAAACCAAAATTTCGATGAATTTAAAACAAAAAGAAGGAAATAATAAATAATTGTCTGAACAATTGTTTCCACTGTGCTGTTTTGGAAGACAATTAGCAAAAAAAATTCAACACAAAAAAATATTTTATTCAAAGTTTTCTTCGTTATTCTTTAAAAACAACGACAGATAAAATGATCAAAATACATCAAATGATCCTTTTTAAGCCTCTTGATTGGTTGAATTTGGAAAATGTGAGTTTTTCTGCAAAACAGTTGCGGGAGTAATGTGAGTTATGCATCAAGACAGGATTTTCAGCATTTTGTTTTCACACTTAATATGCCCATTGTGTTCCAAATCACTATTACAGTCTGATTCGCCTTAAAAAGACGAACACATTGATATGAATAAATCAATACCTCAAAAAGTCGATAATGTGACTTTTGCATCTCTACACAATTCAACACAAACACTAAGTCAAATTCACACGGAATGGCGAAGTTTATGGTCATCAAATGAGCCGTTCATTGCCTAAATCGACTAACTCTATCTTTTGAAAAATCACAAATTTAAGTGTCAAATATCTTGGTACAGTCATTAGTTGTTATATTTATAATAACTTTCCTGAAAAATAAAGATTAACACTATTAAAAGGAATTTTTTTAACATTGAGTAATAAATAATTTATTTCAGAGGTCATTTTGATTAGCTTCATATTCTAATTTAAATCTTTGCAATAGTGCAACTCAAATGCACTAGCAAGCGCTGAATAATAATAGTAAAACTCTTAGTGCTATTATATCGAAACTAAAGTAAAATGAATTAGTCAGTCACATCCTAAAAACCGCAGAATCAAGTACTTCTGAAGTCAAATTAAATTATTAAAGTTTAATTGTTTATATTTATTTGGTGCATTCAACTGCGGACTTAAGAGGGCTGCGTTCTCCTAATCTTTCATTTGAGCTCATTATTCCCTCCACTTTGAGGGAACTCTCCAACTTCTTTTAAATGCATCAAAATTTTCATTGTGTAATATTAGGTCGAAATGGTAATCAAAAAGCCCTTTTTGAACCATCTAAGTAGACTTAGAACCTTTTTACAAATACTATATAACAAAACATGTCCTTAGAAATAGAATACACATGTATGTCATCTTTTTAAACACTCAAATATACACTTGGTCAAAGAGTGTCCTCCCAAATGGTTGAAAAAACGGTAGTCAAGTAAGAATAGATCTCGGATAGCAAGGGGTTCAGTATAAAAAAAATTCAAACAATTTTGACATTAGGATTGTTTACCGTGGTAAATGGAATCATTTTTGAGGCTGTGTTCAATAAAACTATACTGTTTGTACAAACGTATTTAATTAATTACACCAAAGTATAATAATCAATAATTAAAATTGATGACAACAAGATCATATCACCAAATTCAACCAAAATTCTCATATCTCCAGGGTATAATAATTAAAATTGATGCAATTGGAGTTACAATTAATTTAGAAATTTAAAATTGATTTAGTTAATTTTATTTATTGTTTATAACAGCAATTACATTTAACTTATTACGCATATTTAATTTAAATTCCATAAATGTGACAACCACCGTATGTGGCAGGCACCCAACATATATGTATTCACCAACCATTTGTACTAAGTATTTTAATGACCAATTCGCCCTCGAAAAAATGATCGTCATACATGCTTTGACAAGTTTCATGTGTAATCAGATTCAGTTTATAATAGAAAAGAAGCAAGTAATTTGACTTTCATGGATATGATTTTTAGCCATTGCCCAAAAAGTGATAATTTAATAACTCTCTGCGCGAAATATTGGATATTGTGAGAAATATAAATATTTATTTTTGCCGCTATAGAAAACTTTGTTTTGTTCAAATAATTTTAGTTACTACTTTAGGCAAAGTCACCTTATGCATGGAAAATTTGAGTACAGATAAGTCTAATGATGCGACTGAAATTTATTAAATAGAAAACAAATGGTACAAAAGTTCGCCAATATACGGTATAACAAAAATAGAATTATTGGCATTCATTGAAAATAAGAAATATAATTTGCTTTCATCGTATGGCTATTAACATTGCTCTTTGGATCAAAAAAAGGCTTATTATGCACGAAAATTAGTATCTACTTTGCACAGCATGCTTACGTTGCAAGAAAAATCGGTACTGATAAAATTGTTCAACCAGAACCAGGAAAACTTCATTGTGATTGTAATATAATTCCAATCTACGAAGAAGATTCGAAGAGGTCCAATTTTTCCACTTGCTCAAGATGCTACAGAACATCTAGTCAACTCAGCATTCTTTTATATAGAGAACGAAAGCAAATCCAGTCTCCTAGCCTCGAAAATGTGACTACTGCTCGCCCAAAGATGAAAGGTCGGCTTTGGCGCGCTACCAAAAAAAAGAAAAAAAAATAGATGCTGCGATATGTTTCACAGAGAAGATGGGTTCAGATGTGCACGAGATCTTAAAATTCTATACGGTAGTAGTGTTATTTGAGTCATTTGGACTTTCAATTCCGACTTACAAAATACTTCCGTACTGCCAGTTGGCCAAAATCTAGCCAAAACGTCGCTAAATAGGCAACTCTGTCCGCACAGAGTTGCCAATTTACCCTTCTCCCCATTGAAACAAATCGCAGCATCTATTTTTTGGCAGCTATCCAAAGCCGACCTTTTATCTTTGGCTGAGCAGTATAGTGGCCGTTGCAGCCATCAGTCCATATGATAGTGTGACGTGTGAGGGTGTTGGCTGTTTCCTAAATAGCAAATTAAATGGTTCTATGTAATATTCGGCGGAATCTATCAGCAGTTTTCGTAGTTTTTTATTCATTTAATAAATGTTAAGTGCATCGTTTGAATTATATGTAGCTCGCATTTTTATCTCATTTGGATCAACAGAACGTATTAGAGAGCCCTCAGAAGTGGGAATGTTTTCTTGTTAACCCTCTATTTTCACTATTTTAATTTAAATGTATTGCAAATGTAAGCAATTTTAATTTAAATGTATTTATAGGAATAATTTTTCTGATGTATTCGAAATACAAAACGTTTGTGAGATAATGACTATAGTTATCTATTTTTCATTAAAATTTCGTTAATTGAAAGTTGATTGTATTATTATTATTATTATTCTCATCCGGGCTCTCAGAAAATTAAAACTATTGCAAAATTCTGAAATGATGCTCCCGTTGAATACGGGAGTTCATTAAGTATATTGCCAGTCATTTTCCACATAATGTCTGGCACCCCGTAATGATTATCACTTTCACATGCATCTAAGACGCATAAATCAGCGGGAAACCCAACTTTGATAGAAAGAAGCATTCCCTAGATACGCCATTAAATCCGTTTATGAACAAAAGATGTAGAAGACAATGCGTATTCCATATAATGGATTTGAAATAATAATGTTCATGTATTTTTTAAAATGATATTTATAAAAGTGGAAGTCAAGCAGTATTTTTATACATTTATGAAAAGAAATAATATGCATAAAAATTGCATATGCGTAATTGCATATGCATATGCGTAATCATTTTTAAACTTTGATAATTTTGCAGGGAATGACAATTTAAACATTTTAACCGAAAAAAAAAGCACTCGAAAGAAACGTATGTTTAAATGATAATTTAAACTATGTAAAATAATACACATAAAAGGTACTTATCATGTTTGCACGTGTTTAAATGGAAAAAAATTTTGATCTTCATCTGTGGCAGCAGAGGTCTGTACTCGGACAGGGTCTGAGGACTGAAAAAATTGAGCTCTTTTTAAAGTCGGAGTCAGTGCGTGGCGTTCTGCTAAGAAAGCTTGATTTTTTTCTGATCGAAACACAAACACAACTTGATAAGTACCAATGAGAAGGAATAAATCTGTGGATATAAACTGTATATACTGCGCCTATTTTTGGCACAAATGCACTTTATCATTTACTCTACTTTGAAAAATGAATTTAATTCTAAAATGTAAATATCATTAAATGAAATGCTTCAAAAAACATATTTTCTAGTTTATAAATAATAAACATTTACAGTTTATCTTGCAAAATTTCAGAATAATCTTGTATTCATCATAAATTGGTATCAACACACATAAATGTGATCCAAACCCTCTAAGTCTTAATTCTTTTCAGGGCAACCCTCTATTTTGTTTATTTAGTAATTTTATTTTTGAAAACAGTCGTTATAAACTGCTGAAGGTGTGTAATACTTGTAATACATTTTTTTCTTTGTCTTCTATGCACTATTAAATATTTTCACCTTATCCAGCTCAATTGATTATGTTTACGTAGATGACATCCACGCAGAATTTGCGACAAAATACACATGTCAGATAATAAAAGTACCACACAAACCAGATAGCAATAATGGATGTAAACACGATCTTCTTTATCTTCTAAATCAGTAAAAACCAAATCCTTAAGCTCAGTAACTCTTGCTTTGATGTGGTATCACAATTAAAAAATGGATTCTTGTATGTATGCCTGCCATAAGTCCTTCAAAACTGGCCTAGGTGCATCTTTGCCAGCTCTGAGACGTGGTAGTGAACTTTAAGAGATGGTAACTTCCATTAAATAAATAACTCGAGATTTATTTTATTGCAATCAATACGAAACATTTATACTAGAGTAAATAGTTTTAATGTCAAATGTATGTACATTATTAAATGTCTGTAAATGAAGGATTAAAATTTGATTTTCAGTGAAATAGTGGAGTGAATATGATCGGATTAGTTTTTTATGTAATTTTCTGTTTTTTATTTCAGATTTATACTTGCTTCGTAGCTTCATTAAGAGTTCTTTATCAATCATTCAAAGAGCACTTAAACTTTTTCTTAAATTATGCACTTTCTATTAAGCACAATTTTTTACTGTAAAACCTTTTGAGATATAGAAATCTATAATTTCTCTAGTAGAGGTTATATGACATAATATGATTGCCCGTAGTTTCTATTTTAACTTTTTTGTACGTTATCATATGAAAATAAGTTTTTTGTAGTGAATAGTATTTTATGTGCTTGTACCGACCGATTCATGAAGACATTTAATTGGAAAAATAATCTAAAATGTCTAAAAAATTAATCGATGTTTCATCAAAAGCGATTAACAGGTAATTGACGTTCCCAATGGTATAAGTATCTGAAATTATCTTACAAACTCTTAAACATTCGTATAAAACTCTTCTTTTTATGAAAAAATTACAATATGGCCATTAAACATTATATAATTATATATATATTCAAAGTTTCAGTATTTAAATACATTCTGAGTATTCAGTACCAGCCTGAATGCAGAAAACTGTGATGAAAAGGGGAAGAAAACTCAGAAATAAAGAACAGAAAATTTCGTTTCCCAGCATTTCTAAAATCATTACTAGGAATGCATTAGAAAACTGAAACTCCACGCTCCATAATATAAATATTAGAAACAGAAAATTGCCCAGCAAATTTGCAAATGACATCTATCCATATCTTTTTGCCATTAAAGGAAATAAATATTGTGCATATCTGTAGCAAAACGTAATCTTCTTGCATGCCCACAAACACGGAATCGATTCCTCGAATGACAAATGCTTCCCTAAAACTTTAGCAACAATCATTTTCTGTTAAATTTAAAATCGACTTCCTTTCATTTCCTGTGATTTATTAAGCTTCCATCACGGAATGAATGCTTTCCCACTGAATACAACCTCATTTTCCAATTTATTGGGTACAACTCAAGAGTCCTACGCTCACACCAACTAATTATTTCCATTTATATCGGTACTTAAAGATTTTCGGGCAGAGAATGCTTCGGCGGAATGCATTTGGCGAATTTTTCTGAAAGAAATTTCGGGAGATTATTATTAGAAAAGAAAAGGATTTATAGTGTCGGAATGAGTTTTACTCTAAAGTTTTACCATTTTGCGGCATTTATAAATAAGTGCTTACATTTTTTGTTTTGAACTTTCTAGCTTAAATGTTTAAATATCTTACTTGGAAAAATGTAAATAAATAAATAAATATGTATTACGTATAATGCATTCTTAAAAATCTAATGTGGCATTTTACCAAAACATGTTACTAAAAAGTTAGCTCCATAAGATGGTGAAACCTTGTTCCAACATTTAGTGCTCAGGTTTACCCATACTTTGTTCAAGTATCAAATGTTGGAACAACGTTTCACCATTTTATGGTGCCATATTTCCTAATACCATCTTTTGGTGAAACGTTGCACTAAATTTTTCAGAGTTTCATTCAATGCATCAGAATTTGTTCATATATATTTATATATTATACATATTATTAATTCTACAAATGTGCTATTTACAAATGTGAATTGTCAGAATGAAGGTTTTAATTATAAATATCATTATTCTGATGAATGGATTTGTATATAGAAGTATACATATATTATGGCATTCAAATTATTGTCTTTTGAATAAGCTATTTTTTAAGTATCCACATTATAACTTACTGATGTTCAGTTTATTTGTGAAGAGGAAATATGTTTAATATATATGGATTCTACATTTTTTACATTCTTATTATTATGATTTATGTGCGTTCTTATGATGTATACTAACTGCTGTATTACGTAAAGCGTTTTCAATTATTTGTATATTGAAAATTGAGTTTAAAAATATAGTGCAGTGAGTAAACTACGACTGAAAGTAGGGAAAAATATTTAAAAAAGAATATTGAGAATTCTAGAGTGTTTTTCAGTACGACTATCTATTACTTACTTATTATTTATATAATGGCAATGACACTGAAAGTTTAAGTTTGTAATAAAGTAAGGTACAGTTTTTCTCCTTAAATAATTTAATAATTTATTATAATATGAAATGTTATTTTTTATTGATTACAGAGAGTGAATATGGCATGACTGAATAAACACAGATACATGCAACATAACTCTTGTTTTAATTTGATGAATATTACTTCTCTGTTGCAAGATTTCGCTGAATAATGATATCGATCAGTTCTATATAACACAATTTTAGTATTCAAAAGAACTATTTTTTAACGCTTATTATTCGTTTTGATTTTTCATATAAAAATTAAAAAAGGAACTGTATGTATCGCTGTATGTAAAGCTTCAGAATCGCTCATAGCTCGACATATTTTTCTTATCTCAATCAAAAAGCCATTCTGTTTTTTTCAGAAGTGTAACTAACGTGTTAAATTTTCCCTAAATATTAAAAAATGACAGTATTCTACTCTAAAAATATTCGAATGCTTAAAAACGAAGCAAAATATGTGTTCAACCTACGAACCAAACAAATTTTTTGAACTAAAAATAAATTTTTGCCATCAGATAGTGGTTGTACGTGATTTCAATGATCAATAAATATATTTATCTTTCAGCCCAGTACAAACAGAAGTGGAAAATAAGACACTGATTCATAAACACAAAATGCAAATAATTTTCCTCTCAAAATATATTGTTACCTTTATAAAATGAAAAATGTTATTTTTGTACACGACGGAATGATTTTCCCCTATGAGCATTCTAGAACAGTAAGGAAACTGCTACGAGCGCAGCCTATTTTTATAGATATGTAATATTGCATACCTTTATACTATACCCAACTTCTGCGCACTGCAGCAAAGCTCCTCAAAGTTATAACAAATTACTGAGCCCCATGTCCAATAGCTCTGGTACTTTCATCTTGCGATTCTAAAGGGAATCGAAAATAATGTCACGTGACATAGGAATCCACCTTCCCCTTTTGCAAGAAGGATTGAATCGTGAACATAGCGGGGACGAACTTCGTCTACAGTGGCTTTAGATGAGAGTATTGATTTACGAGATGTGTGTAGCGTGCGAAGAGCAAATCCTCTGGAATAAACTTCCTGTTCGGGGTGAAGAAATTAATCCCAAACTTTAGACATATATTCTATGGGCTTTTGCTCAAAACTATTCTCGCTTTGTTTCAATAAGGCGAGTGAAAAGCATATAGCATTTTTTAGTACTAGGCTTAAACCACGCGTTTCTGCTTTTTGTCTCAAAATTAAACCAGTTTTCAATATATACTCATATAATACGCTAACGCATGCGGTACCAAAATCGACGATATTTCTAAGCTGTGAACGTGAACAACTAGATACTAGATGTAAACATTAGCGTGAAAATAAAAACGCATGTGAAAAAATTCAAATTAACAGTTCAATGACGTCAAAGGAGCAAGCACATTCGTTACTTACGTATGTCACGCAGTAGCTAAATTACAAAATGACAATAATGGATATGTAATAATGGATATGTGAAAATGCAAGATTTTTCGGATCTATTCACAGCTTTAAAATATTTAATTTACAATACTCGACGCATTTATCTCCCAGCTAAATCTTTATCTCTCAACTAAAAGATATCACCATGCAGTGGGCTATAGCACATTTTAGCCATTTCCTGTGGATTTTTTCCACGTTATTATAACTATTGATACGTGTTAAATAATGGAACCATACCATAAAAACAAAAGCATCAGGTTGCTAACTTTGGCACAGCACTGGTGTTATTCAAAGAGAAAAGTACCTATAAGCGAAGCCATGGAGCTCGTGAATGGAAGGTACCACACTAAGTACTAATTTGAGGAACCCCGCAGTTGCTGCAATTAAAAAGTATTTCTGTGGGAATTTGTACAAAAGTTGGAAATGTCACCAATTTTGTATTTTTGTACATTTTGCAATATCAGTACTTGGAATGGCCACTATCGGCTTTTATGATGACACCTAAAATGTGTAGTATTTCTAACCTAAATAAATTTAATGACAAATACCGTTAAAACAAAGAAACTTAATTTTCGTTGAAATGAGTTCAATACTTTGTCCAACTCTTCACTAATCATAAGGAACAGTAAGGTACAGGGCGGCGAAGTTGGCCGCCTTGGCGGCTAGTTTAAAATATTTTCCTCACAGATGTACTGCATGTCCCCCTATTTAATACGAAAAATACATGAGCTTTTCAGTTAACAAAAAACTTTCTCATTTGCCAAGTATTGATTCGGTACATTGTTCCTGATGACTTGGTTTGATATTCCTCATTCCAACCATCAAAAAGAAGTATTTATATATTCAATAGAGACTCCCTAGATACACTAATATGGATGTACTTCATCGCAATCGCTCTGATTATACAAGCATTTTCCACTCGCTAGCTTTAGTGGTTCGTATCTAAACTAAACCAATAACAAGGATCTTCGTATATGATATGAACAGTCATTTACGCCACTCAAACGTAGCTCCTATTTGGTGGTTTATGTCATGCAAACGCAGTTCTTTTTTTAAGGCAGTTGTAAATTTTCTTGCTATTCAAAAGTTGGATTCTGAAATATATAATCAATTTGCATCCATATACAATAGTTTATGAAAACTTTTTTGAAAAAAACTGGAGTACGTAAAGTTTATTTATTGTTCTCGTAAAAAGGTCAATTTTCAATCCTGTTAATCTCAAATAGCTGTTCCAGTCTAAAAGATAACTCAAAATTATACACTTTTTGGTCAAGTTTTTAGGTAAGACAGGTTACGTTCAAAGTTAGGTTCAAAGTAAGACATTTTAGCAATTTATTTCATGTTTATTACAATTGGAGAAACTCGTGAAAATAATTCACTGACAGATATTGGGCAATCTCTTTGTGTTTAAAAATTGATAATACCAATTAAAACAAGGGCATGGGTACATCTTCTGAAGTTTACTCGACTAGGGGATTTTCAATTTCGTTTTACATATCTGTACAAAATTTCAATACGATTTATCAAACTATGTTGATCGGCAAGCTTAATTACCTTAGAAAAACTGTTTTTGAGGGATACAACCTAGAGCTGTTACAGAGTTAATCAGTGAGAAAATGGTGAGTGTAAATATATATTTTAAAATAGTTCCTAATATTATTGTTGTCGTATTTGGTTTTAATGAACACTGTTGAATTCCAGAGAATAAACCCATTGGTATTTGAAAAATTGCCAGCCGGAATTCAGATTATTCCATTGTTTTGAAAAGATATAAATATTTAGAAAGTGCTGTAATAATCTGGATTTCAGAAATTTTAGTTTCGCCAAGTATACCCAGCAAACACAGCCGTATCGGGTAAGGGATGGGCCGACATCGGCAGTACCGTTTCGATGTCGGCATTGGCATGATGGTAACTGGAGCGGTGTCGGTTCCGTGTCGGCAAAATGCGTTGGCGTAGGCAAAAGAAAGGTGATTTCGGGCATGCAACGGTCCGATTGCGGCAAGTCTTTTAGGGTTAACATGCGATTTCGGCGATGTACTGCATAACCGACATCGGTCCAGAAGTGTAATTTCTAAACTGACCGGTATAGAACCAGCAAGCAGCACATATATGTTGTTAAAGTAATACTTTTTAATTTATGGTTTCGATACTTACATGTTTTGAGCCCGTAGGATTGAAGTGTCCCCTTCACAGACAAATAAAGAAAAAAAAAATCATTATATCTGGTTAATTTACCGACTTTGCTTTTTATAATTTGGTATTGAAGGGGTTTCTAACACCGCCCCCCCTCAACCCTCAAAGGGGGCAGTTTCTGTCTAGTTATTCATATTTCTAACTAAAATCATACGACTATAAATTTCATTTTATACAAAGTAATAGTTGTTCTTAAGTACTTCCAATAAAAAAAAAATTAAAAATTAAATAAATAAAAATAAAATACCTGCAAAGCAGTACATAAAACGTTGCATTTTAGAGGTTCACAAATAGTTCCCACCATGGCCTAGAGGATAAGGCACCCAACATGGTTGAAGCGTGAAGGTCCAAAGTTCTGGTCTACCGCATATCTGTCAATCTACAGTTTAGATTTTGGGTGATTTTCCCCAAATGAATGTGAATGTGCGTTCGATAAGGTAACCAGATTTTTGAACATATAATTGAGGATAAATCACCGTTGTATCCCCAATTCTAGAACAGAAATTGGGGGAATTTGATAAAATTTTTATACATTCAAAACATTATCTAATATTCATAAAATGAAGGAAATGTGATTGATTTTCATAAAATTAGGGAATAAATCATTATAACTAATGTTCAACCCCGATTTTATTCTTTATTAATTGCTTTATATTTAGGAATAAACGTTAGAGCCCTTTAAGAATTCCTCCGCTCAGGACACCGACATCCTAGTCTGACTTACACAACAGAACTTTCTGAAATTAAATTGGATTAAAATTGTAGAAAAAAGATAGTTTCATTTGTATTGCCATAAAAAATTAAAAATATCAGCACAATTTATAGTTAAGGAACTTTTCTATATAATAGATAGTTGCTAGCAGAAATGAAGCCTCCCGATTAAATGAAGGTTCATAAATCAGGATAATTAGAACCTGTGCTTTTTGTGGTGCCTGTGCTGTAGGGTCACCGAAGTCACCGATTTTAGGGGTTTGGGTTTAAATGCTGCATTGAAAGATTTATTCTCTGAAGTAACTTTAGTCACTGAAAGAGAATTTTCATTGCTGCGTCTTTACAGTTATGAGTATAAACTGGTGAAACCGAATGTAGGGGGGGGGGGATACCACCACCAGAGAAAATACCCGCCCGGGAAAACTCTCCTCAGAATTACAATTTTCAATGGCGGATTCAAAAGGGGAGGAGGAGGGGACGGGGGTACGTACACCCTCATGACAAATCAAATTTTGACAATAAAAGATGGACTTATTTTTAAAATTATAATGCATTTATGAGATAAAGGAGTACAAAAATGTGCTTTCGACCCTGATTTTCTTAAATATTGGATATAAACTTATTTTGCTTTTAATAGGACTCTTGCATTTGCAGAGAGGGGGGGGGCAGCACCCAACCACACCTAATGATTACAAATGATTAAAATACACTTTAAGACAGTGTTTTTACCGTTAAAAATTATTTTAGGTAATTTTGGCTATTTTGTCATTACGTAAAACAGAATTGAAACCATTCAATAATAGAAGGATGTTATAAATTTTCCTGTGAAACGACACCAAAGTTTTATTTTTACCCCAAGGGGTAAAGAAATTATATTCATGTTTACTCCCTAAATAGTAGTACTTTTTTTGCCAGTTTCGCATGGTGAAAATCTAGGTACGACCAGTAGCGGATTTATAGGAGGGGCTAGGGGGCTTCAGCCCCCCCAAAAGAGATTGCTAAAGAGTAACATTCTACTTCATTATGCACTTTGAGTATGTAAAGTGATCTTTTTTAATCACTTAGACCCTCCCAAAAGTTTTTACATTGGTTTTGACTAAAATTTTGCTTTGTTGTACATTTTGTTTGGGTGAAATAAGCATTTTTCAAAGTGTAACCTCTCCCAAAACAGAGTTTCTGGATCCGCCACTGGGTACGACTATTACGCGAGGAAAATCTACTACATAATATTGTGCACTCTAAAACTATTTTTTTCTGCTTCAAAACGGGGGTGCGACTATTACACGAGTAAACACGGTAATAAAAGGCGCATGTGTAGTTCTTTAAAATACGCAAATTAATGTACACTAATAAATAATATGTGTTAATCAAATTTTCCTCGGTCAGTCAGATATATATTCATATTTCACTTTCAAATTTTTATTCCTTCAGATATAAAAACATCTCAGATTATCAAAAACTCGAATTCATTAATAGCCAAATATGGGGGTTACTTCAAATATTACACGCCAAATACTTAGACGTCAGCAAGGGATAAAATAAGCGGAGTGATACACCCCTCAATAGCCACCAGTGTTATTTCTATGTCCATAGCCCCTGCCTGCCCCTGTGGGCGGGGGGGGGGTTGTAGGTGTAGTAATGCCTTTACTACACCCCCCCCCCCTCAAGGAGAAACAGAAAAAGTTGAAAGCATCTCCCTCTCGCCCTTGAAATGACCTGCGGATGCGGAACCAGTCCTGCCTTGACCATTTGTTTTCACGGAAGCACGGACTCGGAAGGAAGCGCAATTCGTTCTTTCAGCTCGTGCGAAAAGACGAAATATAATGTATATATATATTTTAAATATTAGAAATATGATTTACTCTAGCAACAATCTAGGCCATTTGCTCCTGTTCGTTGGCAAACCGATCAACAAAGTTCTCTAGGATAGGATGAGATTTTTAACAATATCTCGGTTAAAAGAAAGCAGGACAATATCTTATAGAAAAATAATAAATCTTTAAGCTACTTTGTAAGGATACGTAAAAAATGTCTTTTTGAAGCCAACTTTAAAAAAAAAAATCTCTGGTACCTGTACCAGGAAGACACTATGACAAAATGCGTCCCCAAAATGGTTTTGTGGTACTTTATTATCCCGGCCGTCATTCCCACCTAGGGTTGGAAAAAAAAACGGGTTTTTTGGTTTAAACCAGGTTTATATTTATAAATAAAATTTTTTGTAAGATGTTCAAATAAAAATTAATATTTCTTCTGAAAATAATTAAAACAAAGTAAATAAACAATTGTTGCCATAGTGTTAAACGATAAAGTAACTAAAAAACTTTGTAAAAAACACACATATGAAGAAATAGGTAAGAGGATACGCACGTTTCGTTCAAAAATTGTTTTGAACCTCATCAGTCCAAGCCCTTCGTCGTAAAGAACACAGGGAACTGAAACTGTCGTTCAAAACAATTTTTGAACGAAACTTGCGTATCCTCTTACCTATTTCTTCTTATGTGTGTTTTTTACAAAGTTTTTTAATTACTTAATTGTTGCCATACTTATGTGGACATTGAAATCATTCAATTTTAATATTTTATTTAGAGATACTATTTTTTTTTAAATTTAGTATCTTCTTATATAATACGCTAATGTATGCGGTACCAAAATTGACGATATTTTTATGCTGGAAGCGGCAACAACTAGATGTAAACATTAGCGCAATAGCAATAACACACACGCAAAAATCCAAATTAACAGCTCAATGACGTCAAGTGAAGCAGGCATATTCGTTACTGGTTACGTATGTCACGCAGTAACTAGATTACAAAATAACAATGCATACTCGAAAAAGCAAAATCTTTCGGACCTTTTTACTTCACGTTTATCGCACATAAAAAAAAAAAAAAAAAAAAAAAAAAAAAAAAACGCTTTGGAGTGGGCTGAAGCATACTTTAGCCATTTCCTGTTTCCATACACGATAAAGCAAAATGTTTCTGTTTGGTTTGATTATGGCAATGCTACTCTAGGACGATCTGCCAAGGATCGGGGGGGTGCCTTAGTAAGAGGACTTTCTAAGGTGTTCTATTTCGTATTCACGTTACATCTGCAGAAAAAAACCTACAAAAACTCCAGACTGTAGATCGACAGCCGCGCGATGGGCCCGAACCTTGGACTTTCAGCCGTCTATCATGTTCAGTGTCTTATCTATTCGGCCAAGATTAAATCCCAATGGGATTTTAAAACTTTGTTTAATGTTCAAAATGCACACTCTGTCGTATACACACTTTAGTCTTAGTTATCAAGATTTAAAAACTTTTTTAAAAATATTTAATTTCTTCAAAAGGGCTTTTTACTTCAACATTTTTATTTTTTCAAATCACATTTTCTGTCTATTTTTCAAAGTAATTGGAAGAAACGTAAAATTTTTCCGTGGGGGGGGGGGGATTTTTTCAGGTAGTGCTGTCCCTTAACGCACCTCCTGGCTACGAGCCCGGACGTTGGTAGCATAGGGCAAGGCGGAACTTGACCCCCTATGCCTTTTTGTATGACGTTTGTCTTCCTACTTTTTTATTCTTTCCAACATGATAATCGCCCGCTCAGTGGCCGAGCGCATAGCGCTCTGAACTGGGAGATGGAAGATACCTGGTTCAAATCCAGGTCGTTTCCATGACCTAACCATAGATATAATACACCGATAGATATTATTTCTATGGACCTAACCGTTCGGAGTTTGCTGTGGTTTCATCCAAAACTTAGCGTAAGTATGGGTTATCCCCCCTGCAGGTCTAGATCTCAAGCGCAGATAATTGGCCGTATTCTTCCAAACAAACAAACCAATATGATAATTGGCGTGTATGTTGCACCACCCAAAAGAAAATAATGGCTAAGGCATCGGCCTTTCTGAATGCTCTTAACTGCTTTTGATCAAATTAGTTAAACATTTTCAAAATTAACTTCCATTACAATTCTTCAAGCAGATTCCGCACAGCCAAAAAGTAAATGTACTGGATTTTTTGCTATCGCTGAGATTAATTACCAATAGCGTATTGGAAAATACCCGTGCACAACAGAACCGAAGATATGGTTAGCATAATCAGTCGAGTTAAAACATTTTTTTTTCTAATGACGCAGTTGACCATCAGTCATTCGGCGCTACTAAGGCTCGATATACTGGTCACTTTATTATAGAGACACCTAATAGGTAGACCGTTGAGCGGATAAAACGACACCGGAAAACTAGGCCACGGTCTAGGACACCCAAAATTTTAGGGGCGACAAGAGTACTCCATCAAAATTATTTTTGGTAGCATAAGTCATCAATTAAAAAATATCAAGGTATAAAAACCGGAAAGATAAATCACATCGAATCCATTGAGCATGCTGCCCTCCCCCAAATCTGAACTAGGCCCTACCCTTAACTTCATAGTTTTTCTTGAATACTAATGCGCAAGTATATATTTCTAGAGTCTACATCCCATCCCACCCCCACCCCCATCAACACACGCACACACTCACAAAACTTGAAAGATAATAAATTTGATTTTTTTTTTTTTTTTTTACTATAAATAGAGTAATACATTTTATTTTATAATAAAGATAATGTGTTTGGATTTTAAAGTATTTATGAACTTAAAAATAAAAAAGATAATAAAACTACTCTTTTTTTTAGATTAGTTTTATCCCCGGTCAGTTTTTAATGACTTAAATCACCTTTTGTAAATTGTGTCACTTTCATGTTTTATTCCTTTTTAACAGTAATAAGACAAATTAACAAATTTTTGATTAAAAAGAAACTAATCTTTTAAATCATTTTTACTTTTTCTAACAGGTACTTCGGCTTAGCTGTAAAATTGTATCTGAAAATTATTTTATTTTTAATTATGTGTATCACTTTAAATGCTTTTTAAATATCTTAAGCATTTCATTTCATTTATTTGACAGCATTTTAAGTGCTTCCAGATAAATCACCATACTTTTTATCTGTTTTTGCAAGACCCCCCCCCCCCACGCACACAAATAAATAAATAAATAAATAAAATTTAAAATAAACTTCTGAACTATAGTTTTGTTATTATTACTTCTATTTGTATCAAAATACAACGAAATTTTACAGTGTAAAATGATTCATGCCTATAATACATGTTCTGTTGTAGATTAGGCATCAACATAACTTTCTTTTTCATTTTTAAACAAACAAGCACTTCATCTTTAAAATAATCAATTAAAGAAATACTTAAACTCGTTACATAACTTAATTCATTAAATTCATTATAATTTTTCAATTATTTTATTTGTTTGCTGTGTTGAACAAGAACTAGAATTGATGATCTAGAATCGGCCCATCAGATTTAACGGGCACATTTATCTTGTGTACATGTTTTTCTTAGATCCATAGTCAAATTCCCTATCAATGGCCTGTATTTACTTCAAATTAATATTAATTAAAATCTGTTTTTATAAGTTCCCAACCAAACGCGATAATCTAAATAAATAAAATAAACAGGGTTTTTTTTGTTGTTTGTTTGTTTGTCAGTTTGTATGTACGCTCATTCGCTATGAGCGCCAAGACTGTTTGTCGGTTCTGGACTAAATTTGGCGCACTGGACAATTGATTTCTAACCAACTACGGCTAGCAATTTATCTTGTTAGCTTTTTTGTCTTAAATAATAATTATTAGAATAATGAATAATTTCTAAGTATTCAGTGATGGCCAAATTTGTGGACATTTCTAGGAACTTTTTTTTTCTAAGTTCGTACACGTATAAAAATATGTTATGTTCCACAAAATGCAAACTCTTTTACATCATTTTAGAGATAATTTAATAGCGATTTCAATTCAAAAAACAAAATTAAAATATTTGTAGTACAAAAGAAGTTAAACAGAGATAATTATCGAGATGTATTAGATATTGAAGATTGCAGTGAGTTATCAGCAGTTCGTAGGGTAGCCTTAATTTTTTATTACAGCTTGGCATCGATGTTTTATTGAGCTGACGAGAGATTATTCAAGCTCAGAAAAGTAACAGTGATTGACTTGGAAAGTTAGAAATTACAATTAACTTCATCACTGTATTTGTTTTTCAGATTACAGTAATTATAAATTTTACTCTAGTGCACATATTTAAATTTAGTTTTATGCATTGAAATTAGTTATAAATTCTCTTTAAAATGCTGTATGAATTTGTATTTTGTGAAACTTAACACATCCTATAAGCATACAAATTTAAAAAATCTAAAAATTTCCAAAAGTGTCCACAATTTTGGTCACGACTTTATATATAAATATTTTTGTTTTTGAAAATATTCATTTTAAACATTAGTGCTGTTATTTTGATATTGTTTTTTTTTTTTTTTTGAAGATGCTTTTAAAAAAACTTAAATTATGCTATTAATGAGGCATTAAAAAAAAACCTCTAAATTAAATGCTAGTGTAATTGTGATGTTTTTAAACAAATTTTCATTTCTAAATGCTTAAAAAAAAATCTCTTTAAAGGAAACTGTTGTAGAATAATTTAAAATTCATTTCTTAAAATGTAAATATTGGCTATATATAACTGTGATTAAAATTAATGGTTTATTAGTTTTATTAGAATAGTTTTAATAATTATATATTTTTTTACTATTATTGATATTGCAAAGCTTATTGGCCCTCAGTAACTTTTAATAAATATATCTGTAGGCATTTTCTATGAGAAAAGCTCAAACTTTCTACATCACCTCACTAATATATGAGGGTATATTTTACTTATCGGGGATTTTTGTAAGAGTGCTGTATAAAAAATAAAAGTTTGTATTTATCTCCATTAAATCTCATGAAAATTTTATTCGATACCATAAACTGACATTGTAATTTATTCTAAATGTCTATGATCAATATTTAAAGAAGAAAACCGTAGGTCAGGGTTTTTGGACACGCTCAGACAGTAATAGGGATTGGAAGTGATTATGATTTTTATTTAATATTAAACATATTAAACTTTTTACTTTCACTGTAAATTTTCATGAAAATTATTTAGATTTTGTTGTTAAGACAGATCTACACGAGAGCTGTCTGCTTAATTAAGGCATGCCTTTGGCGGAGGACTTTGTAAGGGGTTTTAATCCAAATTCACGTTACATCTGGAGAAAACAGCCGCGCGGTAGGCCGCAACCCAGAAATTCACACTTTAGTCGTTATCAACTGTCATGAAATTTGAAAAAGTTATTTATACTATAATGTAAAAGTTACTTGATTAATTTTTTTACAGTTTTATAAGATAAATTTATATCTTATAAAGCTCCCTTTTCCTTCTTTATAAGGCTTATAACTTATTAAACTTTTAAGATTTAAAAAAAATATGCTGAAATACGCAAGAATGACGATATATAAATAATTAGAAGGATAACTTATCAAATATTGAACCTCAACTATGAAACAGTAAAGCAATATATATATATATATATATATAATACTCTCATATATATATATATATATATATATATATATGGGGGAGAGTACTATTTACTTTTTTCAACAAATACCTTTTTTGCATAAAATATTTTGTATTGCATTAAAAATAAAAATAAATAAATAAACGTTTTAAATAAATAAAATAAGCCCTAAAAAATTCAGAAAGCAATTAAAAAGAGTACAGCCGATGTGAATCGTGGTGGACAGGTTTTTCTTTTTGGCCCAGCTTGGGGAAAAGAAAGATTTTGTGACCCCACGACCCTACCCCCTTACACCATGCGTGTGAAACCGTGAAACACGGGGTTACAAGAAATCAACAAAGTACATTCTCGCCAATACCTAAGTTTGGCATGCTATGGAAGCTTTACTTATAATTTTTTTTTTTCACACTTAATTTCTAAATCCTTTTAATTATTTCACTCAAGTAACCCGGACATGAAATATAAACTTTATTTCAGACCTTAATAGTTGAAAAGTATCTTAGTTTTTCCCCCCAAGTATTAATACGATAGGAACTATTTAACAGCGGCGGATAACAATCCTGATAACGCTTACTTTCAGTGTTGTTTTGTTAGTTGTTTATTATGTTTGGGTATGATGAGATGAGAGTATGAGAGTGTGAGGTAAAGGAAGACTTCCAGTTTCCTGGCTTTCGTGTTGTTCGGATTAAAAAGTAAAGAGACAAGTAAAACATATTTTTGACTAAGACTAATTGGATTAAGACAATTGTTAAATGAATAATTAAGTTCTTTAACATTGTTTTAATCTTTTTGGTTAGCCCTATATAACTTGGTAACAGAACTTCAACAACAGTAAGTGAAATATTTATCTAACTATTGCATTAAAAATTATTTTGTTTTTCTTTATAAGGTACATGGGGTTAAGCAATTTATTTCTTTATTTATTTTAATGTACATTGTGCTAGCTCCAATTTTCAACGTTTATTGTATTACATTTTTTAGTTATAGATAGTTTCTTGTATCTGTTTTTAAGGATCTTTATTTTCAGACTTTTTTTTTAAATTTTGAAATTTATTTAGATCATAAAAATAAGGAATAAAACAGTCCTGTTTATACTGACATTAATCTCACTTAAGAAAAGACACAAATTGTATCTGCATTCAATATATGTGCATTTTAATCGGAAAATATCTGCATAAAAAATATCAAGCTTTTTGACTTAGAAAAAATAGGAGGTTTTTCAATTTTGGAAACTTAGCAAGTCTGTATTCAACAAGGGAAAAATTGTTACAAAAAGCTATTTTCTTCTTTAGAAAGAAGATTATACAATGACATATAAAAGTACATAAATATGAAAATAGATCTTTGCTTGAAGTTTATATTTCTTTTTAATAACAAATCATGTACATTTTTTTTTTCGTGGGTAAGAGGAACTGCTCATAAAATAAAAGTTAAGTAATATAAAATAAAATATTTACACGAAATAAGTACTTTTATCATAATAAACATGGGTTTATTAATAATTAATTTTATAATTAGTTCTCTACTGCAACAATCAACCCATTAAAAGTAATGATTATTATTATTATTATTATATGAATGACTACACCACTGGGACTAATTTTGTTAAAAATACTTAGTTAAATCAAAAAATATTTGTATGCTTTCAGGAAAATGTATGATGAAATTAAAAAGGAAAGCTTTTTGTGAAATTAACCGAAATTAGTGGGTGATTCAACAAATATTGGTTAATTCTTCAAATAATACCCTTAGTTTCAGAAAAAGCTTTTAATTTAATCAAACATTTTTAAAAAACAAATAATTTTATTGATTTAGCTAAGTATTTTTAACAAAATTAGTCCCAGTGGTGGAAAGTTATTTATATATTAATAATAATTATTATTACTGTAATGGGGCTGTTTACTGCCCTAGAGAACTAATTATGAAACTAATTGCGGTATTTTGTAAATATGTAAGGTGCTGGCCGGTTTTCGATATTTTGTCGTTGCCGATACCGCACCAAAAGCGTTATGGCTTTGGTTCAAAGATGGCATAGGGCTGGGCCGACACCGTTGTCGTTTTTGCCGACACCTATCCAAAACCACCCCATCCTTTCGGCCCGACACACGCCCAGGCGGACGCAAATTTGTCGTTTTCGGCACCGGCTGAGCGATATCGCCCAGGCACATTCTGCGTCGGCATGCCGATGTCGGCCCAAAACTTATCCGATAGGGCTGTGTTTGCTGGGTAGTTTATTGTTTATTCTAGAATCCCAAACTCTTTTCCGATTTCTGGATGCTCATATCAGAGAAATGCGGTTTAAGAATTGAATTGGCATAATTTGAACGCTTGAATGAACGTCTTACATTTACAAAATTTGGGCACTTCTTTTTCGGCTGGCACTTTAGTAAAGATGGTATTCAAATTACCATTCTTCAGTAATTAGATATCACCATTTGAAAAAAAAGATAATTAAGTCTAAAATTTATTTAACCAATAATTGAATGAAAGCCATGTCTCCCCGCCATTGTTTAGTATCTTGACCAAGCAATTTTATAACTTCCTCATTTCTTCGTTAAAAGTTTTGGTCTTTGGAGGACATTTTTACTAATGCCCTTCAAACTTATGCTTTCGCGAACGTGCATTGAATATTGATTAGTAGGTTTTGTGAATTACATTGAGCACGTGCCTAGACGTGCAATTATATAAGGCTATATTTAAAAGTTACATGGTGATCTAAAAGTCGCCCGATTTTTTTCAGATTAACAAATGCAAAGTCAAGGAAATAAATCACAGTTCTTGTCGAAACGTTTAGAATGATATCGTATTTTTATTAAAACAAAAAATTTTAATTTTAATTTTAACGCAAAAAGTGCTGGATGCAAATACAGAAAATACCATTCGTTGCATATGGTAATGTCACTTCAGGAGAACAATATAGCAAAAAAGAAATTAGCTTATTGCTGAACACATATTAAAGCAAACAGCAATGTTAAAAATTTCTACAATTAAAAAAAAGTTTAATATTAACGCGGAAACTGGTTACAACTTATAAAATTACTGTAATTTCATTACAAATTTCCATTAAAATACAGTAGAAACTTCTTATGTAATTCCTGTAGAATTGGTCAGTTCCAAAGATAGTAATGCTTTGGCAACAGTTTAGGAATTAGTGAAAGTGATAGAAAACACAAACACACAGATTTTTCAAGTTTTAAGATATTTATTTTTATGCTCATGTTTTAAATTAGTGACTGTAAGTGCTTTCATTAATACCTCTTACAAAAACTCTGTGTATTTATTTTTTTTCTTTTCGTTTTTGTTGAAGCAGATTGTCCCATGCTGGTTTTGTATTGATAGGAGAAATTTATATTTAGTAAAATTTCTTTACATAGGAGAGAATTTCAATACATTTTCGGCCATTCTTACTCACACTGTACAAATCTAAAATTCTTTTAATTGTTTCCCCTAACTTTTTATACATTAATTTTCTTTACTTTACTTTTCTTTACAATGCTTTTGAAGTAAAACTCTAAAATGTTCAGCAGTGTAGAATCCTAAAAGTCATAATAAAACTGCAAATACGTTTTACAATGAAAATTTACTTTATTGTATCAATAAAGTACAAAGAACTTAGCATTTATTTAATATAAATTATAAATCACCTACCCCTCTCATGCAAATACTCTACTCCTTTTAATTATAAATGAACTCAAAAAAAGTTCTATGTTAATATATATAGGTGTGTGTGTGTGTTTATATATGTTCGAATATTTATAATTTATAAATAAAGGTGTCTCTAGGTCTGAAATACCTTTACTAAAGAAGCAAATTGTTTTCGTAAAAATAACACATCCTATCAACTCGTATTGATCATTTCTCTACTTTATCATTTCTGTATTTGGAAATTCAATTCATTAGTGTCATATCTGGCTTACGTATTGCTTAGTAAAATAAATATCACGTACATTCTATAGTTCAATGACATTGGATATGTTTGTGCGATTTGACATATGCCCTTTATTTTTTAGATCTATTCTTCTCCATCAGTAACTGTTGAATGCTTTTTCAAAATACTTCACCCATTTCAAAGACATTTTCAGGGACATTAGAAAATAAGTTCATATTTGGGAAAATTACTTAATAAACTGAATACAAGAAACTAAAAACGTAAAAAATAATCAATCGCAATGTAGATTTTTCTTATTTTAATTTACTGCTAAGAGTGATTTTTTTTTTCCTTTGGCAATTTCAATCAAAGAAAATGTTGAATTAAAAACGAAATCAATTTTTATCACTAAACAAACAAAATTCTTACGAATCACTTTGACATATTTAATTTCTTGAAATAAAATTTACCCATTATATGTTTCTGTTTAACATTCTCAATTATAAAAATTTGCATATTTTCCAATTAGAAACCAATCACATATACTCCATGAGTTATTTAATTTAAAAAAAAAAAAAAAAAAACATAAACGATTTTTAGCAAGTACGAAAAGCAAACTACTTAAAATTCTGTCCTAAGCATATTACTGTTAAAACCTTTAGTTTTTTTTTTCTTCATTCGCCCTGAAAAGAAGGAATGACAGCGTCCAATATAGTCTATTGATTTGCCATGAGCTTGGAGCACACAAATGCTACATCGATCTTTTACAATAGACCTTTAGTTACAAACCTTCTGTTGGGTGGAAATCACTGTGTTTCAGGGAACACTTAATGTTTCCTCTTTTTGCACATCGAGATCCGAGGATCGATTCTATTCAAAGCGGTTGCTAGAGAAGTGAGAAAGAAAAAAAAATGTATGAAAGAGGTTTTCTTTTTTTTTTTCCTTTTTTTTAAGAGAGATTTGCTTCGACTATTTTATTTTTCAAAGGGAAAATTATTTTTCTTTTTTTCTATTTTTTAAAGTTACTCAGCCGTATTACTTTAAAATTTGACTTTATAATACGCTGTGATTTATTTTAAATTTATGCAAAACCACATAGTGTGAAAAAATGAAAAAGTGATAAACCGTAGTTCATAATTTCGAGCAATTATTAGAAACTTGTTTTTAATAATTTAAAAAAAGGAGAGAATGGAAGAAAAAACATGTTTACGTGAAAATAAAAGTACACGAAATATGTATTAATGTTATAACTGAATGTTACATTAAAAAATTGAAAATAAATGAAAATCCAACTGATAAAGGAACTCAAATTTATTTCTTTATTTGCCCTTTTTTCTTTTAGTTTGAACTGCATGTGTAGAATTTTAATAAACAATAAAAGTGCTATTTCATAATTAAACCATTCTGTTCTCCCCAAATGTTTACAACGTTATTTGTTAATTAAGAGTAAAAGGAGTAGTAGAAAAATTAATAAAAATACGTCTTTTCTGTTAACCATTTTCCACTTCAAAAAAATCTTGTAAAAAATCTTCAGCTCTTCTAATGTAGTAATTAAAAATAATGAATAATTTTCAGTTTTTTTTGTATTTTTGATAGATTCCTTAACCTGCCGAGCAAGAGACTACTGTTCGTATTCACAAGATTCTATTTAACTTTAATGCCCGTGTTTGAATTTTTATGGTCAGCATAAAAGATATAATATTCAGCTTTTCATTGAAAGAAAATAAAATGAACGAACAGTACATCTTTTTAATATTCCACGCATTTTATAGTATTTCAATCTCACAAATACCAAATTGGAATTTGACTTCATCTACGCTTGGCAAACTGTAATTCTGCCTGAAATGTTTCATTCAATAATCCGTCTCAAGTTACAGATTGACCCATGTGAGAAATTTCAGTCTACATAAGAAACACTTTCTGAATGCAATCACAATTAACAACAAATATTTTTTTCCTGACCATTTTTTTTTAAATCTAAACGCTCTCTGTCCATTTTCAGAATGTATATTAATTTTGTAAATAATCTTAATAAATCGTTGACTCCCAACGGCATTCTTGTAGTAGTCGTCCAATCTTTATTATTACTAAGAAAGAAATTTTGTATATAACACTCTTACATGATTGAAATAAGACGTGAATGTCTTCGATAACAAATATATGCTATGACGCTATTAAAATTGAAAGTATTATTCCTCATAAAAATACTAAATCTATACATTAGCACTTAGTTAATTTAATTTTGTTAAAATGATGAAAAAAACAAGATTTGCTTTTAAAAATCAATTCATCTCTAGTTGGATAAATTTTCTATAGTTAATACTCGATGCATGAAACAACTCAGCTCAAAAAGACCTTTTATAATACGCGTTATGAAGAAGTCGCGTTTAAGGTAACTGGAACTGACAAGACAATTCGAAACGATGTCACATCGGATTATCTGCGAAATTATGCGTAAAAGTCTTGCTATTAGTTCACGTCAAAAGTCATTTCACGTCACGGCAAATAACGAGAGGCTTTTAGCTGTTTGATAACTTACACTACCCGATATATTTCACAACAATTTTAAGCATAAATGCTTGCTTTTAGTGAAATAATTATGAAGAAAAATAAAGTGAAATAAGCATAGTTTTCAATACTTCCGCTTTAAGTAATAATTGATTATTAACAAGAAATGTGAAGCCTGAAAAATCATTGATTATGCAACACATTCCAACATAATAATATTTTTGGCGCCGAATTTGGCGATGAACAGTGTACTTTAAAAATTAACTTTTTATCCCGAATTTAACAATATTGAACAAAGGCTGCGTAACTTAACAAGCTTTTTCACATTTTTTGCAATGTAATTTTTACCCATTAAAAGACGGGGGGGGGAGGCATTGTGACAATTCTGAAAAGCGAGCGTCGGAACCAGATAGGAAGTTCTAGATCTCGTAACGAAACCTACTTACAGAACATCTCATCTTCAGGTTAATCAGAGTCTCATTTCAGTTTACGGGAGTTAGTCATAGTTTGCAGTTAAGAGAATGGGATAGCTTCATTCGAATCATAATGTGTGCATAATGTGTGCAGGAAATAGGTACAAATTTTTAAATCATACGAAAATCTGCATTTTTATTTTATTTTCAGGCTTAAAACATACATAAAAATTTCTATGAAAGTGGTAAAACATTTGCGCAGTTTGCGAAATGTGAAAACTCAAAATTAAATAAATATATTTTTATTTTGCAAATTTTATTTTGTCATTTGAAACCTCTTTGTGGGACGGTCAACTATCAAAGCTTTACGTATCTTATTTGAAAAAAATTGAGAAAGTAGCGCTTTTGCGAGCGTAAAAATGAATAAAATACATGGCAATTGATGCCTTCATACAGCTAACAAACGAAAAATAATTTCATTATGTTCGTAGCACCAGTTCATTATCCAAATCAACTCTCTTAGGACTTTTTACGGATATTTCATAAAATTACAATAATAATTTATTGATTTAAGACGTTTTGCAAAAAAAAAAAGCAAGTTCTTGAAAATTGCATTAAAAAGGAGAAACTAAAGCTCTATTTATGAAAAGATTAATATTGAAATTCCTATATCTCAAATTCTAAGTAAGATAGCAACAAACTTCAAAATGATTTGGAAAGCTATACCATCGAGGTTTCATGGTAAGTCAAAATTATAAAATAGTATTTCGGTCTGAAAATTGCATTTGAAAAACAGTCAGAACCGTAATGAGATGTTCTTCGTGACTTTTAGAGTTCTTTCAACAGCTTTTGATTCTATGAAGCTCAATCGCTGTATTTTTCCGGACTGCATAGACTAGTCAGTTACCATTTACACTTCATGCTGCTCAACAACATAATACACTGCGCATACAAATTTCATACATTTATTTATTTATTTTATCTTTTAACAAAGTTTTCTCGGTGTCTTCTTCAGAGTTTGGACTTGAAATTCCGCAACTGAAATCAGTTTCGGTTATAAAAACTGCATTGAGAGGAATTTTTCGGTGTAAAAAAAGAGAGAGATAGAGAAACACTATCAGCTACTTCAAACCCAATAAAATAGATTATCAGCTTAAAAAATGTAATATATTGAGGGTTTTATTCAGTTATATTTTTAATGCATCAGGGTATAAATGTGTCAGTAAGAAAGTTTTAAATTTCTACTAACGTATTCTTTTTGTGAAGAATTATTATTTAAGATCAATTCCTAAGCTTTTATATATTGCCTAAGTTATTTTATTGATTTACTCACAGCGCTTGTCAAATCATTCCTTTTAAAAGCTGCACATGCCGTAAATCATTTTAACATCTGAAATACACTATCTGGCCAAAAGTATCCGGACACCTAGTGGTATGGACTTAGAGCGTCCTGAGGCACATATGAATATGATATCGGTCCCCTTTTTGCACCGACTGCAGCCTGCACATGTCTGGGAAGACTTTCCAAAAGTTTTTGATAGGTGGCCGTAGCAATTCACTCCCAGGCGTCCATCACAGCTTAAGTGAGTGCTTGCAGTGTGGATGGTCGATTTGGCTGGCTAAGTAATATGTGCTCTAATTCGTCCTAAAGGTGTTCTATGGGATTTAGATCGGGGCTCTGAGAAGGCCAGTTCAGTTTTTGGAAATCCATTTCGTCTAACCACGTCTGTACAAGCCTGGATGTGTGAATGGAGCAGTTATCCTGCTGGAAGAGAAATGGACTTTCCTCGAAATATTGCCATAGATTTGGGAGTGCAGCATTGTCCAGAATGCCCACATACATCGCAGAGTTCATGTTTCCGACCACAGGAAGTAACGGACCCAGGCAAAAACACGAGAAACACCCCCACACCATTATACTGACACCACCAAACTTAACAGTCAGCACAATTAGTCACGCAAAAAAAAGTTCGCCGGGCATCCACCAAACCCAGACGCGTCCATCCGACTGCCAGACTGTGAAGCGAGATTCATCAGTCCAAAGAACAGTTTTCCACACGTCCACAGTCCATTGACGTTGAGCTCTGCAACATTGCAATCGATGCTTCGCATTCTGTGGAGTGATGTTCGGCTTGTGAGCGGCTCCACGACCATCGAATCCCAAGTTGTTTAACTCTCGACGAGCAGTCCTGATGCTAACACTAACGCTTGATGAACTTTGGAACTCCTGAGAAATTTCCACCAACGAGGACTTGCGATTGTTTTTCACTACCCTTTTTGGGAGTTCTGTGGCTGCGTTCACGACGTTTTTTCGGCCTACCACACCGTTTTTCTGCAGTTTCATTGCCTCGATGTTTCCAATTCACAATTACATCACTCACAGTGGATTTATGCTTCTTTAGAATGTCCGCTATCTCACGAGCGGATTTCCCACAAAGGTGGCATCTCACTATACTGCCACGACTGAACTCACTAAGCAATGAGTAAGTGAACTCACTTACTCATTGCTTCACAAACGAATACATACAACCTGACAAACCACTAGCAACACTTTTATAGCTTTCGATTACGCATCAAATTGCGTCACCCGCCAGAATCACTTTTTTAGGGGGTGTCCGGATACTTTTGGATAGATAGTGTAGCAAGCCTGTGTTATTAAACATTTGAAAGTAGGTATACTGCGTCGTTACAAACAGTGTTATACATTTTTATTTATGTAAAACTTATATGTTTCATAATTCCTATAAGCACTAGCCATTTACTTGCGAAACCAATGTATATAGAAAGTTCTAGTAAAAAGCCCACTTCTTAGGATGGAACACGGACTTTAAAAATATTTGCATTAATAATTCGTCGAATAACTTCGTCGAACAATCAGTACAAAATTCACGGGCACTAACGGCCAGTAGCGAGCTTATAACAATCCTCTCAGTACATAATCTTTTACAGCTGTATTTCTCACACAAAATAAAACACTTCGACAGGCAAAAATTCGGTGCAAACTTGTGAAGGAAATCGTTAAACAGTTCCTCGGATTTAGCAATGAAATATTTACACGCGGCACTAAAAAAAAATACAGCTTCTAAAACAAGCAAAATATACCTTCCTTGTAGTACAATTCACAGCGCAATAAAGCAAATTAACTCAAGGGGAGCTCGATGACAACTGCACTGTTCGGTCTGTGCTGCCTCATATTTATAGGTATCGCAGAAGCTAGGAGAAATTTCTCGAAATGTCCGCATAAAGCGCGAATTTTTATTGCGTCAAATTACGTTTTAATCGCGCCAAATGTCCGAAATGGCGGCACGCTTGGCGACTTTTTGGCGAAATATCGAAACAATTTGGCGCCAAAAATAAGTTCCGAAAAGCGAATTTAGTTAAGCTCTAGCATCAATTTTTCTCGAAATTTCTAGAAAGCCCAATGTTAACCATTGGGGAAACCCCAAACCCCATAACCCGCGTTCTAATTAACCCATTTTGATGAAACAAAATGCAAAAATTTAATTATTTGACCCAAAGAATACGAATTTTAGACTACTTTTAACCTTTGGAAGGCAGAATAAACCGAAAATTTGCAACAGTATTATCCGAATATACAAATATTGCATGATTAAGACTTTTTTCTGAATCTTTCATAATTCTTATAGGATAATGGATTGTGAATGAGTGTAGTATGACAAAAAAAAAGACTTTTAAATTTATAAAATACTTGAAATAAAGGTTTTCAAAGATAGCAGTGTACAATTAATTAAAGTAACAGCCTTATATGAGAAATACGTTTCAATGTGTTACAAAAATATGGTAGTGGGTGTACGATAATGTAGTCCAACAAACCCGAAAAACGAATATAACACTTCATTCGCTGAAACGAAGCAATATATCTCAAAATAAATACAGCAATTTTAACACATATTACAGCGAATCCTTAAAATAACACGGCAATAACATTATTCAAACAGCAATATCAATTGTACGCGTTGCTCTCAGCATCCGCAGTCTGTCACACACTGACGGATGGAATGTTCTTGTAGGAGTGCCCTGGACACTACGCCTCTAACTCCAGTAGTTATCCATCTTCGTAGAGTAGTTTCATCTTTTCACGTCCCTAAAACATGATGGGTGGTTCAGTTAAGTATCAGTTAAGTGCAGTAAGAAGTGATCTACCTGATCATTCCTGCCGGTAAAAAGTTAAATGTTAAAATAGGGTTAGGATTTTTTTTTCTTACTATCAAAATCTTTGATGTAATTACTACCAAGGGGCAAAAGATGTTTAAAGGATAGTGAGTCCACAGTATATAAAATATATTGTTAATAGTTGGGCATGCCACGGCTTAGGGTATATTTTCGATGTGCATCAGGTATATCAAGAGAAGGAGAGCAGTTGGCAAGAACCGCCCTCGGTTGTTGTTGCTGTTAGATGGATCGCGAAAGTCGCAATTCCCTAGTTCGTCGAGAATGTCATTGTTGATGTTAGTTATGTTGTTTTAAAATTTGACCACAAGTCCGTGGATTGTGTATTTAATCGGCTCGATGGCCAGGACATTTTGACCGGCAGTGTTTCTTAGGAAGGGGGTCCCCTTTACGGATTTTTCTGAGTATTGCATTATATTTCGGATTTTTCTAACTATTGGACAGATAGGAGGCGATTTAGCTACGAAAGACCGAGACTGCGTAAGTAGCTCTAACTCACTATGAAAGCGACTTCTTCATTTACAGACTTAAAAGCGGATGTGACGTCACATTGGATATAGCATCAATTTTTTCATTACGCTTTTCCAGAAACTTCTTTCCTAATTGAGATAGTACTAAAATTCCACAACTTGCGAGAACTTTGTTTTTGCCGCCAAAGTCGCCAAATTTTTCGCCAAGTCCACAGAATTGTTCCAAAATTTTTTGTTAAAGTTTAGGGGTACCTACTCCTTTCACTTGTAGCAATGCCAGTGCAAAGCAATTTCCCCCCGCAATACACATTATCGCGGGAAAGCAATATTATAATTTTGTAGCAAATGTTCTTTTTAACAAAGCAGTATTAAATAATTTGAGACAATTTTAATTAAAAAATATTATTTAATAACTAAACTGGAATACAAACGTAAGCAAGTTTATAAATTTTAAAACTAATTTTCTCTGTAGCTAGTATTGTACTCTTCATTAAATGTATCAGTTTTGAAATGTTGCCAGATGATGTGTATCAGTTCATCTCAACACTTCCTACCAAAGTACAATGAGCCAATTTTTCGTTTAATACAAAAGTATCTCAAAAGTAAATATGAAGTTTTATCTTGTTTATCGTCATCAAAATCAATTTAATTCAAAAGTTGAGTAGTTGCCAAAAGATGTTCTGTCCAAAGTTAACTGCTGCAGTACAGCTCAAATATAGGATGTCAGATAATCGGTTACCTTTTGCCAAATACGTCTGATGACCCTTTCTGGGAATTTAGAGATAAAGCACTCTTTTTCTGATCTCTCAACACTTTTAACAGCTTTATATATATATATATATATATATATATATATATATATATAAAGCACGTTAATACATTATATATTGTTACGAATTTTCGGGGCAACCCGCTGCTCTGGGGCTTAAAATGATTTAAAATTCGTATTCTACGCTTCAAATAGATAAATTTTGCTTTTTGTTGCATCAAAATCGGCCAATTAGAACCGGAGATACGGAGGTTTCGCTTTCCCATATGTTTTTCTATGGGCTTCTAGAAATCTCTAGAAATATTAGTCCTAGAGCTTAGATCTCTTCACTTTTGAAGACTTATTTTTGGCGCCAAATTTGGCGATATTTCGCCAAAAGTCGCCAAGCTTGGCGACTTTTTGGTCATTTGGCGCGATTTTCCCAATGGGGCCTGGAAGTTGTTTTTCCTGCATTAAAAACGCATAATAACCTAACATTTCTCTTCTATGACGTAATCAAAATTCACGCTTTATGTAGAACCCTCGAGAAATTGACTTTTCTGGAAACCTCTTGTACCTCCTGCGCCGGCTATTTATAGAAGAGCGCGTCGCCCCGACAGTCAGTGCGAGCTGAACGCTCGATGTGTGAATAGCTCTCGGTACGTTTGTGTGAATTGATAGTGCTATAGAAGCTGTGTTTTAGCTTGTTTTGTGAAGCTGTTTTCAAAGTGCTGTGTGTAAATTCTTCATTGCTGTGTCTTAAGGGATTGTGTACTATATCCCTTGAATATTTCTACGGAATTTTTGCCTGTGAAAGTGACTTATTTTGGTGTGAGAAATACAGCATTTGTGAGAGCTTCTGATCCAAGCGGATTGTTAAAAGCACGTTATTGCTAGATTGTGCTTGTGAATTGTGTACAGCTGATTGTACTACGAAGATCTAGAAGCAATAAAGTTTGTGTTCCATCCTGACAAGTGACTTTTTACTTGAACTTTTTACACCAACAGGACTTTAGAACGACGAACCCAAGGAGTAGCAGAGTAATTCCGCAACATTTGGTGTCAGAATCGGGGTTCTAAATAAAGACTTTAATTTTCCAGTTTATGGTTTTGACTAGACAAAAAATGGAAGAACAACTTCAAAAGCTCATGAATATGATGCAAGAAATGAAAGCCGGACAAGACGAGATGAAAGCCGGACAAGACGAGATGAAAGCTGGACAAGAACAGATGAAGGCGGATTTAGAGAAGAAAATTGAAGCAGGACAGACCGATTTAGAAAAGAAAATTGAAGCCGGACAGACCGATTTAGAAAAGAAAATTGATGCCGGACAGACCGATTTAGAAAAGAAAATTGAAGCCGGACAAGAACAGATGAAAGCGGATTTAGAGAAGAAAATTGAAGCCGGACAAGAAGGAATGAAATTGGGATTGGAGAAAATGGAGACTGCTTTGGGAAAATTAGAGAAATTCGAAAAGAGTGTGCAGGAAAATCAAGAGATAATGGAGAAAAGAATGTCGCTCATAGAAGAAACTCAAACGAAATATGAACAAAGAATTGAAGGAAAAATAGAAGAAAATGTTAAGGAATTGCAGCAAGATATTTGCAGAATGCGGGAAGAATTTAAGAATAAAATTGAGGAGAAACTAGACTGGAAAGAAAATATAGTTTCGAAAATACATGAAGAATGTGAAGCTAAAATTGAAGAAAAATTGGACTCTCTCGTAAAGCTGGGAAAGTTACCGGAAAACATCAGACTGTCGTCACGCCGCCCAGCAGTGAAACTTACCACTTATGACGGAAAGACTCCCTGGGAAGCCTACAAGACCCAATTTTTAATCGTCGCCAAAGCCAATGGTTGGAGCGAGTCCGAGAAAGCGGACCAACTGGCCGCTTCCCTTAGCGGAGATGCAATTAACGTATTGCAAACTATTGGAGCGACGAAGATAGGAGATTTTGACGCCCTCGCAAGTGCCTTGGAGATGAAATTCGGAGAGAAGTGCCTGAAAGAATATAGTAGAATCCAACTTAAGTCAAGGATGCAGAGATCTGGCGAGACCCTCCAAGAGCTGGCTTCCGATATAGATAGGCTGTGTCATATAGCCTATGGCAGTTATCCTGATAATGTTCGAGAAGAAGTTGCAGTACAACATTTTATTGAAGGCCTCGTGGACTCTGAAATTCAGAAAGCATTGATCTTGGCGGATTATAAAGATCTCAGGTCTGCCCTCGTATTCGCCATGAAGCTAGAGGCAGCTCAGCTGGCCGTAAGAAAAGAGCGGCATAATGTTAGAGCTGTGTCATTCCAGGAGCCTACGGATGGAGAAATGGAGAGATTAGAGAATAAATTAAAGACCCTGGAAAATCTGGTGGAACGACAAGAACAGTCAGAGCCAAGAAAAGTGAAATGTTGGAGGTGCAACAGCGAGGGGCATTTACGAAAATACTGCGACGCACAAAAGAACTCTCGTCGTAAAGATCGCAGTTATCAACGCACCAGAGAAGCCCATGAAGGAAGACAGAAAAGAGACGACTTTCAGGAACAGAGGCTGAGGGATAATCAAAAGCCCCGTTTGAAAGTCTTACAGATTTCATCAGTGAATGGCGGCAGTGATGGACTATTCGTACTGGGATACGTTAATGGTTCCCCATGCCACATGGTGATTGATACTGGAGCGAACGTAACCATCATAAGGACGGATCTGGCCAAGAAACTGAACTTGAAGATTATCTGGACTCCGCCCTCGCTGACCCTCCAGACTGTGACAGGTGACAAGATCGAAGTGGGCGGAAAAGCGCAAGTAGAAATCACGTTTGGAAATGCCAGATACGACCATGTGGTATATGTCGCCAATATTACAGACTCTTTTATTCTCGGACTCGACTTTTTAAAATCGCACAAATTTAACTTGGACTTTAAGAATAATGAGCTTCGTTCAGACTCAGAAGAAATAGCTGCGTTCGATATTAGAAACGAAACTGTTTTGCCTGTTCAGCAAATAATAGCCCAGACTGATATCACTCTACCTCCCAGAACTGATTCCATAATTTCTGGAACAGTAAAAGAAAGCAATAAATTCCGCTTTGGATTAATCGAACACCCAAGCAATAGTGATTCCGTCAGAGGAGTACTTGTGGGAGCAACACTTGTGGACTTGTCGAGAACGGAAATTCCAGTTAGAGTAGTAAATGTGACGGACAAGTCGAAGGTGATAAAGAAAAATGAAGTGTTGGCGACATGCACTCCTGTTACCTGCATTAATAAGAACACCAACCAAACGACAGCTAAATCTTCCGAGTGCCTGACGAAGGAATTATTACAAGACGTGGAGTTAACGGCAGAACAGAGAAGCGCTGCGGAGAAAGTAATAGCTGAATTTGAAGACCTCTTCTCTCGTACTTCCGGTGACTTTGGCCGTACGAGGTTAACGCAGCATAAAATAGACACAAGCAGCCATTCTCCCATCAAGCAACATCCTAGGCGGCTGCCGTTTGCTAAGCAAGAAGAGGTGAACCGACTTTTAGAGGAGATGCAGCGTGATGACGTCATCGAGCCATCGACTAGTCCGTGGGCCTCGCCGATTGTTTTGGTCCGAAAGAAAGATGGTTCCACCCGGTTCTGTGTTGACTACAGACGTCTGAATGACATTACCAAGAAAGACAGCTACCCTCTTCCCAGGATAGACGACACATTGGACACTTTATCGGGAAACGAATGGTTCTCCACTCTGGATCTCAAGAGTGGCTACTGGCAAGTAGAAATCCATCCCGATGACCGTGAAAAGACTGCGTTCACCACGGGACAAGGATTGTGGCAGTTCAAAGTTATGCCTTTTGGACTCTGCAACGCACCGGCTACATTCGAGCGTCTAATGGAGACAGTGTTGAGAGGACTTTCCTACGAAGCATGTCTCGTTTATTTGGACGATATCATCATCGTCGGAAGGACTTTCGAAGAGCATCTCGAGAACATTCGAAAGGTACTACAGAAATTAAAAGAGGCAAACTTGAAACTAAGTCCAACGAAGTGTAATTTGTTTCGTCGGGAAGTACGTTACCTCGGGCACATAATATCCGCCCACGGAGTCCGAACCGATCCCGAAAAGACGTCCGCAGTCCAGAACTGGAGTCGTCCCGAGAATATCCACGACTTAAGAAGTTTTCTCGGTCTGTGTACTTACTATCGAAAATTCGTGAAGGGCTTTTCTCAAATTGCGAGACCTCTTCACAAATTGACCGAGACTGGACAGAAATTTCTATGGACTGAGGAATGTGAGGACGCATTCAACGAACTGAAGACGGCTTTAACATCTTCGCCGATCTTGTCGTATCCTCACCCTGACAAGCCATTTATCCTGGACACAGACGCAAGTAAGGAGAGTGTCGGTGCAGTTTTGTCCCAGGAGATAGATGGCCAAGAACACGTCATTGCTTACTGGAGCAAATGCCTTTCAAAGGCAGAACGTAACTATTGTGTTACGAGAAAGGAACTCCTTGCTATCATTAAGGCCGTGGAGCACTTCCATCATTACCTGTACGGCCGAAAGTTCCTGCTCCGAACGGACCATGCCTCTTTAACCTGGCTTCTAAATTTCAAGAATCCGGAGGGCCAAATAGCCAGGTGGATACAGCGACTACAAGAATATGACATCGAGATACGTCATCGGAAAGGGTCATCTCATGGAAATGCAGATGCTTTGTCGAGAAGGCCCTGCATAGACAGTTGTCGCTATTGCTCCAGGGCAGAGAAAAATTACCATCTGAAACATCCCGCTGTCCGCCAAGTTACATCATCGGCATCATCTCAAGATCCCTGGAGTGACGAAAATGTTCGGGCGGACCAATTAACAGACAGCGACATCAAACCTATTGTGGAATTTATGGAAAAATCCAGCGCTAAGCCCAGTTGGCAAGAAATATCATCTTACAGTCCGGCAACAAAACAGTACTGGGCTTTATGGGATTCGCTTCGCCTGAGAAATGGAGTCCTGTATCGTAAATGGGAGTCGGACGACGGCAAGATGCTCCGATGGCAGTTGGTACTCCCTCGCTCGAGGATTCCGAAGGTTCTAGAAGAACTTCATAATGGCTTAACTGAGGGCCATTTTGGCGTAATGAAGACCCTGCAGAAAGTTCGCGAGCGCTTCTACTGGGTTAGGGCTCGAGCCGACGTCGAAAAGTGGTGTCAAGCTTGTGACGCCTGTGCCGCCCGCAAAGGCCCGAAGAAACGAAGCCGTGGAAGACTACACCGTTATAATGTAGGAGCGCCTTTTGAGAGGATTGCCCTCGACATCCTGGGACCTCTTCCGCGAACTTCGGATGGCAACAAATACATCCTAGTTGTCATTGACTACTTCTCTAAATGGCCCGAAGCGTTTCCTATTCCCGATCAAGAAGCTACGACCGTAGCAGAGGTATTGGTGCAAGAATGGATTTCCAGATATGGAACCCCTCTGCAACTTCATTCCGACCAAGGAACGAACTTTACCTCTGCAGTCTTTAAAGGACTATGCCAACTTCTCGGAATGGACAAAACCCAGACTACGCCTTTACACCCACAATCCGACGGCATGGTGGAGAGGTTCAATCGTACAATTTTGAACAACCTCTCGCTCCTGGTATCTAGGAATCAAGAGGACTGGGACAAGAAACTCCCCCTGTTCCTGCTGGCCTATAGGAGTGCCGTCCATGAGACTACCGGCTTCACACCTTCCCAGATGCTGTTCGGCAGAGATCTTCGTCTTCCCGCCGATCTACTGTTCGGCCGCCCTCCAGATGCGCCTTCATCGCCAGAGGAGTACGTGGGAAACCTTCGGGCACGGTTTGAAGATGTACATCATTTTGCTCGGGAGCGGATCAACCTGAACACGGAAAAGATGAAGACTCGCTACGACACGAAGGCTACGGGACACGAGTTCAACGCAGGTGACAAAGTTTGGCTATGGAATCCTACTCGACGGAAAGGCCTGTCTCCCAAGCTGCAATCGCCGTGGGACGGTCCTTACACAGTCCTAAACCGGCTGAATGACGTCATCGTACGGATTCGTAAGTCACCAAACTCGAAGCCAAGAGTTGTACATTACGATCGGCTTGCCATCTACCGCGGTTGTAATTAGCTCAGACCATGGTCACTATGGCGTAATTCCTCCTTTCTTTCAACTCTCATTTCTTTCCTGTCTTTCCCTTCTCTTCCTCTTTCTTCAACTCTCTTTCTCTCACCACTTACGCCATGTTTAGTGTACATATTTGTATTATATTGGATTTTATTAATGTGTATTTGTTATTACATTGATTACTTATTACAGTGTAATTATTTATTATGATGATTATTTATTTATTAATGTGTATTTGCTTATTGTGCTTGATTACTTGCTTGAATTATGTTCTTAAGATCTTGTTAAGTGTTATACAGTGTAGGTACCTGTGTGGCCTCCTAACTAGGGATTGTACTGCCCGGGACGTGCAGTCCTTGGGAAGGGGGCAATGTTACGAATTTTCGGGGCAACCCGCTGCTCTGGGGCTTAAAATGATTTAAAATTCGTATTCTACGCTTCAAATAGATAAATTTTGCTTTTTGTTGCATCAAAATCGGCCAATTAGAACCGGAGATACGGAGGTTTCGCTTTCCCATATGTTTTTCTATGGGCTTCTAGAAATCTCTAGAAATATTAGTCCTAGAGCTTAGATCTCTTCACTTTTGAAGACTTATTTTTGGCGCCAAATTTGGCGATATTTCGCCAAAAGTCGCCAAGCTTGGCGACTTTTTGGTCATTTGGCGCGATTTTCCCAATGGGGCCTGGAAGTTGTTTTTCCTGCATTAAAAACGCATAATAACCTAACATTTCTCTTCTATGACGTAATCAAAATTCACGCTTTATGTAGAACCCTCGAGAAATTGACTTTTCTGGAAACCTCTTGTACCTCCTGCGCCGGCTATTTATAGAAGAGCGCGTCGCCCCGACAGTCAGTGCGAGCTGAACGCTCGATGTGTGAATAGCTCTCGGTACGTTTGTGTGAATTGATAGTGCTATAGAAGCTGTGTTTTAGCTTGTTTTGTGAAGCTGTTTTCAAAGTGCTGTGTGTAAATTCTTCATTGCTGTGTCTTAAGGGATTGTGTACTATATCCCTTGAATATTTCTACGGAATTTTTGCCTGTGAAAGTGACTTATTTTGGTGTGAGAAATACAGCATTTGTGAGAGCTTCTGATCCAAGCGGATTGTTAAAAGCACGTTATTGCTAGATTGTGCTTGTGAATTGTGTACAGCTGATTGTACTACGAAGATCTAGAAGCAATAAAGTTTGTGTTCCATCCTGACAAGTGACTTTTTACTTGAACTTTTTACACCAACAGGACTTTAGAACGACGAACCCAAGGAGTAGCAGAGTAATTCCGCAACAATATATAATGTACTAAATATAAAAAAAATTATTTTTCTTGCCTTAGCTCTTTATGTATTAGAGATAAGTAGGCAATGCAAATTGAAAAAAATGTTCAAAATAAGGTCGGAAAAAACACCTTTAAGAAAAAAAATCCTCTCGTTGATTTACAAAAAGTGACACTTTTTAAATTTTTATACAAACCCCGTACAAAAAATTCACAAACAGTAAATTGTGCTTCTTACCTTAATGAGGTGATGGACCGAATTTAAGCCTATCATCATAGAACATCTCAGAGATACCCTTATAGAAAGATGATCACGTGCTATACGTCATTTTGAATGTAAACGTTTATTGCTAGAATAAATAAAGATTGTCTTTCTTAATTTCTGTTCGACCCCTGAAAAGCGACCATTCGACGAGATTTTTTTTACCTTTGAGAGCTATTGAAAAGAGCATTAATTCAGCGTCATATTTATCTTCATATCTCTGGTATTTTTTATTATATCATTCTCAAATCTTGTGTATCACCTCGTTAGTGTATGGGACGCATTTTACTAATTGGGGATTTTTTGTACAGGGGTCGTATACAAATTTAAAAAGTGTAAGTTTTTGAAAATGAACGAGAGGAACATATTTTGTAGCATAGTCTGTTTTCTGACCTTATTTTTTTTTCAATTTGCATTACCCACTTATCTCTAATAAACAGTTAATTAAAGCCCGTTACCACATTTTTGGGAACCCTGTATATATATATATATATATATATATATATATATATTAAAAGGAACCGGATTGTTTTGATAAGATTATGAAATATGGTATGTACGTGAATTTTTACTGTAGATGCTACATTAGAAACATTCTCCAAAATTCGTAAATTATGAAGAGTAGTGAGACAAAACGTTCTTTTAACATATCTCAGTGATTAAAAAAAAGAGTTCATAAAATTTTTCCTGTAGTACAGAATACTTACGAACATCTAAAATTCATTTTCAGGACATTTTTAAAGTAGACATGAAGGTAGAAGGTGATCATCTTTCATGAAAAAAAAAATGCTTTTCAGGAATTTTTCGTTTAAAATGTAATAAGTGTAAATTCTATGTTTATTTCTAGCTTGTTTTTTATCAAAATTTTTTTGAAAATTTACTTATTTGAATTTTATTAATAATAAAAAAATAAGTAAAAGTAAAATAAATAAATAAATAAAATAAAACTTTACGTCACATTTCAGCTAATAGTTATAAATTATGTTAAAAACAAAAATCATAAAATCAGGTCTAGATTGTATGAAGCTTTATAGTTCAAGACATGTTTTAGTTAGCAACAATATAGGCGCATTTTAGTAAACTCTTGAATTTGAAAAATGAAGTTTTTTCTCAGATGATTTACGATAAAATTATATTTTGAAAATTGCAAATATAAATTCTAAAAATTATAAATCGTCTTACTTGATCTTTAAGTATCAATTTTTGTATATAACAGAAAAATTAAAATTTCTACTATAGTCAGACGGAGTACGGGCTGACCTATACTACTCAATTTACGCTAGTGCTGAACCGCGATATATATTAATATAAATATATAAAATAATATACCAAGATATTAGAAAAACAAACTCTCCTAGTGCCTAGGCTGTGACGAAAATTTCCAGATTTCGCAATAATGCATCTAAAATTTATATAATTCAGAACGGGTATCGCAATATGTTTCAAATTTAAAGCTTGTCGTAATATTAATGCCTTATTTTTCCTGATTAAAAATCTTTCTATAAAAATTCCTTTCATTTTTTTTAATTATAAATATGCTTGTAAATGGGAACTCAAAAAGTAACTTTAAATGTTTCCCATTACCAAGATGCACAGAGGGCTAAGAAATATAATTTAAATATTCAGTAATGCTGTGCTCAAGTATTGTATAGTCGAAAGAAAGAAAATACAAAGAAAAAACAATAGGGAGTATTGATTTAAGACCAGCCTATTTATTTCAGCTGCCTGTATGTATTGCACACATGATGCCCATTGCCAGAACCAAACCTATTGCCGGAGGTACAGAAATTTTTGAAGAGGCCATTTCAATGAGGCTCTTTTTAGTGCAGCTAATTGCTTGTTTTCCGTTCTTTATGCATTTCAATGACATGTCTAGTATGGGTAAATTTCGTACCACTATTTGTCTTAAGATGATCGAGTGACACCGGGAATATCAGTTATGTTACTGTTCAACTATCTGCATGTTTTAAGGCATGCTTTCATTCTGCACAATAATTTTGAAATGAGCTAAATTTTGCTATAATGCATTCAAAGGAACTTTGAATTAATTTTTTGTTGAAATGTGAAAAGAAGTATAGGTATGAGCTGGTTAGAACTGATACAAATTCTAAATAAATACTTTGTAACAAAAACCATATAAATTTAGCATTTTTAACTGTGTTTTTAAATATTTTCCAGAATAAAAATGATGACCATTTTTAATTTTTAAATTTGATAGTAAGAAAAAAAATGCCCAACCTAAATTATTTATTCATAAAGCAGTTTACTGCGTTCCTCGATTTTACACAAACAACCAAATCGGATAAATTTCTTACATTAAGATGGGGCTGGATCTGACATACCGATAATTAGTTTTTGCTTAAACTCAAGCTACACAGTATCAAACGTGTAAAAGTTATTACCCGCAATACCATTCTAAAAGAGACAGGATCTTTAGGAAGTTTTATGGGTAGGATTAACTCAACAGTAAATACTTTTATAACTGCATTTAACGACGTAATTTCATGTTTAATAGACATATATTGCTTATTATGTTGCAACGTAATGAAGATGTAAAAGGTGTTGGAAGTATTGGCAGTGAACGTTATTGAGCTTAAACAAAATTTCAGTACCGTTATTTTGAAGAGCAAAATCTTTAAACTTACTATTTTTAAAGTATTCGCAAATAATAATGTTTTCATGATGCATACAAAATTCATTTCTTCTTCTTCTTCTTTCATTTACATATTTATTTAGCATTTTTCAATTTCACTAAAATTTAAAGAAATATTTTCTGCTTATGAAAAATTGCATTAATGTTCAAATACAAGAATCACATATGCGCTGCTGAATCAAACTTCATTTAAATTTTGTACACTCGCTAAATAGAGAATATTCAAAATAGAAATCGCATCTTAAATAAAATCTTAAAAAATAATGGAATAGTCTCATACCTCATATCACTTATTTTTATCCATAACAGTTCCCCATATTTTCCAATTTAAAGGACATTGTAAGTAGTACTATAGGTCGTATTGTCGCAGAATTTTGATGAATTCATCTTCTAATCATCCACTTATGAAATGTGCATAGCTCAAGAAGTATATGATATATGACGCTTCAGCTTGACTGAACGTTCCCCAGAAGATATATCAACCATTTACGTAAAGCTGGGCCTCACCGTTCCTCATAATGTCCCAGTGCCACGTGGTTATAACTGCATGTAAAGGAACTGTACACGTACCTACCGTCGTTTAAGACGTGTAACGGATTCTTTAGAATATGAAATGTTTCCAATATTGTTCGTTCATACCATCCTAGCATTTTTTTAGAGAAGCGACAAATTCGGAGTTATTTTCCTGCAAAAACCCGTAATATTCTTCAGCTGTTTAACGGAGACATTGAGATTCGTGAAAAATTCCTCCTGCATCCACATTCATGAATAAAGTCAATGCTGGCTGAACTTTGTCCATTCTATAAACATATAGAGATGTAGAATATTTGCATTTTAACTATTTATGGAATGTTGAGCTAATCCAAACAGCCCACCTTCCGGTAATTATATATATATATATATATATATATTGCAAATTTACTACATCAACGGAAGAGTATATTACCTAAATTTTGTTCCATTATTACATTAATATTATACAGATTATATAGTGTGGTTCAAAATCAGAAGGACAACATTTTAGGGGGGAGGGGGTGGACACACCAAGGCAGTTTGGAATCACATTGACATTTGTAGTCGGAAATGCCGTCTTCGCTCACCTATAAGTAATCAGTTAGGAAGGAGTGTTGTAATGTACGTATAATTTAATGGGATATCCTCCGACTATTTTATCTAGGTAATGAAAAAAAAAATTCTTAATTACCAATTTTGTCAAGCGAAGTTTGTGAAGATCCATTATTTATTTATTTATTTCAAAAACTTTGGTTGGAAAGTTCAGTATTACTTAAACACTTCTTCTAAAGGGGTTATTAATAGGTACATGAAGACGATATTTCCGCCCTCACATCGCTATGTGATTCAGAACCGTCTTGTGTTGTAGCCTACCTCGCCTAGAAATTTGTCACTCTTATTTTGAATTATCCTGTATTATGCGATGGCGGCAAACAAATGCAGCATTTCGGAGATGTCAAACAGTTTATGTTTACGGTGACACAGAGGTATCGGAGCCATCAACGGAATGCACCACCAACCTACTGTGCAAATGCCTCAAGTTAATAGAGGCACGAATGCATCTCAGAGGAGCTTGCATAAGTCCCGTGTGCATGTGCTGTGCGCAGTCGTGAACAAAATTACCATTGATTCATTATCTGATTGAACTTCACCGATCACGAAGTTAGGGAATTTGAACTGTGCATGGTTGATAAGGCTGCATCCTCTTGGTGGTAGAAATCCTTCTAAAATATGCATTGTTAATTTATGGTTAATGAAAAAGGGAGATTTACCAAAAAAAATTTTTCAATAAAATTAAAGATATGAAATACAAAGTCCCACTAATTAATCACACCTATTATTTTAATTGTTTTTATTTGTGTTTTCAAAAATGTAGATTTCATTCTTTCTCTATATGAGATATCTGGACAATGCAAATTAAAAAAAAATGTTAAAAATAAGGTAGGAAAAAAAAAGACTATAACAAGAAAAAATTCCTCTCATTCATTTTCAAAAGTTACGCTTTTTAATTTTGTATACGATCCCCGTACAGAAAAATATTCCCAATTAGTAAAGTGTGCCTTTACGCCAATGACGTGATGCATAAAATTTGAACACTATATTCTGTTATCTGTCAGAGAAATGAAGATAAATATATGCTTATTTAAGCCACTTTTCCATGGCTCTTGAAAGGAAACCATCTCGTCGAATTATCGCATTTCTAGGATCGTTCATTTTTTTTCCCTAGCAATAAACCTTTACATTGAAATTCGTGTATAGTCCTAACCGTGTTTGTTACATCTCTGAGACGTTTTAAGTTGAAAATTTGAATTTCACCTAATAAATCTATAAGGGTTATTTAATAACTGAGATATTTTTTTGTACGAGGGTCATATACAAATTTGAAAAGTGTAACGTTTTAAAAATCAACGGGAGTTTTCTTTTTCTTATAGTCTTTTTTCCTACCTTATTTTGTACATTTCTTTTTCAATTTGCATTGTCTACTCGCCTCTAAAGGATTAAAGCGTGTTACCACCTTTTTTGCACACCCTGTATGCTATCTGTGTAACTGTATACATTTTTTACGCTAAATGCTGAAGAATCTCAGAAAATTCTGTTTTCTTTGTTATTACTACATTTAATGTTCCGAATAAGAATATAACATACTACGAAGGCGACGTTAATCGCATAAGTATTGGCTCAACACATCTCTGTTTGAACAGAGGGTTCCAAATTGCATCTAAAAATGAGCGAGGACCCTAGTAGAAAGCCTTTTTGTAAAGAACCTCTTCCCAGATATTTTTGTTCCATTCAAAAGATTAGTATCCCTTTGGGTAGCCGAGATAAGAGGAAAAACTGTCTTTTATAACCTCGTTTTTTTTTCTTAATAAAGTATTATGTAGTTTCATAAAGGTGGCCAAAATAATCTGGTTTGAGAATTGCTATTTCTTGCAATACGTTTAGAGCTTAATCTGCTTTATGGTTCCAAAAGTACATTAAACCAATAAATTTAATTGTTGTTAAACATTCTATGCTGTTCTTTAACTTCGTATTGCGGGGAATTGAGTAACCTAAATTTGTTTTAAATTTTGTTTTAAGTAAAATAGTGATATGTACAAAATAAAGATCGCTGTAATAATCAAAACACTTATGCTTTAACAAATTTGTTTGATATTTAAAATATAGTTTATTTATGTGATATTTACGAAATAAAGATCAATTAATAATAGAAATACTTATTCTTTAACAAATTTGTTTGATATTTAAAATATAGTTTATGTGATATTATAGTGATATTTACAAAATAAAGACCAATGTAGCAATCAAAATTCTCATGCTTTAATAAAGTTGTTTAATATTTAAAATATAATTTATTTATGTGATATTATAGTGATAATTACAAAATAAAGATATTTAATTATCAAAATACTTGTGCTTTAAAAATTTGTTTGATGTTTACAGTTTATTCTAATTTCTTATTTATTTGTGTTATTTCAGTTTATTTCGTAATTTTCGTTAGCAACATTTTGTTCATTTTAATAATTAAACGATGCAGGAAAGTTTTAAAATGTATTACAGTTTACTGAAGCGATGGTATTTCCTATTTACTCTTCTTAGTTCTCCAGCAGAGTAAATTAAATACATATGGCCTGATTAAAAGGCTTACAAAGAAGAGACATGGTCATTCTAAAGCTATTTAAAAATGTATTGTCATACATACGTAGGTTTGAACAGAAAGAAAAAAAAAACTTCAGAATCATATGTATATGTTCATCGTATTTTAATAACTGCTTAAAAGGTTCATTCTTGTGTCTCTCCATAAAACGATTTTTACGTCTCCCGTGGACGTCACTGTGGGAAATTAACCAGCGTGTTCTGAAAAATCGAAGATAGCGTCACGCAAGCTTCTTCCACGTTCATCAGCGAGACTACTATATTGTACGCCAGGAATATTCATGAACAATACCATTATCCTGTGGTGACTAAATTGATTTGTTAGAAATACACAGATTCTAATAAATTATTGAAGATAATAGTGTCCGCGGCATCAATTTATTTATGCTTAAGAGTTTGAGAGCATATCACGTTGAAAATTACAGATTGCTTTAGAATGACTTCCTTAAGATAATGAACCATCGAATTTTGGATCAAAACATTGTCGGAATATTTTTAGTCTCACAGTTTCGATACAAAGTAGGCATACTTGGTAGGTAGTCTAAATAAAAATTTTATTTATTTATTTATTTATTTATTTATTTAAGGAACAACATATAAAAAATCTTAAACAACGAATACACATGTTAAAAATTGAATTTAATAAAATATAGATGACACTCGCTAATTTTAATTAACAAATTTTTCACAGCTACTTGATACTTACTACAAGTAAATAACGCATTATAAAAATTATACAGAGTATTGTATATTGACGCAATTTGTACTGTGAATTTTTATTGTAAATTACTGCTTTTAACATTAAAAGTAATTACACCCCCTTCAAAAAGTAATAGAGTAAAAGTCAAAATTCTAAGTTGGTTCCGTACATTAAAGACTATTTATCATAAATTATGAATATGGTAATGAATATTTGAAATTTTTCTTATTTCTTTCGGGTTGTGATTTTTAAAATCTAATTAAGTATTCGCAAGGCAAAATTGGAAATTTTGCTTAAACTCGAATACTCTTTTGAGAAGGTGTATAATTTAATAGCAAACCGAAAATAATGAAATAAATGAATAAATAAACTGATAATCCGTTCCAAATTTTACTAGATGTGGGCTTTTGGGATTTTATTATTATTATTACCACAGCTCTAATAATATAATTTTAATGCATTTCCAGTGTTTATAGTACAAAAAAATAATTAGTAATATACTGTCATAAAAACAATTTCACAACATACATTACATCTTATTTTAGGCTGCAATAATTTGCTATAGATTAAATATTGCTAAAATAACAAGCAAATGTTTAATTAGTCTTCATCTATTAACCCGAAATTACTGGCGCCTCTTTTTCACGCATCGTTACTCGTTTGGGTGTTAAGAACACAAGAAATTTCAAAATCTTCTTTTTAATGATTTTTTTCTAAATTAATGAAAATCTATTTTGGAAAAGTAGGAGACGTCTATTTAGTCACGCAATTTAATTTATAAAAATTATTTAAAACATATAAGGCTGAGGTTCATGTAAATTAAACCTAGAAGAATTTGAATTTGAAAGAAATAATTTTGCATATTTTCATAAAGTTAAACTAAATCACATTTATTAGTAAAAACCGTAAAATATCATTTATGGTAATCATAGTTAAATACTGTAAAGTAGTATTTTAGTCTGTTTAAAAACATTCAGAGCAGATTATAGTCGCATGTTTCAAGCACTTTCTTTTTCCTTTTCCTTTTTTTTAATCAATCAAAAAACAGATGTATCCTGTCACATGTTCTTCAAATAAGTTCTCTGAATCCGTAGCATTTTCTGATTACTCAATATGATGCTCTTCTTAAATCCGTTATTTGCTTCAGAATGAGTATTAATTTTTAGAATCAGCTGATATAATGTAAAGTAAGCAACGGATTCACCTTTTTTCCATCTTTCAAGGAGATTTTACCATATCTGAAAAGTGTTAAAAATATAAAATAAATAATAACAAACAAAAAAAATCCAAATAGTTTATTGCTTAAAATCAGTTTATATATATGTATATATATATATCGATAGATAGATAGATAGATTCAGCTTCGTTTTTTTTCCGAGAGTAATACAAAAGTGAATAATTTTCGTGACAAAATGAGCTGTTGCAATCGATATGACGTGATATTCATCACGGTCATCAGGCTTTTTTTTCCACAAATAAATCGTCTGCATGGATATAAGAAAGGCTTTCGAATGCAAAAGCTTCCGCTCGTTACGTAAAGAAATTTGATTTGGTATAGAAAAAAATTTAAATGATCTTATTTATTTTAGGTTGACGAAGGTTAAATATATTGAGTGTAAACATATTTTCGTCAATTGTTTTTCTAGTACCCGTTGAAATTACCTCCACAACAGGCTTTGACTTCTAGTAACGTATAATGTGCAGGTACCAAGAAAATTGCAGTCCTGGGTATCGTGCTTGAAAAGGTAAGAACATTTTGATATTGCTGGTGTGTACAAAAACCGTCGTGCGAGTGATTCAGGAGAGATTCATGTTAGATTTCACATGTGCGTACCCTAACATTAATTTTGTGGGATGACATAATTGTTAGTAAAGTTGAACAGAAGTGGATACTATTCACCAATCACCTTCGAATACTGAAATTGTTTCGTGAGGCTATCTGTTTAAGAATCTCTGACAAAATTACTAATACACAATAAGCTGACATAGATATTCTGTAAATAAAAAAATAAGTTTACTGAAATATATAGGTTTCATCTGAAATCTTCATTATGAAATATCATACATGCCCTTGAAAATTTTAGAAACAGAAACCATTCAAGTACAATATCGTCAGATATTTCTGAGGAGTACAAAAAAAAAGCACTCTCACGTTACTAAAACTAAAATAACAAACATCATATACGAAAAAAATGTGTGAAACATTCATTTATAAACTTCGATTAATTTGATCACCAACATTTAGACAGTTTAATTCTTTATACTGTCATTTATCCAGATGACTGCTTCAAGAGAACAACAACAAAAAAAAAAAAAAAAAAAAAAAAAAAAAAAAACGATAAAGAAAAAAAATGTATAAATCTGAATTGGATGTCCACTTATATTCTGAAAGGACAAAAGTAACACCCATTTGTGAACAAAAGAAAAGTTGTAAAGGATGTGCACATTCCCAACAAGAAGATAAAATAAATCTCAACACTTTATGCTAGATTAGGTATTTCTGAGAGATACCTTTGTATAAATATACACATGTGTGACAGATTATCTAAAGCTTTGGATTCATTTATCAACGCACCTACATCAAGGCTTTCAAGTATGAGTTATATATCTTTGATATGTCTTTGTAACCACGTGCAGGCTTTGTTAGTTTGTTCTATTGAAAGATTTCTTTGTGTCAACAATATATAATGTTCAGAAAGATATGTTAGTACTTCTGATCTGTTTATACTTTTCGTAAAACAATACATGACCTTTTGTGTTAAAATGTTAAATATTTCAGTATACATTTTAGTCTAATGGGCATATCTTCATGTTAAATCTAACATAGGTTTGTTTCTAAATTGTCTTTAAGTCTAATAATTGTCTGTTTTCACTTTGTCCCTTTTTCTACTGTACCTCACTGTTACATTACTTAATAATCCGCTTTAATTTATATTTATCCTTAAATAATATCATGAATATCGTCTACATGTAGTGTTTCTTTTTAAATATTTTGGATGCATGCGACATTTTTTTTTTGTTTGCATACTTCGGCCGACAGAGTTTTTTAATAACATTCGGAATGTAGCATTTTTTTGCTTGTTTGTTTCCGTTGTTATGGTAACACTAGGAATGGGTGATCTGCCTAGAATGGGGGTTCCTTGGACAAGAACTTTCTAGCAGCCCACTTTCTAAGGAGCCTTTCTTCAGCCGACTTTCTAAGGGGTCCTAACGCGTATTCCCGTGACATTTGTAGAAAACCGGCCACTACTCCAAACCGCTAGATCTACAAACCGCGCGATGGGGCCCGAACCCGGGACCGAAACACTTCAGCCGTCCGCTATTTTGAGTATCTTAGCATCGAAACTTCAGCGGTCCACTATTTTGAGTGTATATATATATATATATATATTCTCTGTTTCAGTTTATTAATTGGTATTAAGTGCTACCTGTAATTCCTTATTATGTAAGTTTATTTTTCACTTGCTCGATGGATTAACCTGGGATTCCATTTTATGTAAGTCAGCTATTCTATATATATATACATAATGTGAATTATATTTGTATTACTTTAACTAAAAATTAACCATAAATTGTTTAAAATTTAAGCTAGTTTCTATTTACAAATACTCTTTAACGTTTTGAGGTAACGATTTTGAGCTTTTACTATTCACTGTTTGCCAGTACTCTTTTTTTGGTTGTTTGGTTAAATAATATTGCGTTTATTTCGAAGATAATTTAGTAAAAAGAAATACATAAATTAAATTTTACAAGAAATTTGTTCTTATGAAAAAAATAGTAAAGTCATTTCAAAATCTAATCTCTTACTTTTAGCAAATTAAATTTGATTTAAAAAAATAGATTAAATGTTTTTATATTAAAGAAGTATAGTTGTTTTTATATTAGGAAGTATAGTTGTTTTTATATTGTAAATGTTTTTATATTAAAGAAGTATTTTATATTAAAGAAGTATAGTAAAAATAAATAAAATAAGAAAAAAGTATTCTTAAAATATTACCTAAAAGTTTCATTCTAAAACAGTTTGAATTCTAACATATCAAGAATATAAAGTGCTCTCATTCGACATTAAAATTCACCGATTCAGGGAACACAAAGACATTATACACCAGAAGGAAATTTCTTATGACACTGTAAAACAAATTCATAAGAAACTTACGATAGAAATAGAATCATTTCATCCACTTCTGTCGAACAGTAATGTAGAAAGAAAAGCAGATGATATGAAAGTACATGAAAAGGACCTACCAGTTGATAAATGTCAGTATTGTGTAGCAGTCGATGGTGTATGACTGTATGGAAGTTGAATATGCATGAAAGCCTGTGTAAAACAGCATGGGGAGTTATCAGTTAAAGCTTAACTAAAAAGTAAGAGAGCAAAATTCTTTATAGTCTTTGTGCAGCTGGTCTCTTAATATATGAAAAATTGTGTTATATATGATTCGACTGTAATTATATAAGCATTCTAATAAATACTAATTTTTGGGTATCCTGAAGCACTTACAGCTTTAATACAGAATGAGTCAAAATGGTGTGTTTACATGAAAGCTAAGCCAACTAGCTTCCAAAATTATCTAAAATTGCATTGTGACTTTACAATCTGAGAAGAAAAATATTTAATTTATTTTCCAAAATACCCCGTATATCTCGGCGTATAACAAGCACTTTCAACTTCAAAATATTACCTATTTTTTGTGTGCGTGTTATACACCGAGCATAAAATGCATAACATAAAATATAAAATGAATTTCTTGACATATTTTAAATTTACTAATGCGTGCTATACGTCAGTGCCGGGATAAATGTACTATATGCCGGGATAAACGATACGTATATGCAAATATTTTCCCGCTTTATTTTAAGAGCAAATAAAAAGTGCTTGCTATATGTTTCTGAAATTAGCAGAAGAAATACAAGTTAATCCTAACCTCAACTTATGACGTTGTAACAATACTTTTCTTGAACTTTTCAAAATAAAGTTACACATTTTCATAAATTAAATTCTGTAATTTAACTGAACTTAACGGGTAAAGCTTTTGAATTCTTCAAATAGTCATTCATAGAACGCAATAAATATATATATATATACATTTTTTTAAACCTTGAAACATGGTTTTATCGCTATTTCATTTTGATATTTTTAATTGCAAATACAATTTTTTGTTAATGATACTAAATGTGATTTTCTAGTAAACTTCATAGATATATTAAAGTAGTGACAGCTTTGCAACGCCGTTGAAGCATAAAAAATAATGCCCTAATAAAGCTTCGGTAATTCGGCCGTAAATCACCTTGCTTGATCCGCTTAGAAGACACATTTTTATGCTACGTAATGGCTGGAAAAAGTTATTCTGTCGCAATTAATATTTTGTCATAGCTTTTTCTTTTTATATATTTCTGTTAAATTCTACTTTATAAAAAGAATAATTCCTGTATTAGATTCCTGTGTTAGAGAAAGCTGCTTAAACACCATCTTGAGTATAAATGATTTCATAATTTGTTATGCAGTGCAAAGTTCAAAACACGCATCCGAAATTCTAGAATATCTAAAGTCAAAACAGTTTGTTAATTTGTATTTCTTTAATAACAAAAATGATTTCTAACGTTTTATGAACAATTTTATTAATGATTATGATACAAATTGTAAATTTCCATTCTTAAATTTTATAGTGGTTATTGAAATACCATGATAGTTTTGAGCTCCATATTTCGATATATCCATGATATGAGATAGTAACCCTTCAGAATCGCGCAATTCCAGGTCCATAATTCCAATTTTTTCTTTATAGATTTTAGTTTGAATTAATAAGTTTTTCGTTAAAAATTATATATCTATTATAAATACAGGAAAAGTAAATACTAAAATACGATTTAATAATATAACGGTTAATATACGATTTGATAATATTTTAATAATATTAAAGTACGTTTATTCGGAAACATAAACTTGTTTAATTAGCATAAATACTCATTTATAAGCAGGATGGGACAGAAATCGTAATTTGTAAAAGGACTGGGCTTGAAAATTTTTGTTTGTGGAGAATTCCAGCTCTTTAGTACTGGATTTTTACTTATCTATCACTTCGTGTTCTCCGAGGTTTTAGGATAAAAATACACTGACTGACACGAGCCAATGCTGTACTACTCGATAATTGCTCGCTCTGATCTGCAGTTTTTTTTTCTACAAGTGCAAAGGAACAGCTAAGCTCAGTGGATGTCTCTCCTCAAATGCTGAAGCTCCAAGTGAATGTATAGACATCTACGAGTGTATAGACATCATTTCATCCCAAAGAACTGACTTGCAATTTCTACCCATTCCTTCACCCGAAATTCTCGTGAAAAGGTGAAAGAAAAATCATCCCAAATTCGGAAAAATGTCAAATTTCGAATAAGTGAGATCCGTAAGTTTCGAGATATGGATTTGCTACTGTACTTTTAAAAACCACGAAAATTATTATAATCATTCTGACCTTGAAATAAATTGTGAGTTTTTCTCATGTTAGATTTAATTTGAATTAATAGGACATAATGACAAACAATCTTAAAAAAGCTCATGCATTCATTTTTAAATTAATAACTAATGACCTATAAATATTAGGCCATATTAAAATATGTTAAGTATCAAGGGTGATTACGAGAAGCTGTAACAAATTCCTCTAATTGAAATATGTTAAAAACTTTAAAAGAAGCTTCTATAATTGTAGTAAGTATTCTTATTTAAATTGGTATGCAAATAATTTAAGTATGTATGCAATAAACAGGGGCAGAAAGGTAATTGCGAAGATACAATGTCCCCGTAGCACTGATCACGATCATCTTACTCCCAATGTACAGTTTTTATTTTCTCCCAAATAGAATTTCCTTACTCCCTTCGAGTTTTTGTTTTCTTCCATCTTTCTCATATGCCTTTTTTACTGCGACTTACCCTAAATAACATAAAATCTTTTAGGTGAGAAAAATGATCTAAAATGAAATAACTAAAGAAATTGAGTTTTTTTATTCTTTATTATGCTATAAATGAATAAAGTATTTTTAAATTTACAACATACATGTAAATTTTAAAATAATCTGTACATCCATAAATAGCTGCTTCCAAATTTAAACAGTAACTTGTAAATTTCCTTTTCTCACTTTATATCGTTATAGATTTTTTTTTCTTACTTCTTTAAACTAGTCAATGCTTATTCTATTCACGAATTAGGATCAATGGGAAAAAAGCTTCACTCCACATAAAAAATCTCCTGGGAAACTAAATAAGTATTCAAAAAGCTGAAATAAACTAAACTGTGTTAGATTCACTAGTGTCGCAAGAACATCTGTCACAACTTAACGAGATCGCTGAATCTCTTGGGTTGTTAGGTGGTTTTAGATAAAATCTATTCTTCTGATTTTACTTTTCGCTCTTTGGAATATCTTACTCTTCTTATTTTTATATAAATAGATAGGGATTTCTTAGAGTGTAGCAGATAGGAAAACGCTGAAATATACTAAAACATATATTAATTATATGGACATTTGTTTGCCAAAACTGATGTTATTTTCTTCTATCTTGCTAGTATTTTTTCAGCACCAACTTTATAAATTACTTAATATGCCATGATTTCTTTCTTTATCCTCAAAGACTAAAGTCGTTAGAGGGTACAGTTTTTAAATCCCTCCCACATGTTGAAACCAGGATTAACCTCTCAACTCTCATCATTGGAAAGTACTACTGTAAATACTTTTAAAAAGATACCCAATTCTGAATTGAATCGCTTATTGCAAAAATCAGTCAAGCGATAAATTATTGTGTGTGTGTGTGTGATTTCGAGTAAATCAAGGAAAACTTTCTAGCAACTTGATTTTTTTTTTAGAAAATTGATTTTCGAATGAAAGTTATCAATTTGTGTAACTGTTTGATAAACATAAGGTTTTTTAATCTATATTAACAAATGTGTTAAAAAATAATTTTGCACTTCACTGGTTTCTGAAACAAACAACCCTCACTAGTGTAAACGCAGTATAAAATATTCGAATTTCATTAGGTTCTGCAAAAGTAAAATGAAAAAATGACCATTTTAAAGAGTTTAATATCATTTTTATAGATACATATTTGTTCTCGAAGGACTATTCGTCATCATACACGCTGAAAAATATGATTACAGCACAACATGTGGGTAAACGTAATGTCAACACGCTGTGATGTTGGCATTACGTTTATCCAAACGTTGTGCTGTAGACTGTGACAATTTGCTGTACAATGTTCTTTGTGATTGGCTTGTCAACGCCATTACGTCATTATGATAGTACATTTACAACACACAGTGCTGTACTATTTTACAGAACAACGTGTGGGTGAACGTAACGCCAACACATTGTGATGTAGACTGTGCCAGTTGCCATTTAATAATTGCTATAGGTTCTTCGTGATTGGCTTATCAATGCCATAACTCCATTTTTGAGTGAATTTACAGCATTCAGTGCTGTATTATAGTACAGTAATATGTGTGGTAAAATAACAGGTATTTGTTACAGCACATTCTATATCCGTTGTTGGCCATTGAAAAACATTTTCATAAAACTCTGCGTATCCAACCAAGTAGGGTTTTAGAGGATGTGAGTCTTGTATTATGTTTCAAATTTACGGGAACTTACAAAATTCACAAAAAATTAGATTATAGACTAGTATTACACAGTGTAAAATAAACCATAAAGTATTTTGATTTTTTACTCACCTTAAATGAAAGATATGTGATCTCCGAAGGTAAGGCAGGAGGAGAACGTGTTTTTAACAAAGTGAATGATGATGGTACATATCCATCAATAAATGGCTTCACAACTACTTTTTCCTGGCAAGTTCTTGTTACAACAAAACTGTTCAAATCTTAAAAGTTTCCCTCCTGTTATTTGGATAGACTCTACCAGAGGTTTCATCTGGATTTATCTTTTATTTTGTATGAGGACCACTATTTTTTAAAAGATGTAATGCTTTGAAGGGCCACATTGCAAATATTGAAACGATCTGTTTTAACGGCCTTCAGTATTAGTTCTGAATATTGGTCTGGAGTGTACATGCTTCCCTACTTTGTGCATTAAACGATGTATTTACCTTTACCAAAGAGTAACCTCCAAAGAGCTCAATTTCGGATATTATGTTTCTTGACTGGTTTCTGAAACAAACGATTAAGTTCATGTTAACAAAGTATTTTACGGTTATGGATCAAGGTTATTATACCATACTCAAAATACTATTTTTAAGCTTCGCAGAATGTATACTATCCAACACCGCATAAGTCAGATACTGGAAAACGTCAGAATGAGCACAGCTTTTATTTATTTATTTTTTCTATATATTATCAGTTCTCATATCCGGATGCGCACTGTTTTAACCATCTTATCAGGCACGATTTATGCGCAGTAGGAGTTTGGGAGTATGTATATTATAGTACACTTTCTTAATCACCGTGGTTTCTCGAAGCAAGTTTTGTGATTCTTTAGAAAAGACCCCGAGACAAAAGATGTCCAAAAGATGTCCCCAAAAGATAATAACGCGTATTAATGCTTTATCTGTTAGAAGTAGGCACTGTAAATTGAAAAAACGATCAAAATAATATAGGAGGAAAGACTACGTTAAGAAAAAATATAATCCCGCTAATTTTTTTAAAAGTTACATTTTTAAAATTTTTATACGACCCCCGTGCAAAAAATACCAATTAGTAAATGTGCCCCATACACTAATGAGGTCCCATATTTTAAACCCCTTTGGGTCCGAACTTTATTTTTAGTTTGGAGTTTTTGTTTTCCCCTAATAAACAAATATTTACCTTATTTCAAATGACTTATATCACGTGTTATTGGTTTGGGACCAACAGATTAATAATTAGATAGTGTTCTATTAATAGAGGCTTTTGAGGAGCATTTAGAATTCTTCAGATGTTCCCCTATAAGTACGACTCTTATGGATAAAACCCGTAATGAAAAAAAACTACAGACATCAACCTGAAGTGATTTTGTTCAAATATAGTACATATAAAATTTATTACATGCGTATATGTTTAGTATGAAATGATTAATTACAATTACTGCTCCTTATCAAAACACACACACACTAAAAAAAAAAAAAAAATTCGCAAAATGTGTGGTCTTAAGATCACATTCTTCTTATTTACAGCTTTGTTACAGTTTGTTTGTTTCTAATCATAGATTTATAATAATCCTTTAAAATTAATGGAACATAAGTCTGATTGTCCATTTTCTCCAGAGAATGCTGATTCTGTACAAGGATGCTAAAGATCATGTTTATCAAATCCTCCCATAGTTAAATTAAAAATCGGGCTGTTACCTTCGGTCGCTTGACTGATTGTTGCAAAATTTCATATCATTTTAACCCATTTGTGCCTGGATATTTTTGCGACTTTCTTCGATTTTTACAGATAACAGAAATAATAGATAAATTTCTGAATTCAACTTCTTGAACAAGGAATGATTTATTTTAAAATCACTTTGCATAAAAATCGAAATATCAACATCCTACTTGGTCATGTTAAAATATTGTGCGGAGTTGAGGCTCAATACTCATGAATAAAGGCTAGGAAAAATAAATAACGTTTTCGACTAATAGCGAAAATGCCGTCCCAAAAAAGGGACGCTAGGCATAAATGGGTTAACGAGTTCGGCATATTAGCATGTCAACCATGTACCCATTTGATGAAATATGTGCTGTCACAGAATCTTATAAATCTTGAAATGCGTCTTTAGATTCTAAGATTATAAAATAAATTCAGATTCTAACTTTTTAAAATAGCTTAAAGGCTGCTTAAGTGATATTTTTAATTGGTTTTTTTTTGTCGGCTTACTTAAACAAACCATAAATAGATAGAGAGAAAAGTAACTTTCAAAGGCAAATAATTGCGAAAGCATCTTTTCCACAAATTATACGTAACCATACAAGATGACATTGAACACTATATATAGCAAAACTACATATCAACAAAATAATTTTGGAATGTGGAAGTTATTCTAATTTTAGGTAGTAATTCCCCAAATAACTTTGTGAAATGCATGATGTTAAACTTAATTCTCTGAAGAAGAGTGTCCTTCTATAAAAACACATATTCATCCATACATCAAAAATTGCAATCAATTTTAAGACGAAAACTATATCACACGTTATTTAAAATAACCATATTAAATAGATAAATTTAAATGATATTTAAATCCCCGATTATAATATTAAAAATAAGAGTAAACAAAAGTGGCTTAACATAAGAATGGGAATTCCCAGAGTCATACAACTTGAATAAATATTTACCGTTATGCATCGCTCTCATTTGCTTAAAAATTAAAATGCATGTTCGAAACATATTTTATAAACATCACTTAATAGAGCCTTTTCAAAGATTTGTACTATTAGTTGGAAGCCAGACCCGAAGTGTTAATATTCCTAATGTAATGTGACCACTCCAAGACTTAGATTAACTAAGGAAAACCAAGAGATTATTTTCACGTACAAATGTAAAAACGATGCTTTCAAATAAAAAAAAATTGTAAAAGCAATATCCACTTTAAATATTTAAATCCTAAATGTTTCAACAGAAGGAAATAGTTTATATTTTAATCGAGTAAAAAATGTCAAATTGTGTAATCTCGAGGCGCTATCTATGGAATTGCACTTATTGTGAATTTTCTTCGTAATACCGTAAATTATATATCTGAGTTTATCAACCTCACACAATTTTTTATTTATTAATTCACGTTTATAGCTGCTGTCAAAGAAATCACAGTTAGTTTAGTTAATATTACTTAGTTCACGCAGTTAGTTTTCTAACGGATTGATATTAAAACCTATAACGACGTTGAAAAAAATATATATATATACCTTTAATGTATTCTTAGAGAACTCTTAAAAAAGCACTAAACAAAATAAAACAAAACCCACTGTTTTTAATGCAGCATGTTTCAGTTAACAAAGAAACATTTTATATCATCCCTATCCAGAGTAGTTCAAGTAAGTCTATCCTCCTTTTTATTCCAGTATAGTATGATAACACAAAAAAATAAAATAAGCATGCACATCGATAGAAGTTGAACAATGTTGTCCAAAGCGACTTAAATATTCTTTCGGTAAAAAATTCTCCGAAAGGAAGACTTGACATTAATGATCTTCACAACAGAAATAGATAAAGCTTTATTTCTTGATGCGGAGGACTAAATACTTGAATATATTTTTTCATTAAATTTTAAAGAAATAAAATGAATTTAAAACAAAATAATACTGTATAATCAGCATTTAAATTATTTCTTATGCATTTTAATTCAGAGAGGTTTTTTTTTACATACTATTTATTAACTTACAAAATGCAAATAAGGTGCAAATATTTTTGTGCTTTTACTGTTACTTGATTTGCGTAACAGATCGTAGGGTATGATATGTGACTCAGAAATATCAAGACAATAGAACGAAGGTCTCCTTAATTTGTCATGTCATCGGCGTATAGTTTCTGGTATATCCAAAATCATATAAATAAATAAATAAATAAAAATGTTATTTTTATTTGTTTATCGCTATCAAATTCTTCTAAATGAGTAATTGAACATGGTATTTGTTAAATACGCCTTGTAGTTCAGCAAAAGACCACAAAACAACTACAAAAATTTAACCAGTTTTCCTCAACAGGCCACCCAGGTGGTGTAGGTGCTAAAGAACTCTTCCATTACACCTTGCTTCGGGTATGATTCCCGGCTTGAGCTTGGGTGTTAACATGCAAGTCACTCCATATGCAATGCTGGCCGCCCACTGTGTGATCCAACAGTAAAATGACCAGTAAGGATGGCCTTAGCTGTAGAGAATGCTTGATGAGCAAATACCCATCCTTTGAAGAAAAAAGCTTTCTTCAACACACTATATGACTATAGTTTCATAGGTCATTAAATCAAAAGGCTTTTCGATCTTCATTTGACCTGAAACATAACACATTTCTCTCACAAGTTCCAGATGGATTCTTAAATAGACTCATTTATTCAAGGAAACGCTTACTATAAACTAAACAGCGTCTATTAACTATTATTTAAATGTAATAAACATGGTGTTCCAAAATCTCTTTCGCAGAATCATTTGAGAGATAAAGCGCACATTATCCATCGTTTCCTTGAAGAAAAGTTGTTTCCGTTAAAAGCTAATTAAACTTCCACAGAAAAAACTAGATTGAAATTGATAGTTTTTGAACTCTGTTTCATTTCTTTGTTGAAGTTTTCAAAGAAAATCAGATTGTTTCTGAAATTTATTTAAGAAATAAAGCTACACTTTTTCAAAAGTGATTATGAACAATTGCGCGAAGAGCACGTTTTAGACCATACATTCTTGTGTAATTCTGAACAATCTTCAGAATCACACCTCTATTTAAAATCGTTAAAGCTTATTCTGAAACTACCTGTATATAGAAAAAAATGAAAATCTCTCTGAAGTGCATATAATACGTTTATTTTGCTTTTAATATTTTTCTTACTTGTATTTTTTAAAGATGAACTTTCGACAGCATTTATTTTGTGCAAATCCTTTAGTTATCATCTGATATTACCTTTTCGTTCCACAACAAAATCCTGGCTTATCAGTTATTTTGTGCAAAGAAAAATCAAGCAATTTGCAAGTTATTTTGTGCAAAAGGTGTTCAGTTTTTAGCACGAAGTTTTATGGATTCATTCAAATTCAGGTCAATCCTTCTAAAATGCCTTAGTCTGAAAATGATTGTTTAGAGATTAATCGAAATAAAGTGGAAAAACAACAGCAAGTTTATCATGTTTATTTTCTGAAAAATATTTAAGGAATTAAATACACACTTTCTAACTATATAAAGTTATCAATTATTTTACTTTGAAAAATTAATTAGAATAGCAGAAACCTTTGTGCAACATACATTAATTCACATGCTTTATGAAAAGTTTGGACTTATGTCGTAACATTTTGTTTTTGAATTTTACTAAAAATCCTTGAAATCTCCGACAAGTGCAATATTTTTAAGACTTTTCAGCTATACATTAATTATTTCATTTTGATGAAATAATTAGACTAGCATAAGTATTAATGTGAAGTACCTTAATCCATGTGTTATAGAAAGATTGAGTTATTTCGTAACATTTTGTGTATGGGTTCCAATACTACAAATCTTTCAACTCTCCGATATTTGCAATATTTATTTAGTAATCCACGTATAAATATTTGTGCAGGAAATCCTTTGAATGTGTTTTCGTTTCAGCTTAGTTCCAAATGTATCGAATCCATATTTGTTCGCATCTTAAGTCTTGGTATGACATATACTTTCCATTGGTTCCAAAAGTCCTTTGAAAAGGACTTGTTTTGAAATTCTAAATATTCCGATGTTGTAAACTTTATTCTAAGTCTTTGGTACATTTAAAAACATGCTTCTGGGAAACACATTCAAATTTTAGTTTCTGTTTTATAGAACTGAGGTATTTTTACTCCAGTTTATAGAATATACCACAAAAGTTTTGTGCGTCACTATTACATTGGTATAGAGTACATCAAAATAAAAACAGACCATTCTTTAATAAGTACAGGGTTAGCGGAATTTTAAACATCCGCTACTCAGGTGGCACTGGAAGCCGTTCTATTAATATGAAGAATTTGGACATCATACATTTTAGAGGATGACTTGGGATTTTGCAAAAAAAGAAAAGAAAAGAAAGAAAAAGAAAAAAAACATAGCTCCAAAAATGCTCATTAGGTGGCGTTTCGCATGAAACAAACAGAAAATTTAATAATGGAAAGATTAATTCAAAATGTAGAAACAATTTCAATATTTATTCCAACATTTTTGAACATTTATTAGCAAATTTGGGTAATTTTTTGAGCTGATATCCCAATGCAAATCGCCACCTAGTGGAAATTTTTGTGAACCAAACTTTAAAAAAAGCTCCCTTGAATGCATCTCGGGTACAGTCTATACGCCAAATTTGGTGGCTATCTGCTCACCTGTTGCAGCAGAAGAATCCTTTTTATAGAAGAAGTTTACTTTTAACAACCCTGATTAAAAATCCGTGTACTGTGTCTCTCTATTCTAAAAAAAAGTAAAGGCCGCTGTCGCCGCCGCTGTCAAAAGCTTGTCAGCGTATCACCTCCTAAACCGTGGGGATTTGAGTTTCGAAAAGGTGCCCACAGATTCGAAAAATTACGAGGAACCTGCTAAGCTCATTTAAATTCGAAAATCGAATTATTTTACAAGATATTAATAAAAATTGAAAAAATAAACCGAATGGTTGCCAGATTTTACATAAAATCATACATTCCTTTGCAACACAGCGTTTCCAAGTACATCTAGAATCGCGTGAAATTTACAAACATGAGTTAGAATTACGCCCATTTTACGCCAAAATAAAAACTATATGAAATAAGTAACTCAAAATGTGTTACACAAAGTTGACAATTTTCAAATAGTAAGTTCGCTTAGACAACAGGAGTTTAGAATGAGCGATTATTCGTTTTTCTAAAACAGAATAACTAATATCTTGAAAATGAAAAAAAATTAAAATGCAGATTATTTTAAAGCCGGTTCTCGTCCAGCTGGAATATTTGCTACCAGTAGAAATATCTGGCGGCGTTACCTATGCCATTATAGCAGTTACAGTACACTTTGGATATTTGCTAGCGCGACGAGATGGTATAATTCGTGGTGCTAAGTACGCCAATCTGCAGACGATTATGTAAATGAAAATATGGATAACGGTTTTCCGGTAACCTTACATGAACAGTAATTATAGGTTGTGAGCATGTGAAAATCGCCAAATAATGAAAAGTCGCCATTGGTGGCAAGCTATCCTATCTGTTCCGTAGCTTTTATTAACTTTACAAGTACGCAAGTCGCCAAATAATGAAAAATCGCCATGGGTGGCAAATTCGCAAAGTGTCCAATAGGTTTTACATTATTAAAAATACAACTGAAATAGATGTTCTTATTTTATTACGCTTTAGTTCCTAATTAATATAACTTTTGAATGGCAACATTAAATATTATGGTATTTCTGAGGAGTGCAAATAATTTTTCCAGCGATTATAAGCAGAGTCCGCACTCCAGGTGGAGTATAGCTCAGGAACCGTACAACACGGATTCCCATAACAAAATATCTTCCGTGTTATGAGGGGGTGGGGGGTCTACTATAGTGTGCAATGAAAAATCGCAATGGGTGGCAAATTCGAAGGGTGTCCAATAGGTTTTACATTATTAAAAATACAGCTGAAACAGATGTTCTGATTTTATTATGCTTTAGCTCCTAATTAATATAACTTTTGATTGGCAACATTGAAAATCATTGTGTTTCTGAATAGTGCAAATAATTTTTCCAGCGATTATAAGCGGAGTCCGCACTCCAAGTGTAGTATAGCTCAGGACCCGTACAACACAGATTCCCATAAAATCTCTTCAGTGTTATGAGGGGGAGGGGGTCTACTGTAGTGTGAACGTTAAATTTTTATGTACCAATGAATATGCAAGAACCAAGCAATGCGTAGCTCAGTAACATTCTATCTGATCCAATCTTCGGGTTTTGTCTGTTGAAATTATGTCTTTTTTACGAATAAGCCTGATTAGAGGCCGAATGCCTTATACGAAAAGCGAGCGTAGCGAGTCTGGGGGCCTTGGCCCCTAGTGTTAAAAAAAAGAGTGATTAATTGGAAGAATATTAACAAAACGAAAAATGATAGAAGTTCAAATTTTTAAGCTACATTCATGTGCCTTATTGAATTCTATGTGTCTAACATATAGTTACGAAGATCACTAATAGAAGTCGCTGCAGAACTAAAAAAAGGGGAAAAGGAAAAAATCATGGAAATTCTGCTGGCAGTTTCAAAATGAAACAAAAAAAAAGTGTTTCCAAATAACAAGCATTTCCAGCAGTAACTGTGCGAACCACACTTTGGAAACGTGTTCTCACATGCAGAAGAATTACATTTTCCGTACTTTTTGCAATAATAAAGTGGAACTTCGTTGGTGGTCTATTTGTGGTGCCCACTGTTCCCGCTAAACACTGACAAAAGCGAAATATAAGCAATCTGTTGAACATCAAACGTCGCATTGCCCTGCAGTGCGACATTTGATGTTCAACCATTGCGAGATATATGAATATGCACAAAATAACTGTTATTTTGGTGGAAAACGTAACTCAAATAAACAACCAAATCCTTTGTTTGCCTGTACGGCATATAGAACGATGAGAAGCATTCTTCATTAATTTAGTCCCCAGGCTTTTTTAGCTAAAAAATATCTGACGTGAAGTGGAATTCCCTAAAGAAGTCGACAAACGTTCTCAGTCCTTTTCTATACCAATCGTCATGGCTTGCTTTTGACTTTCGTCGGGCATGACTACTTACAGAACCACATGTATAAAACAGAATGACACGCACAGATATATGTTTTCCTTGTCAACATAGGGTGCCCAAACTGGATAGCATGACTCAGCATATGCTCTTCTGTTCTAATGTGTTTTCCTTCATATGATACTGACTGTTCGGATTGTTTTTAACGTTCATCGATGTGTTGGGCTGCTCTTTAACTTACATGCAAGAACTTGGAGAAGGGCATAAGTTAAAAAAATGCAGACTACTAAAAGTCAACTTAATGAACCTACTTTTATTATTGAAGAAGAATTATATATAGTAGCATGTGCAAGACATTTTTTAATGTCCTAATTTGTGTAACTACACACAATTTAGGGGACATATCTGGTATTTTACAGTAGATCATTTTTAAAATCAAGACACCTCTTTCTTTGTAAATTAGGATATTGTTTGAAAGCAAGAGATTTTTTCCTCTCTTTAGTAGGATGATACCATTTTTTTCAGCAATAGAAAACGTGCATGTATGTAATATTTTAGTTCTAAATACGGACAGTTCTGTACATACTACTGAGTGGAACTTCAAATCAATTTTCGTTTTATATTCGAGTCAGAAATTTGACAACTGAATGTCGTCACTTGCTTAGAGAATTATTTTTCCAGACGTTTCCCTCAATAAGTGCAGTAAGTAATCTATATAAATAAAGCAATCTGTAAACTGCCAGTTTGTCTGTCTGTGTCTCGCGTAACTCCGAAACGGGTGGTGTAGACCTACCAAATTTTGTACGGAAATTCTCCAAGACGGGTCTCGACACACCTCGAAGCGATTTTTTCGAAATTCGAATTATTTTAGGAGATATCGATAAAAAACGTGTCGCAAAATGATAATTTTTGTTCTCGCCATTTCGCAATTGTAACCCTGGAGTGGAAGGAGGGACAGTTTAGCTATCTAGGTTGCCATGTTTTGCGAGTTTATTAAATTATTGAGACTCTTGAAAAAAAAATAAAAGAATAACGATTTTTTTGTTTACATTATTTGTAAGATTATTTTTTAATTAAAACATCGCGTGCATATGAAATCAGAGCAGGAATGAAATGTTTTACACTCAAAAGAAAAATATGATTTGGAAATTTTCAGAGACTAAAACGTGCAACTTTTTAATTTGGCAACAAATAAAATGGTTGATATACGATTTTGAGGAGATGGGATTCTAGCGCCAAGCGCTATTTATCTTCTGCTTCTGCTATTTGAATTATGAATACACCTGAATGTTTCACAAATTCAAACTGAAATAAAGTTTTTAAACTTTATTTCAGTTTGAATTGTGCATTTTTCTGCACAGCTTTTCCCATCTATTTCTAATGTATTACATTCAGAAAAAGGATAGAAATATCAATTTTAGTTGTGTTTAATCACACTCATGAATAATGATAAACTTTCCAACTTAATGGAATAAGGAAAGAAAATAGGGAAGACCCATGGATTATAAAACGCTTTTAATACATAGCGCTTTAGTGCGTATTTAAAATCTGAAAATGTTTCAGATTTTCTTAGTTCTTTTTTTCCTTTCCATTTTTGATAAAGGCCAATACATCCAGAAGCTCTTCAGAATTAATATAAGACGATTATAATTTCCCAGCAAGCGCACACACGTTTAAATTACGTATTCCCGATGTCGAAATGTCGAAAATAGGTCGAGGAAAAATTACAGCAAAAAATAGCGTTTAAAAGAGATCAAACATACATTGTGTTGTCGACGTCTTAAAGAGCCGTTCGATTTTGGTCAGGGAGGCGGCTATCTTCGACTGTTAATGTTGGTCGCCCTCAGGAGGTCTATGATCCGTCAATACAACGCCGATTTTCGGCTTATGGCTTTGGCGGTCTAAGAGACCCCCCCCCCAGCCAGCCAAGAAGAAACACGCGATGGAGCATCGAGAAATTTTTTCAGCTTAGTTAATAGTCAGTTGAACGTCGAATAAACAGTGCAGGGGAGACAGAATTTACAGGGTCCTTTCTCACGACCTTTGACATGTCCACCCCAACCGTTTTCTCAGAAAACAGATGCTTTTTTTTTCTTTTTTGTGTGTGTATTCGTTCATGGTTCGCGTGGCTCGTACTTCGCAGTTTTTTATGCAAGGGCAGAACTCGCTCCAGCGTGTAGTCAATGGCTGAGCTCAGCTGCGCTACACAGAACAGTAAAATTTCCATAGTTTTAACTATAAAAGTGGATATTTTTCAAGTATCTCTTGGAATATTTTTCAAGTTCAATGCTAACACGATTTATCGTTAGCTTAGCATATTAATAAGTTTGTCTGGCTCTCTTTAAATTGTGTTGGCCGGTGATGTTATTAAAGTTTATCGGGGTAACTACAAATTTTAATTCCAGTAATCAAAATTTTAGAGGTGAGTTAAGTAATTATTTAACTAATAATTATGTGCTTTGTTTCTTTTATTCATTTTCTTTTTAATTGCTAATTATAAGTCTTCTTATTTGTGTTATAGAGTGAAATATAAAGGTACAATTGGCATAAAATCAACTGTTTACCTTAAGCATATGAAGTATTTTTTCTCATTATAAGCACAAATTTACTTAATGTGAACTTACTATAACAAAAGTCAACTTATTATTGCATTATGGCATAACTTACAATGAAACAGATTAAAGCACTTTATGCAAAGTTTTTTTTTTTCTTTTTAAATTGTATACTAATATGTGTGCATTTAGTATGTAATTTAAACCTATTTGGAGTAGTGAAATTGAACAAATCAAAGAATTAAGAGAGATAAATAAAAAACTGTTTGTGTAATGAAGTAGGCAAAATTTTTCTCGTGGGAGGGTGAGAGGGGAGGGGGATTTGTAGATAGAAAACTTCTTCATATTTTATTACAGGAAAACTATAATAAAGTATGGAGATTATGGCTTATTCGTCTAATAGAAGTGGTTCCTTGACGATTTCGTCGAATCATGACAGTTTATAAACGTAGTAATTATGCCGGAATTCCAGACATTTAGAGAATATGTCAGTCACACACCATTTACATACGTCGTGAAAGCATGGAAATTCAAACTTCTTGTCGGGTGCACATGCCGTTTAAAAGGAAACACTCTATATTTCTAAATATAATACATTTGTTAGCTAGTGAACTACTAGTTGTTAGCTAATGAAAAGCAATTTTGAATTAAATGATTAGAAATAACAAGTTTTAAATTAACTTCTAATCGTTTAGATAAAGTTATAAAATTTATATTCATAAAAGTTGGAACATATACAAAAAATATTAAAGTTAAAATATAATCTTGATTTTTAATTTAACAGATAAGTAACTCACACGAACAACTTATGTCACTAATTTACATTTTAAAGGGTTTCCATTTTTTCCCCCGGTACATTTTATTAATCGTTTTGGCTGTATTAGGTATTTTTAATAAAAGGGTTGAAAAAAATATTTAATTACTCTTATAAACTATCTAAATATTTTCATATATTGGTTAAAAAGTAATCTTTTTTATATAAAATAAGTAAATTATATTTACTGTTAGTAAAATTGCATTTTAAACTGTATTCCTTACTTAACTAAATTTACTAATATTTTATTTAATTTTTAAGTTACTTTTTCACCATCTTTCACCAATATATGAAGATATTTAGATTGTTTATAACATTGAAATAAACAGCGTACCCACCTCCGCCTTTTATTAAATATACCTACAGTAAAAACAATTCATAAAATGTACCGGGGGGAAAAAGTAAACCCTTTAAAATGTAAAATAGACATAAGCTATTTATGCAAGTTACTGATCAATTAAATTCAAAAAATCAAGATTATATTTTTCTTTAATGTATTTTCTCTGTGTTCAAATTTTTATGAATGTATATTTTACAACTTCATCTAAAAGACTAGAAGTTAATTTAAAACTTGTAATTTTTGCACATTTAATTAAAAATAACTTTTTATTAGCTAACAAACTAATAATAAAATGTATTATATAGAAATATAAAATGTTTCCTTTTTAAACGGCAAAAGTTCACAAGATCAGAACAGTTTGAATTTCCATTCCTTCACGACGTATGTAAATGCTATTTGTCTATTCTCTGAATGTCTGGAATTGCGGCATAATTATTACGTTTATAAATGGGCAGAATTCGACAAATTCTGCGAAGTCTTTAAAGAACGACTTCTATTAGACGAATATAAGCCGGTTTTCTCTGTCCTGTTGGAGCGATTCGACAAGGTATAACGTAAAATCAACCACTATGAGCTGAATTTTATAAACGAATTCCGAGAATCTGTCTCCCTTCGTCGTTATAGCGACGAGTGTTCGACCAATATCGGGGATTTTCTCTTCCTGGCGGTCACCCTTTTCCATTCTTACGCCGTAGTTAAGCGAGATTGTTATCTCTCACGGTCACCCCTCGCGGGTAATACGCCGTCGAGAAATTCAGCGCTCGACGGGCAAACAGGTGGACATATCCAAGGATTTTTAACGTCGATGATTACGTCGAAACTACGCCGACGGCGACGTTAATTCGATGTATCGTGGCTGTCTGGGTTTGTTCCTTTTTGCAGGTTTTTATCATTTAACCATCTTATTTTTGTATTCAGGGGCGGCCCGACACAGTAAGCAATGCACCTCGGCGCCGGCTTCGAAGGGGCGTCATTTCGAACTCAAAAACTAAGTAGCATAAAAGGGGGCGTCTTTTTTACATTAGCAGGGACGACACTTACTGTAGGACCGTCCCTGTTTGTAACCATCTTAATTTTAAATTCCATTCAGAATCTAAGAGATTTGAGTGCCAAGGTAGCCGGTGAAGAGCAGGTGTCTCTCCGAACAAAATTTATTAAGATGGCGAACCAACTGGTCGCCGGAGGCGGCTAGTAAAGCAATAAAAAAAAATCTGTTCAAATAAGTAATCGATAACAGCACAGTTTTCCAGGTATTTGACAATACTTCAGAATGGAATTCTCGGATATCAAGATAACGATTAAATGAACATCAGTGCAATATGTATATGGGGTGTAACGATCTAGTTCTAGACTAAAATGTATATATTTATATATGATCTCACCAGTGAGGGATTAAAGGGGCAGCAAGGGGGCGATCGGCCTTTCTGCGAAAAAATGATTGAATGAAAATGTAAGAGATCCTATACTGTACTTCCATAAAATGGACATTATATTGCACCCACAAAATTACATTAACCTATCTCTGGGTCTCACCCAATTTAAATATGAAATATGCAGTTTTCTTTTTTTGACATAGGTGCCTTTATTACATTGCTAGTTTATGGAAATAATTTGTGGTTACTACCAAACATCTAGCTTTATACATTTTTGGAAAATAAGGGTTACACAAACCCTAACTTGAAAATCGTTTTACCACGAAACTGCACCTGATTAACTTTTTTGTCACTACTGTCACATATTGGAGGAGCCAGGAAACGTTCTATGGACACTCCTGGTTTCCAATAGCAGCATCCAGCGAACGTTCTTTGCGTTCTACAGCCGCCCGATGGTGGTATCCAAGAAGCATTCCCTGAGTACTAACCGCTCCAACTAGAGGTTATGTGGGAATGATTACCATAGCTGACAACAAATCCGAAATATAATAAATCGATTTTTGTAAATAGTAATTTATGTGTTAGCATAAAGCAAAATTTTATATTTACCGAAGGATGGCACAGAACGGGCTTTCGAGACTTACGCTTCCGAACAGTGCAACCATTCTCGTGGAAAGTATCAGGAATACATATTCGCGGCCAGCTCTTCCGTTCCGAAAGGGTTAAAATACATGGTGATCATAAATCAGTCTATACGGAATCACACCCGTCCTCCCATCTTGGTCGTATTCCCACATGCCGAGGGCAGTCAACTTTCTGAAGTTGTCGTTCTCTTGGGCGGACAACCGCTTGCTTATGATTAAAACCAGCGATCTTAAAAATTTTGCATGTTCTCTCACTGAAAATTCATCGTTGGAAAACACATCAAACGAAATTTTTCTAACTTCCCGAGTATTCTCTTGCCTGATTACCGCCTTTACTCCCCGCCTGTTCCACACTCGAAATTTAATAACATTCTCCTAGCACTTTATTCATACTATGCTCAGTACAGTATTTTTGTTTCTAGTTTCTTGATCGTATTTAGTGCATTTGAAATTTCTATTGTTTATTTAATAAATGCGAGGCGTATAAAAAGGACGGGTAAAATTTCTCAATAGCTCTCCTTGTGGACAGGTCAAATTTTGCTGATTTTTACTAGAATACACTGCAGCAGCCTCAGTGTCGTGATCGACAGCCGTCTTCTATGAAAAGTGCTACTTTACAACCAGAACGAAATGGTCGGTGCCACTGGGAATACTACATGGCCTGTGTTGTCAGAGATTTCTTGCGGGGAGAATAGGAGTGTTGTCAAACACAGAAGTGATTTTTCACTAAAATGGCAGAAGGCTCGTTATCAAGCAATATATTCTTTGTCCATTGCAGAGCGGTCTGGTCCCTGAGAACATAGCAAAACTGTAAAGAAAAAGAACTTCCCAGACAGCACATGAGCTTAAATCAAGATTGACATTTCTTTGAATTGGACGCATTAATGCAAGCTTGAGAGTTCAACTCATTCTAAGCTGGCAGCAAGTTTGCAGGAGTCAAGTTGAATTGTCAAGCTTAAATACAGCTTGATTTAAGCTTGGCAATTGCTACTCGTCTGATTTTTCCTTTTTAAAGGAGCATTGATGGCGCCATCTGTGAAAGAGAATGGACATTAATTGTTTACCGTCCTCAAATTTGCTGAAGTTCGTAAAAGATGTATTTATTTTAGTACCAGTGCCATATTACCGGCAAGGCAAACGAGGCAACTGCCCAGTGCCTACAGATTTTAGGGCCCGAAAATCTTTCATCTTACACTTTTGCCGTTTTAAAATAAAATTACAAAGGATAAAAAGAAAATTCAGAAGAATTTTATTCATTATAAAGTATGAACAATGAAAATAATTCAAATTTACATCTGTGTAAATTAATTTAAACTTATTTTTAATTCTTCGAAATGCTCTATATCGATATAGCATACCAATATGTAGGAAATTAACTAACCACACTTGTAAAGAGAATTTTTAGCGTTAAAAAATAGCAAAATTTTTCAATTATTTGTTATTATAAGAAATACTAGCTGGAACCCGTCGAATTCGACGGTCACTTTATTGACTGTAATATTAAAAAATAAATGGGAACGATCAAGAATGTCACCAAGGTCTTGTACAAAACTAACAGGAAAAATCAAAGAGCGACGCGGATGGAACATGACTTGTGACAGAAAGTAAACAAAAGGTTTCACGCCAATTCTTAGCAACTGTACAATGACGATGAAATGATTGAAATCTTTTAAATTTGTTTTTAACTATCTTTATTAAGTAAAAAAAAGAGTAGATATTAAATGACGAATGAGCAAATACAGTTACAAATTCTAATTGAGCATTTCGTTGAAGACGATATTTTGGGTAAAGTCATCGACCACGAAACGTCCAGGTGAATTCTCTTAAATGATCTTGACTGCCACAACATTCTTTGATCTAACCATTGAAAGAGTGACATACAACATTCCATGAGAAAACATGGGCGCAGAAAGGTAAACGCCTAAAGTATGAAGCGAAAATAGTGAAAATTTTCGGAATTCTGGAAGAGACAAAAAAAAATCTAATCCGCCAAAGAGCGATCGCACGCTCCCTGCTTTATTTGCCTTTTCTCAAGCTACCCTCAATGGTAAAGATCCAGTATCAGACAGAAAACTGAAAAATTAATCGCTAAGATAGATCGCTTAAGATAAATCGCTAACTAAAGAAGGAGTTTATAACTGCAGTCAATTTCGTTAACAAACCACAATGTATTTGTATGGAGAAAAGTTTGAAAAAAATATGAAACATTTTCATATTTTAAATACTCACTAAAGTGCTGTATATTAAAAGCGTATCATAATCCATGCGCCGTCCCTATTTTTCTTCCTTCTTTCATTAAATTGAAAAGTGTATCATTATTCATGGGCGTGCCGTATTTTTTTTCCTTGTTCCACAAAATACTTCTTTGGAATCGAAATCTATAGCTGCTAAAACTTTTTTACAATCTTCGCCAAGCATATTCCAACTATAATTCACCATTTTAAATACTGTTCGGAATGAGCATCATAATCCAGGAGCGTGAAATATTTGTCTTTCTCGTTGCATAAAACACATCGTTGGAATTAATATCTATATTAAATTTGCCTACTAAAGCTATTTTACAACCATCGCCAGGCATGGTTCGGTTTTTAAGTTTTTTTTTTTTTTTTTTTTCCCGCGAACTTGGCGATCAATTATCAAAAATCTCAAACCTTATCAGACTTATTCTCCTCCCCCCTTCCGCGTTATGTGGCAAACACATTTCAAAATATTCCACCGTGACAGTTCATCTCTACAAAACCTGTATACAAATCATATCGATAGAATCGAGTATACAAAGGCTGGGCGTGAACGAAATAGCACTCTAGTGCTAATAAGCGATAAAGCTCTAAAATAAAGAAGGCTTTTTATGACAGCAAAATGCATTTAATAAACCACAATGTTATTTCTATGGCGAAAAATTGCACATTTGAAGTTCCGCTACGCCTGATCAATCCGACTTTAAAAATTTTTCTCTTTAGATGACACATCTACGGACCAAGACCTTTTTTTAGACCTCTCAACAAAATTTTTACACATAGCTGTTCCTTCAATTTAGTGGATACCGGAAAAACATGTTTCAAATTAATATATAGAAAAAATTAAGTAAATAAGCAATAAAGCGCCAAAATAAAGAAAGCTTTTATGATTTCCAGATGTATTGAATAAACCACAATCTGTTACTGTAACATGTGTTATTTCTATGGCGAAAAATTGCACATTTGCCGTTCTGCTATATTTGATCTGTTCGACTTTTTCTCTTTTGATCACACATCTACAGGCTAAGGCCTTTTTTAGACACTTTAAAGTTTCTCTTCCACCTAGCCGTTCTCTAAATTAGTGGATACAGTAAAAACACGTTCCAAATTAACAGATAAGCGATAAAGAAGGCGTTTTTAGCTGTCAACAATGAGTTTTAATAAACCACAATGTTATTTCTATGGCGAAATATTACCAGTTTTGGCGAGTTATCGCCAAGTTTGTCGTCAAAAAAAAAGTCTCCAAGACTAAACCCAATTTGGCAATATTTGCTATACTTCGTGAAAATTTGACCAAAGCCTTTTAATTTAAAATGCGATTAATTTTTATTTATGGTGAAGTAATTCGAAGTCGGTTTTCATTTATTTTTTTTAAATTGCTCTTATTCTAATCAGAATTTAGAACAACACTATCACTACACACTGTTGCCACATTTGTCACACAACATTTACAAAGGGATGCAATTTCTAACAAATATTTTTCCAAATAAATCAAACCTTGCGGAGCTAAGGCAATCGTCTGCGTCATCAATCGTCTGCGTTAATAAACCACAATGTTATTTCTATGGCGAAAATTTGCACCTTTGACGTTTCACCACGCCTAAACCGTTCGACTTTTTCTGATTTTCTCTTTTGATGGCACATCTACGGGCCGAGATCTTTCTTCAGACACCTCAACCGAGTTTTTACACCCAGCCGTTCTCTAAATTCGGTTGTCGAAAGAAAAACATGTTTCAAAATATTATAAGAAATATTTACAAAAATGACTAAAGTGTTTGTATTCCATACATGTTATGTTAGCAACTGTGATATAGCATTTCGAAGTAACGTTTAACTATCTGTTTCTTTGATTTCAGATTACTTAACACAAAATTTGTGTTAAGTAAGTAAACCCATTCTATATTTCCAAATATGGAAATTCTTCAAAAAAAAAAAATACAATTATACTACGAAATTGATTTCAAAATCAGTCGTTTGTCTCGATTTTGGCCAGCAGCAGTATTGCTCATGAGTGTTGCGAAAGTTTTAAAGCATGTGTTGCTCTTAAGTTTATATTATGTTTATTTCCCTATTAGTAGAGTCTCTAAATCACACATAAAATTATTTTAATTTTGCTGCATCCCATGAAAAAAAAAAAACAAATAACATATCGCCCTCTTATCAATCTGGCCAGAAAACCACTTTATAATTCACTTCAAACTTTAGTCATAGCTGCACAAGGCTCCGGTGGCTGAATGGGTAACGCGCTCGGCTGCGAATCGAAAGGTCCCGGGTTCTATTCTAGCCACGGACACTCGATGGAAACAGATTAAAATAACTTAAAATTACAGCATAGAGGGGGAAAAATAAAGTATGTGGGGCGCGTTCGCCAGCGGGCGCCCCGTGTATTTAGAATATTTTTTTTTTTTTGGAAAAATTTTTAAGCTCGAAATTAAGCTTGAAATGGCAAGCTTAATGCAAGCTGGGCAAGTGTAAACTAGAACACTTGATTCAAGCTTGCATCAAGCTTACACGACTGGAATTTTCAAGCTTAATTCAAGCTTATTGACTTGATAAATCAAGCTTGCTGCAAGTTTGATGCAAGTTTGCTGTGCTGTCTGGGTTAGCTCAATATTTTGAATAACTATAACTGTCCATGTAAAAAAAGAAGAAAAATGATTCGAATCAGCTAATAGATGTTTATTCAAAATACAATTCTAGCAACAGCAATTAACAAAATACCAGTACTTTGTATACAAACTTTTGTATGTATTCTTGTTGTCGAATAAAATTTTAATTTATATAATAATTTATCTGGATTTTTAAGCATTTTACTGGGCAAGAGTTTTGATCCAATTTTTGAGAAATTCATCACATGCGTTCCTCGTGGTATTCTTCTTTGAGTGCTTCATAGGTGTTGCGCCAACTTCTATATTCGTGCAAGGGCCAAAATACTTGGACCTTGATGTTAAGTGTGAACGGTATCGTTTTTTTTTTTTCGTTGCCACCCCATCACCGAAATTATATGGTCGTGCTTTCATTCTTCTGCTTATTGCATGTTTTTTTTTATTTTAATGCGGGTCCTGAAAATTTGCCTATCTACGGAAATATCTATGGGACTGAAATTTTACAATAATAATAACGGTCCCTCTGTTTGTTTGGCACTATATACAAAAAAAGAGAGAAAGAGAGAGTATATAAATACCTGAATACGTTACTTTAATAAAAAATACCAAGTACCGTATACCACATGATATTAATCCAGCTGCATTTGAATTCCTATTATCAAGTAAATGGATAAAAAATAACACAAATAAATCGTATTATAATATAAATAAGCGTCTAAATTAAACATTGGAATCGATACATGGCACAAATTTAGAGTTAGGGTACTTACGTATTATGACGGCGGTCCGCCAAGACGAGTGATTTTTCGCCAAGATAAATGTCGGACGCACGAAATTATTGATGGTTTGGAATACAATTGGCAGCAGTTTGCCAGCCCATTTGACGAAAGAAAGCTTGGCGGGAATGACCGCCGGGATAATACGTAAGTACCAGAGTTAGTTATGTGTATGCTTATAACTGTATAAATAAGCTCTGATGTTGACCACAACTCTACTTCAAAAGTGTATCTCACAATGCATCGTTTAACACGCCTATTGTACATACAAATACCAATACAATTTCTACGTGTTTTGAAAATCGAATTTCTTGCCCTATAATAAATACATCAAGTTTTCAAATTGCAAACTAACATTAACGAAAAATGTAAAGCTTTTTATTTTCTTCGTGAAATCTCAGCATTTCACTTATAATGTTCGGAAAGTCCATTTTATCTTTCACATAACAAAGAATGCTCTTCTTTTCTATTTGAGATTGAATAGAATTTCGTACCCCCACTTTTGAACCTAATAACAGTGTGCTTCTATCTCGAAATCGATCAGGCAGGAATGAGTAAAGATTCTCTGCTATTGAAAAATTCTGGATTTCATCGAGAACTTGCCTTCAGATCGATTTTCAGATGTAGCCGGTCGAAAGAGGGCAAAAAGCAGGTAAATGCTACTCTCTGACTTGAGCTTTCATCTGAGGCTCTTACACCACTCAAGTCGATGTACTACACTACACCAAACCTGTATTGTTTAAATTCGGAAAAAAAAAGTTTTATTTTAGCAAGAGTTTTACAGAATGATGAAACCATCCGAAATAGAGTATTAAAAATACTGTTTATTTCTTATTTTTTATTCCAAACTTATAACATTAATTTTTTTCTTGTCAAAATTGAAAATGTATTTATAAAATTGTTTTTTTATCACTTTGCTTCTAAATGAACAGTTGTATTAAAAATTATTGTTAGAAATTGAATCAGTTGAATTAAAAATATCAAAATGCATTTATATTTCTGGTATGAATAGTACAAATATGAAAAAAAACACTCAAAATACTGGTATTAAACGATAAAATAAATAAAAACTTTGTGAAAAAAAACAGTTCCCTCTGTTTTGTGAGACAAAGGGCTTTGGCTGATGAAGACCGACATAATTTTTGGTCGAAATGATCGTATTGTGTTATAAATAACATTTTATGTGTGTTTTTTTCACAAACTTTTTATTTATTTTAATACAAATATATTTGCGTTCCAGTTTGTTGTTTTGCTATTATACGCTTCCAAATACATTTAGCAAAATTTTCGTTGAATTCTCTCATAGTAAAAAAAAAAAAAAAAAAAAAAAAAAATGTAGCAGTGCTCTTTTTTTTTTAATAAATGAAAATCAGCACCACAACTTACTTTCATATTTGTTTCCTATAAAACAGTAATACTTTCACAATAATAATATACTGTTCATGTATACTAATTAGAATATAAAATCTGAAAGCGACTAACATTATATTTTATTAAAAATTACTGATGTTTTGAATACCGGTGTTAGACAAATAAATATATATAGTTTTTATTAAATAAATATGAGAAAAAAACTGAAAATTCGCGAATCTGACCCTTATATAGTTTTTACATAACTTATATCACATGTCTTTTAAAGAATAATGTATTTTGCAAATAGTAATTTCCTTAAAATATAAATAGTATATTTCATATTATTTTCGCTGGTTTAAGACACAGAAAAATATTAGAGCTAACAATAAGTATTTTTGACTCTTCCTTTATTTGTATTCAAATATTTAATTTTGAGACAACTCTTTGGATGTATAGAAGTACGGATGTTTTTATTCTGAGATTAGACATCGTTTAAAATGTGAGAGAAACACACTTCAAGTTTTCTCATTTTAACCATCTCGTTTTTCTTTTAGCGAAAATGACCTGTAATTACTTTGATGACCAGCTATCCACTTAAATTACGATACCCTGTTTTAATGTGCGTGTGCATTCTTTTTCAAAGAAAAGTGTTTATAATAATTCAAACAAGCAGTTTAAATTTTGTTTAAAACGGTTTCTAAGCTCTTTATATTTTTGTGCAAAAACAAACTATGCAGGGCATTTTTTTATTTGTAGACATAAAGTTGTTAATTATTACATCTTTTTACATACTATAAAAAGGAAATTTTATCTTTTAAAATGTGCAAAGTTAAGCTTTAAATTATGGGGACTATTTTCTACCATTAACATTAAAAAACCCCTAACATAAGGCATGTAGACTAATCTTCATAAACATAAGCATTTAAAGATTTAGGAGAAAAAGTAAGATTTGGAACTTTTTATATACATTAATTAATCAGTTACATTCAGTATCCTTTAGTTTTCGCGAAAATATTAGTTTAATTTCTTTTTAGTACATTCGTGGTATTAAAGCTCGTTCAGTTTCAGTACAGTTATTACTGTAAATGCATGTACATAATCTTCTTTTTTTCAATTTAAAGTGCAATTCAGAAGGACAAGAATGCGTAAAAATACACATAAAATGATTTTTTTTCTGTTATTGCGTTACGCGACTCATATAGTCAAATGTCATGTGCATTCTTTTAAACTTTCACCACCTTCTTACTTCCATGTGAATAAAATATTACTTCATAAATTAAGAGCACACCACCTGTTCGTGAAATCTGTACTACTAGATGCTATTGCCGTATTGCAATATTTTGAAAGAAGAGAGAGGATTTTGAAAACCCTTTCACTTTTTGTGACTGACAGTAGAGCCCCACTAAGCCAACATGGGGCCCTGGGCAGACATTTCTGATGCCCCCCCCCCTTTCATACATAATCATAGGCGTAGCCAGGACGGGGGGGGGGTGCCCAGGTGTCAAAATACTCTACGAATCGTATAATACAAATTATTTCTAAAATTGTTTAATATCAAATGTGTGTCATTTGATCTATGCAGTGGGGTGCCTGGGCACCTCCTCCCCCCGGCTACGTGCCTGATAATGTATATTATATGTATTCCCATATACTTGTTTTTTGTATATATTGATCATATACGCATATATCAGGGCTGTAACTAGGATGGTGCCATTGGTGAAACCCCCACACGAAAGTTCTGTTTTGTAGGGGAGGGTGTAAAATGATTAAACTCGCACCAAGCACAATATAATCTAGTTTTGGCTCTCAGGGATGAGATTGACAAAAAAGCAAAAAGACTGAAATCATACGCAAGCAAAAAATTTGATATTCTATAAGATTCTATACATTAAAGAGAAAATCAGAAAACATCTTCAGGTCAAGTCAAAAATAGACCATTCATGACCATGATGTAGTGGCCCATTCATCCCCACCTATACTTCTGGAATACATTCAGATTTTTTTTGTACATTGATTTTAAATAATATCTAAATGCATCCTAAAATTAGTAAACAGATATACAAAGGCTTGCTAATGGACACAGTTTTCATGAAATAATACAAACCTTTCATATAGTTCTAATTTTACTAAAAAAGGAAAAACTTACTTTTCAACCATGTTCTTGACCATCTTACCCTAGAGGGGAAATGGCTTCTCACAAACAGTGGAAAATTTGATGAATTTGATAGAACAGGTAGCTCTATCTATTTTGGTTTCATTTAAAATCATTTCATGCAAATACTTTTTTTATTTATTGTTAGTGGCCCATTCATTACCACTCTCCCCTACAATGATTGATAAACAAATGACCAAAAATCAGGAGAAATGTATACAAAGCAGACAATTTTAATAGTAATAAAGAAGTTATGAACTTCTTAATGGTTTCTTACGAATTTTGTGTTCTGCGAAGGTATTTATCATCTCATCATAATTAATGTCCTGAGTAAGATCAGAATTCATACAGAGCACAGAAAGAAGCGACAACTTTCGTTGAAGGAGATAGGACCGAAGTGGTGATTTAAATCTTTTTAACAAAGACCTTTCTCCGCTACAGTTTGAAACTGGAATAGTCAAAAAAATCCTAAGGGCAGTTTCTAAATTGGCAAATGCAGAGGATAAATTTAAGCTCTTTATCATTTTCAACATGTCTGGTAAAATCATACAAGCCGGTGCCCACCCCATGTAAACATGGCGACAGTCGCTGGAGCTTGGCGGCCGCCAAGCTCCAGCGACTGTCGCCAACCATTTTCCACTATCAGCACATTAAAATTGCACATATATTCCACTAAAAATGAGCAACCAGTGGACCGTTTTTAACTAAAAAAACCTCAGTGGATTCAGCAACCTAGTTGTACAGCTATCTAAACTAGGCAATCAGTGGTCCGTTTTTAACTAAAAAAAACCTCAGTGGATTCAGCAACCTAGCTGTACAGCTATCTAAACTAGGCAACAAGTGGCCCGTTTTTAACTAAAAAAACCTCAGTGGATTCAGCAACCTAGTTGTACAGCTATGTAAACTATGCAACCAGTGGACCGTTTTTTACTTAAAAAAACCTCAGTGGATTCAGCAACCTAGTTGTACAGCTATGTAAACTACGCAACCAGTGGACCGTTTTTAACTAAAAAAAAACAACAACAGTGAACTAAGCAACCTAGTTGTACAGCTAATGTAAACTGGGCAAACACTGGCCCGTTTTCAACTCAAAAAAACATCGGTGGATTAAACAACCTAGTTGTACACCTCTTATAAAGTCAGTATGATTAGAATAGCACGTAAATAGCACTTACGAAAACATAAACACTTCAAATATCAATTTAAAATTCACATTAAAAACCTTAAACATCGAAAGATTCGTTAAAAAAGAACACTTACCTCTATTTTTTTGGTAAATAACCGCTCAGAAATGTCCCCAACACCCACCGGCTTATAACGTACTATATTTCTAACAAACACCCACAAATTCTTTTCTTATATTAACATAACACATTTCATTCCCTTCCATCAATAACGCAAACAATTTCAAATTCCCAAACCTGACGAAACACGTATTCTTTATGGTTGCCAGTCACAACTACCACCGGCAGTTGGCGGTGCATCGCTCACTCTCGCGTCAGATTGTTCGCCAATGATTTGTAAACAAACCATTGACATGTAAAGAAAGCACCGTATACGGAATATAGTCCAAATAGGGTAATGCAGAAGTGCAAGACTCTGCAGCACTTACACCAACTAAGTTCAGTGTATGAGCTGAGCATGGAACATATATTGCTTGAGGATTCGAGCTACGTATTCTGGCCTGAAGCCCACTATATTTCCCTGCTAAATTTGATGCGTTATCATAGCTCTGGCCTCTGCAGTTTTGTATATCAAGTCCAATATCCTCTATTGTCGAGAGAACGGTGTTGGTTAAATATTCAGCATCATGGCAGAAAATTGGTATAAATTTTAAAAATCTTTCAACCGGATCATAATCTGGACCAGGATATCTTAATATGAAACAAAGTTGATCAATGTGTGTTATATCTGGTGTTGAGTCTACAACTATAGAAAAGTATTTAGCAGCCATGATTTCATTTACAATTACGTTTAAGACTTCCTTCGCCATTAATTCTACAAATTCATCAACTATAGTTGATGATAAATAGTTCACATTTCCTGTTCCTTTATTAGCAGACTTTTTAAGATGTTGAGCTTAAAAAAGGATCGAACTGTGCAATCAGTTCAAGACAGCCCAGGAAGTTTCCGTTGTGTGTTGAGCCAATGGTTTCGTTTTCACCATAGAATGCCATTCCACTCGAAGACAAAAATTTAACAGTAGCAACAACTCGGTGTAAAACTGAACGCCAATAATCCACTTCAGTACGCTGCTGAACAACCACTGCAGAGTCTATTCTTTGAGAACAATTTAATCTTCGAGAAAAACTGAGAACATTTTCTCGATGCATGAAAAAATTTTCATGCTCTTTGAGTCTTACAGAAACATGCTTCCAGTCATCAAAGCCTGAAGTCGCAATGCTGGTTGTTTTATTTCCAAATAACTTACATACCCTGCAAAATAGTTTCTTTTCTGACTGGGACAAAACAAGCCTCTCTCTCAACACTTTTTCATCATTTTGTTTCACTCTATAAAAATGACTTTCGTTTAAAACACGTTTGCATCCGCCTATTATTTTTCCGGTTTCAGCCAATTTATCAATATTTTGTAGCTGTGGATTCCACACAAAATGTTCAATCATAGCATCTGTGACCGTATTCCATGTGGCTGGGTCACAATTAAAAAAACTGCCGCTACAGCATGGTTCGATTTCTTCCACTTCTGTATTTGTGTCTTTCACCTCCTCACAATTGAAAATACTGCTACTGGAACATGGTTCAATTTCAGTCACATTTTCTGTAGCGTTCGAATCTTTTACAAAGTCTTTCACCGCTTCACAATTGAAAATACTGCTACTGGAACAAGATTCAACTTCAGTCACATTTTGTGTAGCGTTCGAATCTTTAATAGAGTCTTTCACCTCCTGACAATTACTAAAACCGATGTTAGCATCAGTATCATTACAATCTGCCTCTTCAGAACACTCCAAAACTGATAATACGTCTGGCTTTACCGTATATTTTAGAATACTGTCTTTCGACTTTTTTGACTCAATATTCTCAGTTTTTCTTAGCTCCAGACATATGCTTTCGATACATGACGAATCTGAATATAAATCACATTAAAAATATAAAAAAAATCCTTTCAAAAAAGTAAAAAACACGATGAAAACCTTAGCATTAGCAATCATCACTTCGAAGCACTAAAAAACATGTGAACAGAGCAGCCCGCTATAGTTGTTTTGTTGCCACAAAAATAAGAAAATCGGTTAGTTGATCATGGAGTTTTTCAAACACAAGGAAAGTTGTGGATAGTGCAAGTGGCAGTTGACGTGCCTAGTAACCAGGGGTAACCCCCTTCGCCTTCTGTGTGACAAGCAATGAGTTCCTGTAATATAATTTCATGGGAGAAACGGTTTTCAACACCAAAAACCGATATTAGTTTTTGGGTGACTAAACGATCAATGAATTATTCTAATAATTTGAAATCATTGTGCAAAACATTTATCTTCCAGCGGTATTATTTAATGTTTTACTGCTTATGTTATGCTTATGCTTCGTTGGTCGAAATGCCCCATAATTAACCCATTTGTGCCTGGATATTTTTGCGACTTTCTTCGATTTTTACTGATAACAGAAATAATAGATAAATTTCTGATGTCAACTTCTTGAACAAGGGATAATTTCTTTTAAAATCTTTATGCATAAAAATAAAAATATCAACATCCTACTTAGTCCTGTTAAAATATTTTGTAGAGTTGAGGCTCAGTACTCATGAATAAAGGCTAGGAAAAATAAATAACGTTTTCCACTAATAGCGAAAATGCCGTCCCAAAAAAGGGACACTAGGCATAAATGGGTTAAGGTGACCACACATCCTCGATTTTTGAGGACAGTCCCCAATTTTTGTGGGGGTTTTTTGCGACGTGTCCCCAAATTGTAAATAAGCATTTGGGGACAATTTTTAATTATTACATTGTTTTTTAATTAGATTACTGTTAATTATTTCATTAATTATAAAATGTCCTCATGCTCAGAGACAGAATTGGGGAGACTCTGAGACAAGGGGGAGACATTGACATTGGGGAGACTCTGAGACAGAATTGGGGACATGTCCTCAATTCTACGTTCAAAAGTATGGTCGCCTTACCCATAATTAGCCACATCGATTTAAATATTGGCAAATAAACGTCTGAATTACATATCAGATTTCTTTTTATCATTGCTCATTTTTAATGTTAATGTTAAGTCTAAATAAGATAGAAATTAACCGAGCCATGACATAAATTCATACAAATATACTGATACTGTCCTTTAAGTGACATCACATAGTAACGTTTGGCCGTTAAGTGATGTCACATCAAAATGTAGGAAACGTATATGTTATGTTTTACATCGTACTACCCTCTGTATTCTCATATAATCCCAAAATAACTCAAAAGTGGTCTTTAAAAAAATAGTCCTTGTAGTGCAGTAGCTTTAAAAAACTATGGTTAACGTTTTTAGCAGAAAAATTTTCTTTAAAAAAATTGCACATTTCTACAATAGATATTAGTGTCATTTCTTGATTTGGGGGCCCCCTTAGGTCGGGGGCCCGGGGCAGCTGCCCCCCCTGCCCCTGCCTTAGTCAGGCTCTGACTGACAGTGGAAAAGTTAAAACTAAGATACAGTATACTTCTGATCGCACTGGGATGCAAATTATTACACATATATGTTTTCATAACCTCTATGATTCCTAATTATAAGCTGCAATACCTACTGAAAATATTGCCCTTTTCGTTTTTTGTGAACTTATTTCTATGTAACGGCTTTCTTGGAGCTGTATATTTTCTCCATAGACCATCCTTTTTCTCGCGGTTTCTGTTTATTTAATTCTGCTAAAAACTTCATTATTCGATTCGAAGAGCTTGTTTTCTTCTGATTATGTGTTTATTGAATAAGAAAATCACCCAATTTCGCAGCCAGACCGCATTATTGCTCGTTATCATGTCTGGAAGTTTTAAAAATTAATATAGCCTCTTCGTAATTAAGAGAGGCATCAGTTTCAGTTCTTCGTCTGTTGGCGTTCTTTTTGGCGGCAGTTTGCTGCTCCTTTATTAAATCTCGCCAATTCGGCTAATAAAATCTGGGCTGTTCTGCCACATACCTACTTTGACCCTTTCGGTACGAAATCGGCCCTAGACGGCTGAGGCGGTAAAGGACGGGCCGAGCCGTATTGGTGCGGATGAGCGGAAAATAGGGATGGAAGGTATTTTAACAAATGGAAGAAACAGGAATACCTTCGGGAAATCGGAAGAGGTGTTTTGAGAGGCGGCTTTCTCTTTCACCCAGTGACAAGTGACATGTTTGCCTGTGGGTGCAGGGTGGGGGGCAAGAATTAATTGTTACTAGGCAGAGTAAATAAGAAGGGAGACTACAAGTAAGTCTGAAAGCATTGATTGATTAGGACGATCATGCCCCACACGTATTGCATACCCCAGGTAAAGTGGGAGAGTCGATTCTAAGAAATCCCCACACCAGAACTCTCGGACTCAAAGGTAGTGATTTTTGAACAACTGCTCGTCCTGAAAGAGTTATACACTGTTTTCCAAGCTGAATTGTTTGCAATTAGAGAAGCACTAAAATGGTTGAAATTAAACACATTCAATAGGTAACTATATTTACAGACAGGTTTTCAGCATTGCAGATTTTAGACACTAATACTACAAACTTATTAGCACGAGAAATACGAACTCTACAAAAGTTTAACGTCGCAGGTCGTAAATGGCACAAAAAGTAAACATTATAATTCATTATCCTGTCTTGAATGAGTCGCAGACACAATTTTTTCTTGCAGTCTTTACAGCGTACTTAATTCTCTAATTGATTATCATTAATTAATAACGTTACTCAATTTGCCTTACATGAATAATTTTTCTTGTTATTAAATTAGACATTTTTTTCACGCAGAATGAAATAAAAAACAATCAGAACATTAGTCGCTGAGGAAGAAATAATGCAAACATAGAGCCGACTTAATCCTCTCATGCATTTGTTCCTCATTACTGTGGATTTTGGGGGGATTATTACATGTTCTTCACAAGGTGGCAATAAGTATTCTTATTTATTTTTAGTAAATTCTATATAAAAGAAATAGTCAGCAAATAAATAGATATTATCTGCGCTTTGCATATAAATGAACATGTAAAGTATCGAGTATGTGAATCAATTAACGCAAAATATCACTACAGAGTGATGCTGTTATATTATAAATTATTTACAAAAAATAAATTGCATCCTTCATGAAAACAATTAAGTTCACGCAGATTTTTTAACATAAATTTTAAAGAAGGAACGTAGTATATTATTTAGTTCTAGATAATATTTATCTCTAGAAATTAGATTTTCTATTTTAAAGTTCGTTTCAGGGATTTTGAAGTTATATATATACACTTGTAGGAATAGGAAACATGTATATTTATACATGTTTAAATAATAAAAATAGTATCATAAAACGCTTATTGTAGAATCAGCAAGATTAATATTTTTTTAAATGTATAAAATGTTTTCTAAAGTTCCTTTTTTTCAATATTACCTGTTGTTTTTAAAGGATCCCATATAAAAATACTTAATCAGAATTCACAAATAGGTAAATCAGCCCATTTCCTCAGATACTTTTTCTGAACAGGCATTTAGAAGATTCGTCATAGCACTAAATAATTTTACTGAGTTTTAAGTAAACTTTAATAGTTCATATGATACTTGCAAAAACTATTTTGTGGTTAAATTTCTGTACAGTAGAATTATTTGTTTTATTGAATTTGATTCATTTTATTGATCTCAGTAGCAATGCAGAACGAGTTTTAAAAGTTACTTGTTCAAATCATAAATGTCAAAACTTTTTTTTAAAAATATATTCAATTTGGCTTTCATTTTTATTAATTTGAAACATTATACGAATTTCTATTTCGCACATTGAAATATATTATTATTGTTTCCAGCTTTAATTTTTGTTAAATAGCAAAATAATTTGAAAAAAAATTTTCAATCTTTCTAATTTTTTAAGTGTTAATATGTTTTTAAAAAATATATTAACACTTAAAAAGAAAGTTGCGCATAATCAACAAAGTTACGCATAATATTATCAAAGAAAAGAATACATTGATTTGAAACTGTATGTCGCAATATTTCGTGATAAAAAAAATTATCATTTTGATTATGGTGACTGTTTTTCGACGAAAACTAAATTAATGAACTGTTCAAAACTTTCAATATCCTTTAACTGTAATCTTATTTGAACTTCCCTAACCATATTACAAATCTCAAGCCAGATAGTCAAGGGAAGTAACTCACAGGGATGTGTATTACTATAGAGATTCTGATGAACATTTTTACTCAAACTTTGAAAAGGAAAATGTTTAAACATTTACATGAACTCTTTGAAACCGTGTTTTTAGCGTTCACTGTGATCCACTATTCATAATGACTAACAAATGTGGCCTTCAAGTTTGAAAAAATACATTCATGAAATGATATTGAAAGTTAATACTTTAGCATTATTGAAACGTTAAAGTTTACCACATGTTTCACTGAGATTAAAAGCATAGTACTAAAACTCGTTAGAAGTTTATCCATTCTCAGATATATCATGCCATCTAGGTTATGGAATTCCTTTTTTTAATCTATTTTTAGCACAGCATAAAAACAAATGATTAGTATCCATCACATTTGCGTTTACTTCCCAATAATGCCAATCCCGATTAATTAAAATGTTTTCAGAATAATTTAGATAAGGATGATTTTCTCTTATTACAGCTGATCATATGCAATTACGCCGGGTTAAAAATATTCAAAAGTGTTTGCTCAAACTTCAAATATGATAATGTAATGTAAACGCCTTTTACTTTTTGAACTAAAAAAAGACGCGCATTTCACACTTCTTGATTAAAGAAACATTCATTTTATCCAGTCTACAAAAAACATTTTTATACATGATACTTCGTGAAAATCATTAAGCGTTATGAGTTTGCTCTTAATTAAATAATTTTGGGATACAGTAATTAACAACTTTTTTGCAACTAAGCAGAAAATATTTTAATTAAATAATGTTTAATGTACTTTCATAGGTTTTATCCGAAAACTTTTTGCCTTTTTAATTTCTCTCTTTTTTATGTAAAACTTTAAGTATTGCTTGCAGGCTCTCAATTTTTTTAATCGTAGTTATTCGAAGATTAATTTATAAAACTATATATATTAGAAGGTAATTAAATACTTCACATACATTACTCCTCTTTATTAATTATAACGCACAGGCAAGATTAGATTTATTTCTTTTTAGGTTCTGTTTTATCTACATGATGCAGTTTTATGTTATTTTTTCATGTATTGTCATTTCTTCGCTTATTTTCTGAATGCATTATTAGAAAATATACAATGCGATAATCTATGATTACCATAAACACATAGCTGAAAATTAAAAAAGCAACTTTGATTTCATGAATCATTTTTATTAGAGATAGAATTTTTTTCTTTCGTTGACCTCCTTGCGAAAAACAAACTTTGTATTTCAAAAACTTTAAATCCGATTGCAGCGTACTCAAAACCTGTTAAAACGTGTATCACTATGAAAACATATATGCAGTACGAGCAGTGTTCAACAAAGCATACCTCCATTTTAATACTAAATTATTAGCAATCGGCGGATAAAGCAAAATTTGCTATATTTGATAGTTGTTGTCATATAAAACTATTCAAATTATTCACAAATTATAGCAACAGGTGGTGCTGTACTCTACATTATTAATATAGACACCCTATAAAGACTAGTGTAATAGTCTATTCACTTTTCAGCAGTGAAAATGTCTTGGATTCAGAGCAATTTTTATTACCATTTCTTTTATTCGTCTACAAAGTTACGTTTTTTTAATGACGAATGAAGTGGCTTAACCTGAAAGATATCTGTGATAAACAAAAGTTAAATTAGATATTCAAAGTAAAACAAATGAAACTTCTTTCAGATGAAGGAGTTAAGCTGTTTTCCAATTTCATACAGACATATCAACGTAAAAAGAGTAATAAATTTTATACATATTTATTTTTTATTTATTTTAACCATATCCTATTTCCATTTAAAGAAATATCTGAAAATCGATAGTAGCTGCATTATACGATAAGTTAAAAACATCCGACAACGTTTGTATTGCGTTAAGAAAGAAAGCAATATCAAGATCAAAACATCAACTGATTCTTTTGATACTGCGCACGACTGCATGCAAATACAAAGCTTTAAAATTTTTATCAAAGTAAAAAATTTCGACAAGCACGAAGTGGCAGTGCGAACATTCTGTCAATATCGAGATTAAGATTCTTGATGGTGAAATATTGGTTATCCGAAATTTAGTGCAGGAAATTCATTGATCTGTCCTGTTCCCATTTTTTTTTTTTTGATAAGAGATAAAAAGAAAATTTAGTTATCCAGACTATACAGCTTGTTTCCGTAAAATATAGTATTATTTTAAACATGTTTACACTATTAATACATAGTTATTTCTGAAAAAAATGTTCAATATAAAAATAGAAATATTTGATATCCCCCCATCATCAGATAATAATAATCATGCATACATACATGCACATAACATGTGTATATATATTTTTTTTTTCTGTTTTAATGCCATGAACTCCCAACATTATTTTAAGAAAGTATATAATGATGATTTCATTTACAACAAAGATCCCTTATACTTCCATATTCTCAAATTTTAAACTTCTAAATTGTGCATAGTTAGTTATACAAACGATAATAAAATGATGCTTCAGAAGAGTGAATTTGTTTTTGAGGTTTCAGTAATTTCATATCATTATATTACGGCAAAAATTTTACTATATCTGCTTTATAAATTTATTTTCAAAAATCCTATTCAATATTGAACTTATTCTTTTTCATCAGTATCCTGTTATTATAAAAGTATATAATATAATATTTATGCACGAGAAAAAACGGTTTTTATTTTATATACAAATGGATTACAGCACTAATTTTTTCCATGAGAAAAAAAAAAAAACAGGCTGCATGCATACTGCATGGTAGACATCGTACATTAATCCATTATAAAAAATAAATAAAATGATGACGGAGGTCGCCACCATGGGCCGAGTGCATAAGACATTGAAGCTGGTAGACGGCTGAAGTGGGAAGGTCAAGCGTTCGGACCGAACCCCGCGGCTGTCGATCTAACGGTATAGGTGTCTGGGGTTTAGGTCGGTTTTCTCCAGCTATAACACGAATATACCTTGCCGTAATCCAAACAAATAAATGACGTTGGAAAACATTTAAGAATTGTATCATTTTCAGAAAAGTTTGTTTGTTTCTCTGACACTTCTTGTACATTTGTGAAATATGTATATGTGTGTAGTCGGTTAAGGTACCGAAGGAAGCAGAACTGTTATCTAATTATAGCGACAAGACACATAAAAAGTGCTAGTTTCACATTCAAATTTCACTTTTAACATTGACAGCTAACCAGAACTAGTTCTTTAAAATTTTCTCATACTTTCATGTGGGGTGCGCATCTGAACATTTATGAAAACGGTTTGAAGCACCAATGATATTGCTGAAAAAAAATACGTTGTAGAAATTCTAGATACTTCCAAATAATGATAATGTAGGTTTATCTCAATTCCTGTTTATTTTTTGGTTTAACATCTCATAGGATTCCAAACTGCACCGTAACGGAATGATAGGAAATATTTTAAGCCTTTTTTTTTCTTTAAAGCACATTGTGGAAAAAGAAATTTTTTAAATGTGTTGGTAAAATATATTCCCCACACTTCTTCAGTATTTTTTTCTTTCATGTAAAATGTATTTATCGCATTCATAAAATATTTTATTGTTCCACACACAAGGCGTGAAGGTGTGAAATTCAATACAGCTTGATTACATCTTTAGCTTCTATTCTTTTATTTTCGCAAAAACGAAAATATTTTACTGCATTTCTCATTTAAGGAATGAAAAGAAATATAATAGACGTATGTCTTTGACTCTTTACCCTTGAAGAAATAGCATTTTATAACTTTCAGCGATTACTGCGAGCAGAATTCTTAGCTATATCCACGGCAAAATATATTTAGGAATTTAAACAGAGTAAAATTGTGCTGGGTATATATAACCTTTTTTATGCAGGAAATTTTTAAAGATAATAATAAAGGAAGCACTAAAAGTGGATGAAGCGGATATCTCTTGTCGAAATTATTGCTTTTTAGAGCTCTCGCCTATCTTGGGTGCATATCCATCGTTTGTTTTATATTCTAGTACGAATAAAATTGAGCTTTTTGCGTTGCAGTGCAAAAGATGATTACATACTCTCGCTTTAGACTTAAGAAGGTGATTTGCATTGTAACTTGTCATTGACAGACTTTTATATAATTACTTCCCAACAGATGAAAGTGTTTAAGTGTGACAATCAAAATTATAGGTATTCAGTCACAAATTAATTTATTGCTAAACATTTCACAGAAAACAGTGTTTTTTTTCTTTGTTTCATTTTTATTTTCATTTTGATGAAGTCTTGTAATACACTCATGCCCATAAATTAAGGATAATTCAGAATCACACAGAAATTGATCTCTAAAATAAAAATTTTACCTGTGGAATGATCACACACATCTTGAAGAAGAATATGCAAATTAAAGGAAACCACCAGATGGCGTGGATGGTACGTCACAATGACGAGAGTGTAAGAGAGGGGTATATAAGGAATGGTGGCAAAGAAGTAAAATTGTTCACAAGCGCTGTGAAAGCCTTTCAGTGCAAAAACCGCATAGTTATGGCACAAAGGAGGCATTTGGATGATGTTTTACGTGGCAGAATTATCGGACGACTGGAATGTGGACGTACCTAGCTGGAAGTATCCGAGGAACTTAGAATCGCCCAGAGTGTCATCTCCAGGCTTTGGCAACGATTCCAAGATGATGGTAATGTGAGTAGACGTTACAGCACAGGTCGCCCCCGAATTACAACGCCGAATGAGGACCGCTATTTGGCAGTTACTGCCAAAAGAAACATACGGAGTACAGCATCAGACCTGTCTCGTCAGCTCTCTTCAGCTACCGGTACGACAGTTTCAAGGCAGACCGTGTACAGACGCTTAGGGCACATTGGTCTATATGCTCGTAGGCCTGTCAGATGTGTTCCACTTACCGCAACTCACTGTCGCCTGCGATTAACCTGGAGTAGAGAGCATGCATTGTGGACACCGCAACAGTGGTCTTGTGTGATGTTTTCCGACGAGTCCAGGTTTAGTTTGGAGTCTGATTCTCGCCGGACATTCATCTGGAGAGCGCCAGGTACCCGTTACCACCAAGAGAACACCATTGAAAGACACCGTTACGGTGGTGCAGGATGGCTCGTTTGGGGAGGAATTATTCTTGGTTCCAGAACTGACCTGCATGTTCAGAGTGTAACGATAACAGGCCACATCTATCGGGATGTCATTCTGGAACAACATGTACGTTTGTTTCGGGGTGCCATGGGTGCTGAATTTGTGTTTAGGATGACAACGCCCGTCCTCACCATGCAAACATTGTAGACGAATGCCTTCAATCGGAGGATATCACCCGTATGCATTGGCCAGCATACTCACCGGACTTGAATCCAATAGAGCATGTGTGAGATATGCTTGGCCGACGAATTGCAGCCCGTCAACCCCCTCCCACCTGTCTACCGGAACTTCGGAGTGCATTGCTTGATGAGTGGTGTAATATTCCCCAAGATCAGATTGATCATTTGATACTCAGCATGCCTAGGGGTTGTCAGGCCTGTATTGCATCGTCCGGGGGACATACTCCGTATTAACCATCATACTAACCATGTTATACTGTTTTTTGTAAATAGGTTCTTTTTTGAAATTTGGTCAAGGGAGTAAAACTTGCAATTTTTATTAATTATGTCAAACATATAGCATCTTTTTTGCTCTTTACTTTTTGTTTAATAAATAGACTTTACAAATAAGTCAAATTTGTTTTGCTTCTTTCTCTTTCTTTGCCTGAACTTCATTATCCTTAATTTATGGACATGAGTGTACATTTTAAAAGCCTAAATTTGCAGCTCCTCAATTTAATGCACCTCTAAAAGCTGGTCAACTCTTGCGTATGAAAAGGCCGCATTTTCAAATATTTATATTTTTGGCAGATTTCTTTTTAATGAGGAAGAAATAATCGCGAGATATTAAATTTACTTTTGATGTACTACTAAAGTTTTCTGTATCAGTTCGCAATTTACAATTAAAATGAGCCTATTTGAACATTTAAACTGAGTTAAAATACATTAAGGAGCGCATCAGTTTAATTCTGTTGTAACAAAATGTATTCTTATTCTGATATTTTCTAGTACAGAAAAATTTATAGCTTTTTTATTTGGATTCCAGGATTCTTTTCTGATTCTCGCTTTTTCTTTCTTTTTTTCTTTGTTCTTTTTGTTAAGAGTTTAATAAGGCTAGTGGCAAAAAGCCTAAAACTTAAGCAGATGAAATACACAATGAAGGAAAAAGCATAATAGTAAAATAATTTTCCTGAAGAAATTTTAAAATTCTTACATTATAACACCCAAGTAGCAGCTTATATTACAATGCGTATAAATATAAAAACGGGCTTAGTTAAAATGCAAACTTTAAACACTAATAGAAAAATATTTTTATGTAATTAGTAAAAACGGAAAATTATTAGTTTTAAAATATTTTTATGCTTAAAAATATACGCTTTACGTAAATGACATGTAGCGTGTTGCGTAATTAATAGATTTTGTAAACTCATAGCCTTACGTACATGTTTTTTTATATACATTTACTAAGAAAACTGTAGTTCACAGAAAGGAATCTATTGTTCCTAAACTTAAATTAACAACAAAGAACGGAAAATCTGCTTTATTGGTCGTAAACAAGCAGCGTCTTGCGTCATAAAATTTTGCCAAGTAACTGTAAACGGAAAAAGTATAAAGCCGAAGCATTACAAGCTAATATATAAACTACATACGAAGCGAATAACAGAGAAAATCTTAAGGTAGAAAACTTATTCGGAGAGAGAAATAAAACTGTTAGCGAAAAATTCTATAAATGACGTAAAATAATATTTATGGTAAACATACATTTGCAGCCCCATATAACAGCGTGACAAAAATTATCTATAAAATAGGACGAATAATAATTTTCGTATAACTAATTTTCAAGCAAGATTATGTAAGGCTCATTATGCCAATCATAACTCCGCGACATATTGCCCTTCAAGAAACATGAAGAACAATTATTAATGGTACTAAAATATGATTTACATGAAAATTTTAAAATACTTGCAGATCTGTGTAGATAAAATCATCTTGTTTAACGGAAAATTTATTTTATCACACAAGAACTTTTTAATTTGAATATTGATTATATATATATATACTCTCCAGTGAAACCTCCCCTACTTTCCATTCTTAAAACGATTCTTTAAGATTATTTTGTAGTTCTGAATGGACTTACATATGCGTCGATGCTTTAACGTTGAATGCATGATGTTATGTTAACGTATGTGAAGGTGCAAATCCTACACACTGACGCACATATTTTATTTTCGTTTGCCGTTATTTTAATCTTTTTTGCCGTTACAAAAAAGAATATTATAATCTTAGTGAAATTTCCGAAGTCAAATTTGCCAATATTTTTAGCTTATTTGCGAAATCCAACTTGTAGGACATCCTTTACCTTTAAAAGTGTCTTGTCAGTCGTCCTTTGTGGGTGATAACATGTATCAAAATAGTATATAACTGTTTTTGTAAGTATGCATTGATTGTTCTGTGGTTTCAGTGCTTCAGATTGTTGCAAAAAAATGTTCTACAGTTGTTTCCCAGCTCTTAAAAACAAAACAAGATCACAGAAAAATGTGCCCATGAACATTACTCAGATAAAGTGGTGTGTTTATTTTGGATATTACTTGTTCTAACAGCGTTTGTAGTTTGTACTTTATTTCATTTATTTTCTTTTATTGGGCTATACTAAGAAATATCTACACAAATAATTATTACAATTTTTAAAAACCACGAGGTGCTTAATTTTCTCATCAATGCATCTCATTGGATACAGGATATGCAAATAAAAATATTTATCATTACAATGAAATAAATATTTTCTTGATTCAACAAAAATTGGTTGTCGCTATTTCTAGCAAATAATTTTGGTGTATCAACAATTTTTTGTTAATTCATAGAAATAACTTGACAATATTTTGTTAAAATCAACAAAATTACGTTGCTGAAACAGTGCCAACCAAAGTTTTGCTGAATTAACAAAATTTTGTTCAATTAAAGGAAATATGTTTTCCATGGGCAAATAAATTTCTTTTAACTTTTGTTAAACTCCATATCGGAATACACAATACACAGGAACTCTTTAAATAAAAGTAAAGAGCGTGATTTAAATTCCAATTTAATTTATTTGTTGAAAAACATTTAGTTTTAAGTCTAAGAAAAAAAAGCGCGAGTATAGACCTAAAATAAAAACCTCTTTATTTATTTTTTTTTCCTTTTCATAAGAGTTATAGGTCTATAACTTTTTCTTCCTGTCGTCATATAAAGCGGAACAATGACGCTCACTATCAGATCACTTTGCTCGTAAAAGTTACAGCTTTCTCTGATTATATATTTTATTTTATTGTATGTAAGTAATAATCGAAATGATCAGAAAATCACTCGAACTGTTCAGTAATAAAATTGTGCAGAAGAAAGTTAAGTGTTGCAATGAACTGGATCTGCTTTTTATTCGTGAGGGAAAATCAAATCTCAACGTGCACAAACCTTTTTATGTGTCTGAGTTACGCTAGTTATTATATCACACATATGTAATATTATTTAATACGATTTTTGATTTTTTAAATTATTTTAGTGCATATATGTAAGTACTACAGAAAAGTCGAAAGTTAATTTCAATGTATCTTTCTAGCTTTCAAAGTCTCGGTGGAAACGGAGATATTGTAAGTAAGACATCCATTCTGATTTAAGAAATTATGTTTTGTATTTTATGTATAAAATTATTTTAATGTATACCGTATTAGCTTGAATATAAAGCGATATGTTTAGACTGATCGTTCCATGTTAAAAACCGGAGTCGCGCTAAATTCGAGATCTAGATAATGGATTTTTCTAATTATCTTGCGAAAATTTTGGGACTAATACGATATTTAAGTATCCAGTAAAATATTTCTTACTTAAAAATACTGTGTAGAGGTTCATATGGTACATAAATTTCAAAAATATGTTTTTCATTATTAGAAATGTTTACCATTGAAGGGAAGATGCGTTTATGCATGCATACATTGTATAGCTGGGATATTCGCCACCCATTACGAGATTAAATATTCCGTGGTGGAAATTAGGTCAATCTGCCAAAGTATATGCTTAAGAAAATATGGAGAAAGTTATTGGTATATATTAAAGTTATTGGTAAATGATTATCTAATATGTGCATGAATTAATCGCCAAAGAATAAAAAAGTCGCCATGTGAGTAAGACTTCCTGTGTTATAGAATAGTGTAAATTTTAAAAATTTGATTGTATGCTAAGATGATTGAGACATTTGAGAAATTCTAAAAGGTGAATGAAATGAAATAAATGCCGCTTAGTGCTAATCATGAGCACAAAAACTGTAGTTTTTCCAAAAAGAAAATGCAAGGGGCAGCAACCATAGAAATAATTTATTTGATACAACCACCACAAATAATTATATGTGTTTAAATTTTTCACAAAAAGGTAGACAAATCGGCCTTTGCACAGTTTGATTTCATTTTATGTAAAATTTAAAGAACGTTTAATAATAATTAATGTGCATAGATAAATAATATTAACTGATAATATTAATATTAATTATTAACTCATATATTATAATATTAAGTGTAAAAAATATCGCAATATTAACTGATTTAATCGATCCTTAGACAATAAAAAATTTTGTGAATAGAAAACAATTTATTAATAAGCCAATAAAATACAAATTTTCCTATTTCTAGCTTATAAATAGTCACAGTATTATGTATTTTTTATAATATTTCCGTGTACACTTTAAATATAATCTAAAACTAAAATATTATAACACTTTGCCCTAAAGATAAAAAATTAAACTTGGATTTTGTTGAAAACTATATACATCAAATATAATATTCATAATTTAAATATTTAAAATTAGCGAAAACGTATTTTTAAAGGAAAATTTTACAGGATGCCATGGACAATATTTTTCGTGACCTTTCTGACATTGTTTCAGATTTATATAATTTTCAGCCGAAAAAAAAGGAAAACACAGATTAGGTTCATAAATTAGACTTCTTTTGTCTCGTAATAAAGAAAAATTAACGTTTCCTTGCTGCGAAGAGCGGTTTACTTTAATGCAGGGCATCGTAAACTTTTATTATCAGTAAGTAATAAAAGCAAGGGAAAGGGTTCAAGCGCTAAGGTAATACATAAAATAAAAAAGCAATACCTTTAATGTTATACTTTTTCTTTTCATTGCGTATGTAAGCATACATTTATTTTTATCTATCAGTAAACATTATATGCGTGGATATTTAAATAAAAAATTTTATTGTTCTTTTTTCTGTGTATGTTGTGCATACGTAACATCATCACCATGTACAAAAGTACAATGTGATTACAAATAAGGCTACATCTTCGAATTGAACAATACAACTAAGCATTTCATATCACACATCGTTTTCACTGCGAAGTAATGAAGTTTCATTAATTTTAAGTTTCATTGGTCCCATAGCAGATTTCGATGTCGTTTTCTCTTTTTGGGGGGCTACATAAAAGTTTAAAGTGATTTTCATCCTCTACAAGCTGACGTTGCTGAATTGAAAAGGATTATAAGTACAGCCATCGAAATTGTTGCAGTGGACATGGCGAAAAATGTGTGGAACTTTGAAACAGAATATGGATATCGATGTTAACAGCATTTCATTTCACGATGTGTTTATTCTTCTAATCACACATCGTTTTGATTGAGAAGTTATGAAGTTTCATTATTTTTAAGTTTCATTGGTCGCAGAGCAGATTTCGATGTTGTTCTCCTTTTGTGGGGTATAAGTAAAATTTAAAAGGATTTTAATCCTCTACCAGCTGGCGTTGCTGAATTGAAAACGATTATAATTACAGCCATCGAAACTGTTGCAGTGGACATGACGAATAATGTGCGGAATTTTCCAACAGAATATGGATATCGATGTTAATTTTCATTTCTTTTCCATAAGTCTTCCGTATTTCTGCAAATATAGACAATCAAAATTGGGATAGAAATTTAATTTACAATTTACATTATTAGACCAATGGAAAACGTGAGTGTTTATTTTTCTAACCACGCAAATGAAAACGATTGTTACTGATATTTATTACTGAAAAAAGAGCCGAGATTGTTGATACATTTTCAGATCTTAAACAAGAATTGGTTGTAATTTGGATTATGATTTATTTTTATTTTACATGTCATGTGGTTTATAACAACTTTCCAGGTCATTTCAAAAAGAGCAATCTAAAAGAGAAAGTGCTTCATGATAATCTAACCTTGCATACATAAGTTTAGATTGGTTGATTTGTTTAGCAACCGATTAAACATAGTTTGGTTAAAGTGTAGTAGTAAATGCATTTGAAAATAGCGTTGCTAGGTATGATTACGAAAGAATTTGAAGTATGTATTCATACAGTGCAGAATATTTTTCATTAATTTAGCATAAAATTTTAAGTTAATTGTAAATCCAAGAGTATTTCTATGCATTAATCTATTACAAGAAATACACAAATGTAATGATTTTAAGTATAAGATTATATGGGGAAAAAGTTGCCTTAGTGTCTAAAACTTAGTTTTATATGTAACACAAAATAGTTTTATTATTATTATTATTATTATTATTATTATTATTATTATCATCATTATTATTTTCTTTTGCAGTTAACAAGTTATTTGAAGTGTTACATTATGTTCCCATGTGTGCTCAAACTCGTCCAGTGACTAGAGCGAATTAAAAATTCCACCCCGACTTCAACATTACTCCACAGAAAAGATGCACGACCAGACATAGAGATACGTACCTCGAAAGTACGAACATTCTACAAACTAATTTAAATCGGAAACACATATATTTTAATTCAGTACGGAATTCAGCCCATTGAATTCGTAAGCTTCCATGGAATTTCCAGAAGGAAATTATTGAAATACAATTCGTACAAATTTAAATGTGCCACTTCGGACATCCATTTGCGTGGTTCTCTGAAGAGACATATGGGCTACATTTGCACACACTACAGAAGCACTACAAGATAAACGACTATTTAGGAACTCGGGGTATGATTTCCCTGAAAAAAGAATAGGTGAATTTGTGCAAGTTTTAAATAAACAGTAGTGACCATTGCAAGGCCCGAGAGCCAACTGCTGCTATAATAAGCAAGGATGTGTCACTTAAGAAAAAAAATGAATGGATAGCGACAATCCATACCTACTCAATGTTTAAATGCAATTAAATTATTTTTTCCTTTAGGAAAACTAAATGGCTCTTAAAGAGAATGGGACTAATTTTATCCAACAAGGTTGAGATTCAAAACTTTAGCAGTTAGATTTGATGGTGGATAATATATGAATAATGCCCATCTTAGCCATTAGCTTCCGAATGTTTGCTTTAATATTTGTTGTAGAACAGCTCATATAAGATACTCCGTTAATGTAGAAGAGTTGCACAAAGCATACATTCAATGCCTATTTTATATATTATAATACTAAGCATCGAAATAGACTATTGAACAGCACCTTTATTGCAATTTTAAGATATTTTTGCACCGTAACCAGTTCCAAGAAGTCATAAAAATTCCGTCTTAGATTATCTTTTTAAAATATTTTTAAAGTATCATTAAAATAAAACATTTAAAATTAATAGTTTTGTTTGTTCACGTTATTTCTTTGCTTATGCTAATTATTATGAAAATAAACACTGAATTTTTTTTTCAGTCACGGTTTATCTTCCTTTTATTATGAAAACATACTTCTTCCAGATCTAAAACATCAAAATTAAACGTTTGGGGTTTGGGTCTATGATCAGTGCTGGATTAGACACTTATAGTTAGTTACCTTGTTGCGAACGATGTGACACGTTGACTAGATGACTATAGTGAGAAGTTGTCAAACATGATTAATTCACTTACATTTATCGCTGTACATTTTTCTTTCAATTAAAATCCGCCTTCCATTTTTTTCAGCTTCGGAAAATGTATCTTAGAAATAAATATTAAAGTAGTAATGTAGTGTTGTAGTGCTATAAATAATTGATACAGGAAATGATAAATAAAAGAACCTACCTGTTACACATTATGAGATGTGTCAACAAAAACAACATAGTACTTTTTTTATTGTTTTGGTTGTCACTTTAGCATTTGGGAGCAAACTAAATATGATATAAAAAAAGAAATAGAGTAAATCACCAAATTGAATGTTCCATATGACCCTCGTCCACTGATCATTAAGAATGAATATAACTTCTTCATGAGAAATAACAGCACAAGCTTTTCACGAAAGAAATAATCCAATATTTTTCTTTGCAGAAATATGTAGGAAAAAAACTCTGTGAGATATTTATAGGGATCATTAATGAGGATACGATGAAAGGACATAATGACATGTTCAACCTTTCTACATATAAGTGATGGTTAGTAATAAGATTTCTAGTTTGAAAAGTTACTTCTATATGTTCAGTGAACCTAAAGTTGAACGAGATGATTTCTTCTCATTATGAAACTGCAATTTAAGAGGATGGCACGCAGCAGGTGTAATTAAGTTTGTCAATTGATAGTGGTTCTTCGTACTGTTGTTCAATTTAATTTGGCCAGACATGGCTACTCAGAAGGAACTACTTTGTTATTAATTACTATTTTGTTAAAAGTAATCAATATAAAAAAGAATCAAAGGTTGCATCAAATCAGATATACTTCCTTTCTACGGGAGTTTAAAATTAATGTACTATCGTGCAATAAAATTAATATATCTTCTGTTTGGTACCAAAAGAACAAATATTCAATCATCAGTTCTTGTGTCTCTCTATAAATAAAGCTATTTGTTTAGTTAGTTTTCCTTTAATCCCCCAAATTTTTGCTTAATTTAGCTACATATATAAAGTTATAAAATTTATTACATTTAAGTGCTCTTTAAAAGCAGTCTAACAGTCTGCAAAATTGAAAAAGTAGCAACGGAAAATCCAGAGAGTCGAAGCACAGGTTTCATAAAAAGAACAGAATTTTTACAACTTAGCATCACGATAAACAGCAAATCAATAATAATATTTAGAGCATTTACAGAAACAGAGATGGAATTTTTACAGTTGATTAAGTAAAATAGTGAGAAAAATTTCAATGATTGACTGCCAAGTTAGGGGAATTCGTATTTCCATACAAAGTGCCTTTATCTCCAGATTATTGTCAATTATTTTTCGAAGTGTTTTTTTTCTTGTGGCTAATGGATCAATGAATGAGCGGCCGTTGCACATTTATATTTTTCGGACAGGATGTGATATAATATATCATTATATAAGGTTAACCATAACCCGTTCTTAAGGAAGTAAGATCGCTTATAACATGTACAATTTTAACTTTGACAAGGAAAGTCACAAAGTTCAAAACTTACTGCCAGATTTTTCTCTGGAAAAATATGAAGATACTGAATTGACCTCAACCGATAGGTATAAATATATATTTCCAGCCTACAACTATTGATGTGGCAGGAACACAAACTACAGTACTGATAAGAGTATATTTCAAATCGCAAAGTATAATTTTAGTTACAAAGCACTTGGCGAGTGTTCAATCGGTTAGAAATAAACGTGCAGTTGACAGCTAAGTGACGCATTTTATAGTATCAATAAGTGTCATTTGTTTTAGCCATGAAGTTACATTCTTTATTTCTCTGAAAGGTAAAATAATTTTATTTACTTAAAAAAAAAGAAAGTCAAATTAAGAAAACGACGTCATCAAGTAAATTTCAAGTAAAAGTAATAGAAAGTTAGGTGAAAATATCAACAATAGATATACAGCACAGGCTCATGTATCCCTGTTATATCTTTACTTATTATAAAAGAAGGTGTCTGTGTGTCTGTGTGTGTGTGTGTGTCTGTCGGCAGCGTTACGGACAAACGGCTGCACCTAGAAACACCAAATTTGGTACTCGGGAAGATGTAAATATGTAGTTGTGCACCTCGAAGCGATTTTTTCAAAATTCGACCTAGATTTTTTTTTCTTTTATGTTTTATGCGATTTTTGGCATTTTTTCTCACCTAATTCGTAATAACGGCGGAAATTACGCTCGCAGCAAAACGGCATTTGTATCATCGGATAGAGGAAGAAATTTTCTTTTAAAAACAGTTTGTTCTAAATACGTAACATGATTTACCGATTTTTAGGAATTTTTTTACTAAACATCTGCTTCGCGATTTTTTTTCGTAAAATAATTTTAAAACTGTCGCATCTTGAATTCTATCCGTCATAACTTTTAGATATTTTGACAAATCGTGAAACATTCTTTTCTCTCACTTTTAAAATAACAATGAAAATGTTATGTAAATTAGATGATTTTTTACGAATTTTAATGCAGCCTAATGTTTAGAATTTAATAGCATCAACGCGATCTTACGCCATTCATTACATTGCGATCACGGCACGAGAATTTATGTTCGGTTGTTGCCACAGAAAGGATTTAAAAAAAGGGTTTTTTCAACCAATCGAGTTTTTAAATGGGATATCAGAATTTCAATTCGCAAGTGAGGATCTATGACGTCAAATGCTTTAAGATACGTAAAAATTACGCCATAATTTTAACTCATTTATTCCAGCTCTATTTTCAACACAGGGAGACGATATGTTGATTAAAATTTACTGTAGAAATAAACTAAGAAATTCACGATTATTATTATTAGAAGTGGTATTTTAATCCGGTGCTTAAATAAAAATTGAAATGTTTTCACGGCGCTGAAAATGTTCATTTTAAAAGTTACAATGTTCGTTTCAAAGCGCGATATATTAAAATTTTTCTATTTACTATTTTTATTTTTGGCATTTAATTTAGCGCAGGCGTTGCCTAACATACGCATGCAGGTTGCGAGTATAGTTTTATTTTAACTTTGAATTACGTTCCTCCATAAAGCTCCAACGCAAAGTTTTAATGATACCGTTTGAAAACAATTATGCGAAATATCGAAATTAACTCCCTCAATCAACCGGGGTATCCTTTACGGCAGTCAAAAAGTGACGTCGTAAATTAAAAAAAATGCGTGAAATTTGTAAACTCTGCAACTCTAACGCCCTGTCACAATTAAAATGGGAATAAGTAGCTCCTCGAGATTACACAGTTTGATGTTTTTCAGGAGACAAGACTATGGAGGATATAAAAGATATCGCTATATTAGATACATGGATATTTAAAATGGCACCCATTGGATATTTTCTCCCCACAGCAAGATGAAATGGTTTGCGGCGCTAAATACGCCAATCTTATAAAACTATGTATAAATTAAATATATATGGAGAGTTTCCTTAATGGCAACCATTATGTGAAATGATTATTATTTATGCTAATGCGTAAATTGCAAAGAATCGCCACAGAATCACAAGATCCCATTGAGGCCAAATAATCTAAGCTGTTTCTTTTAAGGGAGCCTTGAAGAGGGAGAAGCGAGTATAGATAGTATTAATGTACGTAATAGGTAGTATTATTAGATTTGTAAAGATAATATGAATAAATCGCAATGTACCACGTTAATAAATATTTCATGAAATTAAAAGTGTTTATCCTTTTTCAACGGTTGTCTTACAACCAACTAAATGAAAAGTAATTCTAATTTGCGTTAATATATCCCACAGTAATTTCAACAGAGGAGATTAGTAGAACTTTTTTAAAAATGAAATTCTGTTTTGTCACATGCAGATATGATTTTAGTAGTAAAATATTCCCTTCTTCTCGTATAAAGAACGGGTGCGCAGCTATTTTAAAAACATCTCTTGAAAATAGCATAAATGAATTCAGAAGACCTCAAAACGTGTAAATACACCAAAATCTCGAAGTCGAATTTTTTCATGATTACAATACTTTCCTTATATGGTACATGTTCGGAAAGAAATAAATGGTGCTCCATTTCATGTAGTGTCTTAGCTATTTAATGCTACAACTTGAGCCTAAAAAACAGTATTATGTAGAAATAAGACATTTTGAAAGACAGGAGTTCTGTGCAAACCATTAAGCTTTTCACTTTTTTGATAGTGAATGACACTGACGTAGTTTTTTGAGTCATTATACTGCAATGATCAGGTTAGTACTCATAACACAAACTTTACATTAAGAGTCAAATAATTTTGCTCCTTTTTTTTTAAATTCCACATCACGAATAATTTCGAATTACACATGTAAGGAAAATTTTCGTTTCCTACCGTGCGAAGAACGGGCACGCAGCTAGTTTTTTATAGAAGGATAGTTCATTAAATAAATGCCTTTATTCTTTTATCGCCAAGCAGAATAGCATCAAAAAAGAGGACATCAAAACTATACATATATTATTTAGAGAAAAAATTTGAATATATTTAATTTCTTTTTCGTAAAATATCATTTTCAAAAAAAAAAAAAAAAAAAAAAAAAAGGAATCAAGTACCAAATAAGCCGACATTGGCCATGTACAGCTTCGTATCACGTGTACCGTAAACTTATATGGTTTCCTACCCTTAATACGAAAGAAATTAAAACTTTTGCACTTTCTAGCTTCCTTTTATTATAATTGTTTATAATACTCCATTTTTCTTAATTGTTGTATTCAACGCAGCACAGATTGTTTACTTTTCATTATTTCATCACAATAAATATTATGTTATCATTAGAATTCCCATTATTTTTAATTACAGAACGTAAACAAAACGAAGTTGCACATTTTTGTAATGGTATTCAGACAATAGAATAATTTAATAATACGTTAGAAAAATAAAACAAAGAGAATTAAATTTTGAAATAACAATAGCGGGAATGAAAATTCAGTTTCCCTGTAATAAAACAATATACTTATCTCCTATTTTCATTATGTTAGTACTTTCATTTAAAAATATTTCCTTCTCTTTCCTCTAATTTAATCTCTTAAAAGTTAAATCCACTGGGTCAGAATTAAAAGAAGTGCAAGTAAAGAAAAATTGCTTTAGTGATTAAGCGTCGCTCTTCGTAGATAAAATGTTCCTAATTTATTTAATAGATTAAAGATACGATGTTTGTATGCAAATTAACATAAGCGACGTCTGCCAAAGATTTAAATTTTGTAAGCGGTTTTAATATATCATAAATGCCGTTTGGGCTTACCTTTTCCTTTATATATTTTAAATTGTCAGTTTGACTTTTATTCAGTTTTAGAGTAAGAATTCGGTTAAACAAGAAACATTTCATAAATTATAAAAATAAAAAAAAATTCTTCTTTTATTAACAAATTCAAATTCAATTGTATACTGAGTTTGAAAATATTTGCATGCATATATATATATATATATATATATATATATATATATATATATATATATATATATATATATATATATATATATATATGTATATATGTATGTATATATCCATAGTTGAATTAAATTTTGCGTTAATCATGTTAATCATGTTTTAAGTAGACACTTTGAAACATTTGTATTCAACTAGGTATGTATAAATGTGAGTGCGTCTAATAATCAAAACATTAACTTGGAATGTCAAATTAAATAATAAATGTGATAAGCATTTGAAGTTTTTGTAAAAGTAGAGATTTTTTTTCTATTTTAAATTTTCTAGTGACTCAAATTTAATGGTTAATGTTTTTAATACGTGTTAGCCTTCTACGTTACTATCTAGTATTTTACTTTGGTTTTAACTATTAGAAATATCCATAAAAAGTCCGACAAAAATCTTTGGTGAAATCTGATTTCAATTTCAGATTTTGTTTTTTCCTTCTTAAAACAGGAATTAGGAACCCCTTGGAGTTATAGAGATTCCGTGGTCTTTTTATTTACCATATTGTTACCAAATAAACCATTAATGAATATATATTGCAGTACATAAATTTTTGAACTAACCTGATTCCTACTTGTAAATAGGTGATGCATGGTTGTTCCGATAGTTTGAGTCATTATAATGCACACTACTAAATTGATTCCTGTGAGTTTTATACTTGAAAAATCAGTTCGTTTCGAGTATGTCTTCTTAAATATCTGTACTTAAATCTCTTTGTGTTAACTGATTCCAATATATTTTTCTTTGTCTTTATGCATTCACGAACTTTTTATGCAGCATCTAATATTAGAAGTAATGATAATTTACCGATAATCCAAAATGTTTCAACAAATATATGATTTATTTCAATTTGCTTAAAAGTTCGTTCATACTTAGTGTCAGGGACTGTGAACAAATTCACGAAGTGCGTTCCGCTAGACTTAAAATAAACCAGATAAAGAGATTTGTTTTTAATAAATAAGACGTGCAAATGCAAAATTTGATTTAGATCATGGAGCTTTCTATCAAAAAATAGTTACTTTCATGTAATTGAATAGCCGAACAGTTTCATTTACATTAAAATAAATTTCAATTGAACATATGTTACTTAAATATCCGATTTCTAATAGTTTAATCGGTTTCTTGGTGGGCACATGCCACTCGGAAAGGATATTTTTTATTTGTAAGGTCCATCTTCAGTCACGCTTAAATGAGTATGGTACATTACATACATTAATTTTCTTTTAATGTAAAGAATATAATAAAAAAATTCCTACATTATGTCAAAATAAGTTTTAAAAAATCCATTATTAGTCTCGTATTAATAAATAAAATCATAGAAAGATAAATAAAAATTTTATTTTAGTTTGGTTTTTTTGAAAATTTTAGCATTTAAGAAAACAAAAAGTCATTAAAATTAAAGGTTGCATGAATATTTAAGCCCAGCACAATCCATAAAAGATTAAAGAAATGTTCAAAATATAGCCTATAGAAATGCTCAAAGATAGCTTACAGAAATGTTTAAAATAAATGCCGAATTCGCAAATGATATTGGTCTTATATAAAAGTGTGTGCTATCGTCTAAAAAAGCCGACTTTGTTTAGTTTTGCACCAAAAAGTAATCCATCAAAGCATAAATTTAAATATTTAAAAATACAACGAAGCTTTAAATTTAAATCCTACTTATTTAATAAATCGAATATAAAAATTCATGTATTCATATCGTAACCTCGTACATGAAATACATTTATAAATCTACACACTGAGTATTAAATAACCGCTAAATAAACTTCAAGTTCAATAAGTAGGTTCTTTCAGTCAAAGATAGTTAACTGTCAAGGTGTGCAAAAGAGTGATTAAACACTGGAACCAATAGATAAGTACTTACTAATTAAAGCACTTGATTAACGATTCTCAGCGTGCCTTCAAAGTAAATATTGATATTCAACAGAGTAAGCTCTGAACCGAGGAGATATCAAGTGCTTTATAATGTTTTCATTAAACACAACATCTCTATTATACTTCTTATGTATGCAGGGAGTCTAGTGTCTGCTGTTCAGAATTAAAATCAATTTTTCATATAGTTTGAGGTATTTACTGAAAAATAAGGGAAGGTCTATAGTGATATCTGTTTGCACAATGTAATTATTTGCTCGTTTTATTCTGTAGAAATGATTGTGTTCTGAAAATATAACAATGGAATATTTGTCACTAAAATGCTATTTATATTCTGTTTAAAATGATACAGAATCTTTCTAAATAAGCAAAAATTTTATTAATTTAAATCTGTATCCGCATGTACGCATGTGCATGCATATTAACTATTTTGAGTAATTTCTATTTAAACCTTAGTACGTAATTAATATAATTTTTAAAACATCCTCAAATTATTAATATTTTAAGAAAGTTAACAGTGTTAAAATATGTGTTTGAGAATGCTGCACTAAGTAACCATAAAATGCTGGGTGCCCTTTGGTGCATTAAATATGAATCTTTCAACTATGTGATTAAATTTTAAAAAAGAAAGAAAATCCATAACAGTTGTTCTTTATCTGAGCAGACAATTATCTACATCCGATCAATGTAGTGTGACTAAGATCTATATAAGCCACAGATGAAATTCAAAGTATTGTTCTAATGTGAAGCCACAGAAATGAGAAACACGCTGAATGCTATATCATCTGGAATTGATCCCTTTGCCGATTGTTCTCCCACTAATGCTTTGATATATGATCCGGCCTGTTTAATAGAACAAATATTACGCCTATTGTGGCCGATTCTCTGTTTCAGGCAGGGCAATAGAAAAGCCGCTTGTATCAAGCTTGGAAATAAGTATTTCCCTCTATTTACACGAGAATTTTGATATGATTGAGAGTGGAATTTTAAGATTCAAATGTACTTTTAATATGCATTGTAAAATGTACCCCACTGTGAAATTTAACAGCAATTGTATTGGATTATGAGCGATTAAATATTATAGAATTCTATTGTTTGACGTGAAAAATTTACTATATGTTATCTGTAAAATCATCTTATATCTTAAGCCGTTTTGGACAGGACTTAAGAAAGAAACAAAAAAGTACAGTTGATGTTATTCGTTTGATGAAATTGTGCGTAAAGATGTTCTAGTAAAACTACATGACTATTTTAGGAAACAAAAATGTGCTTTTTTCCTTTATGATCTAGTAACCAGCAGTAACCAGCAAATTATGTCAAGTGTTTTTGACACACAGAAGTTAGTATAGATTCTGCCCTTAGGCTTCCTTAAACCTGAAATTTGACTGAGATTCTATTAGCGGATTCTTAATGCAGCAGTATACGTTAATAAGTCTGAGAACTATCAATTCAATTGTTAAAAAATATTTTATATGCACGATGATAATGGGTGCAATTTTTAAGCGCTCGGCATTTTTTTATATCAATCGATGATTTTATTTCTCAGTGTAATCCATTTGTGCCCTGTGTCCTTTTTTTGGGACAGCATTTTCGCTACCAGTCGAAAACGTTATTTATTTTTCCTAGCCTTTATTCACATGTATGGAACCTCAACTTCGCAAAATATTTTTAAATGGCCAAGTTTGGTGCTGACATTTGAATTTTTAAACATAATGATTTTTTAAAAAATCATCCCTTGTTCAAGAAGTTGACATCAGAAATATATCTGCCGTTGCTGGTATTAGCAAAAATCGAAGAAAGTCGCAAAAATATCTGGGCACAAAGTGGGTAATTAGTCGCTGTTCGATGAGCAAGATAGATGATCCATTACTAAAAATGTGAAATTCAGAGTATTTTAAGCTTTCATTAAGAGCATCTATTACTAAAAACGGACACAGAATTTTCAAAAAGGAACCATGGTAAAGTTAATCTTATGTATTCCTGGATCCCATAAAGTAAGAAGTCAGTGCCATCCTTGACTCCAGGGTAAAACTATTGTTAAAAACCCCAGTGCAAGACTCTTGCATTAATCCCTTTTCCCATTGGTGGTTATTTCTGTAGTGTTATTTTTTTCGCGTAATGTGATCTATAATAATATTTTAAATGATTTAAGAAAGTGCTTATAGTATGTTGGAGCTTTATTAAGTTGGAAGGGCACTGAAGAGCTCGTGAAGCAGATATGCCATACCACTTCATGGCAGAAAAGTTTGCATATCAGAAACTATAGCATAAACAATCGCCATCTGGTGGTGATCTTTTAAATGATATTTTTTCACAAAAATCTCCGTGTATCATACGAGGCTTCCTGCAAATTTAGATATAGATAGTAGCTTTCACTGCACGGTAATCTAAATAAGGACATTTTAATGATGAATACCCGGCAATTACTTTCCTTATAATACTGCATATGTGACTCAAAAATAAAGGGTGTTTCAAAAATCGCCCTTAATTTGGTTCCAAAAATTTTGCCATCATCATTCTTTCAGTACTGAATAATAAAACTCAGTACTCAAATTCATTTATCAAGATAAAAAATTAGATAAAGAAAAACTTAATCTAATCTATACGTTTTAAAACCAGATTATACACACAAAAAGCGAATTATGACTGATCACTTCCGTGCGGACAGAAGTAAAATAATATGTTGAAGATTCCAAAACTCAATTGTACTAATTGTTGTCCTATTTTATAAAATTAATATCTTATTTTCAGATAAAGATATATGCTTAAAAAGCGAACAATAAGACTAGCATATCAACCTTAGAAACACATATAAATTTCATATATCTATAACTTATGTAACTGCAAATGATGCATTACAAAATCCATTTTAAATAGTTTAGTTAAGGTATTATAATACATATTTAATAATCTTTAACACGCAGCAATCTGGATAATTAAGGAATGTGTTAACCATCATATTAAAATTAATTTAATAATTTAAAAAACAAGTCACGCCTTCAAATATATTTTGAAAAATTTTATTAAAGCTTACTATTGATCCGAATGCGATAAAATTGCACTTTACTCTTAGGTAATGGATTTCGGTACATTAATTTCTTTCTTTTCAAAAATGAAAATTTTTAAATTACTCGCGCCAATAATATGAGTGATTACCTGGAAAATTAAAAAATATTGAACAACGATCGAGCTAAGGGAATGCAAGCAGACCTTGAACTTTCAAAATAATCGATATATTAATTATCTATACTGGTGTGTAAATTAAATTATGATTTGATTGAAAATTAATAGTTTAGAATGATAACACATAAATGTTTGTATATTAATATGAAGTGATTGATGCTCCTTTAAATAAGTTATTGGAAAGTAACTATTGACTAATTTAATTATAATTAAGTTTTTATGTAATATCTCTGTTTCAAAGAGAAAAAAATGAAAAGGAAAAAATAAAAAGGCTGTGATCGTTCAACACAGCTCTAAACAAAAAAAAAAAGTTTCATTTGTATAGCAACATCGCTAAATTTGAATTTGGTGCTGACATAAGCCTGAAATATTAAACATTTTGCAAAAACATATTAATATTTTAGTGCTTTATAAATGGAAGTAAATGTATTTTGTTTAATAAATATGAAGATTTATTGATTACAATTTGTTGCTTTATACAAAGAAGTATTTTAAAGCTGATAAATTCGCCATTGGTCTTCCCTTTAAAATTTTATTTACTTGTAAGTAGGCTAATTAGATAATACATCATCTATCGTTAAATTATTATTGGATAAAATTTAACTTGTTTCCCCCCTTCAAACTGCCTTGAAACCGTTCAGCCGAAGAGGACCTGTATATAGGTATATATATATAGGTCTAATTTCTCACTGATGCATAGAAAAACAGGGTTTCTGGCGAAATTTAAACAGTTACATCAAACCTTCAAATACGGACTAGTGATTAATTAGTAGGCTTAAATTTCATAAGATTAAAATTCTCGTTTTCCTGTATGATTTGTATTTCTGTTTTAATTACAAATTCCTATACGCTATAAACAGCGCCATAAAGCCATTTACAAGTCTGCAAGCCTGATAGCGTCAACTATTTGAGCAAATCTAATCGTAACTGTTGTCAGTAAGAAATACAAAAATTCTAAAAAATACATACTGCTAAGGTATCCGTACACCTCAGAAACGTAATTTTCGTTCAAAAAGTCGATTTTTCAATTTTGATGAAATAATAAAATTGATCTTTAATCTTTCTAAAACCACTTGAATTTTTATTGTATCTCAAATAGAACAGATATATAGCAGTTTGAAAATTAGTAGCTCTAAGCTAAATAAAGTGTATATGAAAGTTGTTTTTAGCGTTTTCTCAAAATGAAGTTTTTTGACGATTTATTTTTCGCAAAGCATCATAACTTAAAAACCAATGCATTGAATGGGATGAATTTTTGTTCGCATGTTGTTTATATATTATTAAAGGGAATAGACTATGCTCATTAACATAAACTAATAATATTTCAATTTATGGCTGTTTGTATTTTAAGTTATTGGTTGTTTTCGCATTTCTTACCATAGCCATACAGATTTACTGTTTCAGCTTCTCGTGTAGCAGGACAAACTTCTTGATAATAGTCTATTCCCTAGATTATATTGGCATTAATCTTATGCATTTTACAGATTTTGAATATGTAAATAATTTTTCGAGTTATGGTGTTTTGCGGAAATGCATAAATTTTGATATTTTTTTGTCTTTTCCTGCCCAATTTTTTTTCAGATATTTGATAAATTTGTTTTAAATGATTATCTCATTTTTTCTTACATTTAATGATAAAATATAGTTTTAAGTGTAAAATTTTTTAAATTTAAAAAAAAAGTCCCGCGGGTGTACGGATACCTTAAACATAATCTGAAAATTCAGGATATTCCCAGTCTTGGTTTTCAGAAAAATGCCCGTTTTACTCATAAATTGGAAATTTTCCGTTATGAGAAAGGGAAAAGGTTTCAATATCCACACATTCCGTGAGAAAACGGAAAGTTTTCATGTACAGCTTGTTTTACGCATTATGTAAGGTTTTTTGATACATTTTCGTTAGAAATTTTCAGGTGCAGAGAAGTACTGAAACAAAACACAAACTTCTGAGTACTTAGATATTAAACTATAATTAATTAATACTGAAAAAAAATATTTGCTTTCATTATCACGGGGTGTTTGAATTCACACTCATAAATACTGGATTGGCGAGATGGTAATTTCGTTTATTTATTTCAAATAGAAAAAGAAAATTGGTAAGCAGGTAATTTTCAGATTGTTTAAGTGGCCAAAGTTCCCCCCCCCCAATTTTTGTTCGCGGTTGTACAAAGAAAGTTAAATTGATCGTTCAAGTAGTTGAAGACTAAATTTTGAGCATATATTTGTACAAAACGAAATTACTTTTATGCCAAACTAACGATTAGGCTGTTTTAACAATAACTGGATTCACTTTTTCTCCAGTTTAGAATTGTAAATCTAATGCGAAAAACGTTTCCCTTCATCTAAGTTCCACTCCAAAATGAAATAACTGCACTTCAATTTTTAATTACCTTTAGTAAATCAAATGTCATCTTATGGATGGAGCAACATGCGTTAATACTTCTTTTGTCCTCAGAAATAAGTCGTTAAACACCAAGCGTTTTTAGAAATTCTATATTATATGCATTAAAATTAGCATTTTATGAATTTATCTAAGTACCGCTGCCGATGATCGAAGAAGTAGGAGAGATTTGTGTATTGCAATAAATGTTTGAGCTTGAAACTTTTCTCAAAAATTTAAAAACTTTTAATCTATACTTGAATGAAGACTCGATTTTTTTATAAAGAAAAGTTTTTTTTTTTTTTAAATCTTATATTTGTTCAGTAATACCCTTACTATATGACAAACCCTAATTTCTAGTACAGCTAAAACAGTCCACATGTTTTGAACGATTTTTTTTTTTTACATTTCAAATTTTAAAAAGAATGCACGAATTCAAATATTCAAATTTTCACGTATGCTAATAAAGTTGTACCCTTACTTGCAGAAATTAAATAGCACAATACAAATTTATTTCTATACGAATCTCTGCAAAAATATAACATGAAGAAGTACTTCAAAATAAAAATTCAAAAAAAATAAAATGAACACATTCTTGTTCCAGACATTCAAGTAAAAGAGAGTTTTACAAGAATTTTGAAAGAATAGAAAAAAAGAAAAAAATCAATGGCGTTTCACAGATTCTGAAAGTAAGGATTCCATTCAAATATCATTCAGAAAAAAAGTGTTATATACTGTTTTTTATTTTTATGAATAAATTCCACGTTTTGTTTATTTTAAACTCAAATACACGGTGCATACAATGTTCAAGTATGTCAATAAAACACGAAAATTCAGATCGTATTGGCATCGCTCGAGCATATTGGAACTCGAAAATGACATTTTTATTGAAATTTTCAGACATCAAGATGAAATTTATTCATTTTGTAAGTAGTTAAGATTATGAAAAGCGTAGTTTTCTCCAATAATGAAGTAATGTTTGTTTAGACGTTTCTCTATATGTAAGGTTTAGATGGAAACTACTAATTTTTTATTGAATATAAATACATAGCATGTGTATTTTTTTTATTATCTATCCACACTTCATGGTGTAAAATGTTCTTTTGATTATATGAAATTAGTTTTACATATGCCTCAGATTTCGCAAACTTTTTTCAGTCTAAATATCAATTTATCGCACGCGCCTCATTATCTAATCATCAGTTTGTCTGACAAATTACGAAATTCTAAGGTTTACAGCATTTCTGTAATATAACGTTCTGAAAAATGTTTTGAATATTGTATTAATACCAAGTAAAATTGTACAACTGCACAAGGTAGAAATTGTCATGGCAATTTTGGTGACCACCAGGCATGTTACCTGTATTAAAAATACTATCACACATCATGAAATTACAGGCACTTCATCAATTTTTCAGCATAAGTAGCTCACATTCGAATCAAATATTTAATATCAGGCCATTTCTGTTATAGAGTACAACATGTCAGTTTGAATTAATACTCAATGTCTCAAGCAATTCTTTCAGAAAAAATCACAATTTGGATTTAAATATTTAATAGCAGAGTAGTTTTACTAAACTATGAATATGACATCTCATGTTGACACATCATCCAATGTCTTAAGCAATTCTACAAAAATAAATGCCTAGTAAGTATTATCATGCATTAAACTTATATAGACTAAAATTTAGAAAAATTCTCTATTAAGCTAGCTTATTATAGCATGCTCATTAGTTATATTCCAAGAATATTAATTAAAAAATATATTGAAATGTTTAATCTTTTGTCTAAATTTAGGAAAACGTTCAAGAGCGTAAATGAGCCACGAAATTCTGTAACTTATTTTGAAATATTTGTTTAATAACTAATTATTAGGTAGACGATATAAGTATAATAATATACACTAGATTATAGTTTAATTAGATTTGTTGACATGGATTATTTTTCAAAATTGTTATTACTAAATTATTAGACTGTTTTTAGAAGACTTTAATTAAATCTTGAATGTACGTCATTTTCCGAAAATAAAACTTAGTTTAGCTGAATTTGTAATTTTGTAGTTAAATTTAGGGAATATATATTCAAATATAAATTTCTTTAGGTAATTAAATTTGATTCAAATAATATAATAATTACAACACAAAAACGGCAAGTTATAAAAAGATTTTACTTTTAGCATGCACCAATATGTTAATATTATATTAATGATTATTTTAGTCAGTATTTGCCTGTAATGCAATTTAAAACTGTTAAAGACGTAGTTAATACACATATTATTTTTGCTCTGAAAGTAATTAGCCAAAATCGTCCAATTTATATTATGAATATATTCAAACTAAATTTGTGGAACTCATTTTTTGTTCCTCTATTAAAAACTGAAAATCAGACAAGAATCAGTAATGAAGTAGAATTTATGTTAGGAGAAGAACTTATAGTGTCTTTAAAATATATAAATTGCATGTAATGGAATAATGCATTAAAACGTCGTACTTGTACCATTTATTATTGCATATTTAACAAATGGGAACTGGAGAATTTATGGATGATTTTTCTGTATGGAATATTACACAAAAACTGAAAGGAAGGAAAAACTTACAGTAAAGTAAAATGTGTGTGGTGTAAAAGTAAATATGCATTTAAATTATACGTAAAAACACACCATTATTTATATTTAAAGTACATTTTGTTGCTTCAGTTCACAAGATATTTTTAGAAAATGGATTCTGTCATTTGATTCGTTCATTTACGAAAACTTCATTCATTAATGCATTGTAATATCTGCACACTATAACATTTAGTGAAATCCTATTGCAACTAGGGAAAATCCGACTGCATCTCGATGTATTTTTGAAAACATTTCGTTACAGGATATATACTTATGTATAAATGAATATCAGTTATGTTATGGTTAACTAACTGAGCTTTCAGCTGGTATTTTAAGCAAAAGTCTGTTCATGCAAATGATAAACAGTTTGTTTTGTCTTTTATCCTCAGCAGTGACGAATTGAAAACCACGACTGTGTAAGAAGGATTTAATGTTAGTAAACTAAATTAAGTTCGTCACATATTTTACTGTAATGATGCTATCGTAATAAAATATTTAAAGTTAATTTGTAAAAGGAAGCTTTTTGTGACAGAATATTCCTCTAAACCATTTAGAAATTAACACTCAATAAAATGACTTATTTTGAATGTGCTAAAACACATTTATTTATTTATATCATGTCTTCTAACTTTAAGTGTGGCGTAAATATTATAAATAACTCAAAATTATTAATTGAAGCTCTTTAATGATCATAATCATACAACCATGATTTTAGTTGCCAGTGTAGTTCCTCGAGCAACTTATTCAAAGCAATTGGACTTCAATACTCCGGACACGTATTCCAATTACGATAGTTCTTATAGCTTTAATAAATCATGAAAGACTTATATAAGACAGGATGAAAAATGTGTGAACATAGATTGAGCATGAAATAATCTGAGGGCTTGCTAGTAAACTTTTCACCAAATTTGCTCGTCATTTTCTTAAAATTGTGTATCTTGTTTCTATGTATGGGTATCATGGTATTTGTAGGAATACGACCAACAACAAAGCGATATTGAGGTGATGGAGTACAGATGTCTGGAAATCTAACACTGTAGGAGAAAGTAGAGACTGTAAAATCCGCCAGTAAATTTATGAAAGTCAATAAAATAAATTATGTGCCAGGGAAAATCAAGATGTCCAGAGACTGCAAAAATTAGCCAGCCAACGGAGAATCAGAGGTGGTGTACCGATATCCAAAAACGAGCATCAGAAGAAAGGGACAAAAGATTAAAAAGAAAAGGTTTCCCTCTTGGGATTCCGAAAAACATATTCCCTTTCAAGAGTCGAACAAGAAGTTTCTTTTTTTAATTAGCAACAAAGTTAAGTATGGTTGTTTTAAATGAGAGCTGTCTGGAAAGTGGACCCATATACGTTCTTGGTGATGGCAAAGTGTTACCATTGCGCAAGACAGAATTTGGCCTGTGCTGATTGTGATGGCAAAATGTACCCGTTGAATTCCTGGAAACAGATATCGACTAGTGTAACTGACATAGCAAATGTGGTCAGCACAAGTCCCGTGAAACTTATTCCAGAATGTGTTCCCTAATAATGCGAACATTTTCACTGTCTATCTGAGATTTGTAGTTTTGCCACGATTTCCCGTTCATTAAAGTACTTATTTTGTTCTTCAAGCATAAAAGGAATTATGTTAGTGAGGACTTCTGACTATAACTCAAAAATTGGAATTATCATTGCCAGAGTTGCCAACTGTTCCAGAATACCATTAACCACATTTCGTAAACAGTAATTTTCGGCTTAGTATAAAGCAAAATTTAGGACTTTGTAGTATACATTAGATATTATTTAAAAAAATATTTAAAAAATATACTGTTTCCAAAAAGTTCTTGATTATATTGTATTGATTACAATTGTATAAGAAAGAACATATCTATGCTAAGTCATTTAAAGACTGAACAATGGATGCAAATATGGTCAGAGGTAAATAAGTGAAATTTGAATAAAATGAGATTTGAGCTAAATTAAGAGTCCCGATTTAAAAATACTTTCCTTTCATGTTTTTTCCTTAGTTTAAATTTTAAGATTTTAGGAAACAGTAATATGAAAAGTGAGGTGCAGAATACGTTGATTGTAGGAAAAGACCCAAAAGTAAGTGAGCATGGTGTAATTGCGATCAACGTAAATTCTGTTAAAACCTAATTAAATAAAGAACAATTTGGGAAAATACTGTTTTAAGCAAAAATCAGAATTTTGTTTTATTTTCCTTCAATAATTTTATTCTGCTATAGTTTTTTTTATGGGTATCATATTTTACCATGTCTTATGCAACCATATTTCTTAACTATTGATACTCGGGTCTGATTTAAAAATGCCATGATGCTCATGAAATAAAATTTCAATGGTTGTTCATACATGTATACGCATATTCAAAATTAAGAAAAACAATGCAGATTTAGCTTATGTTTCTCCAATTAGAGCTTTGCATGGTCCTTAGAATTCCACATTTTTCAGTGTGCGTGTGCATGTTTAATAGTGAGGTGGCAATGTGTAAAGCCTGGAATCCAGATGGGCGGAAAGCTGAATTTTGTCGGAGAACAGAATTCTCTTCGGGAACATTATCTGTCAGCACTTAACTCCACTCTATCATAATAGATAATAATAGGATGCAGGCGCCGTCTATTGTCTTCATTTTAAATTGTTTGTTGTTCCGTTCACTCGATTATTAAAACAGCGTGAAAAAATACATGTATAACGAATAATATCTTGCTAATATAAGCTTTCACTTTATGAATAGGATGACTTTGATTAGAACACCTGAAATTAAGAAACATAAACACAGATTCTGAGTTTAAAACATTTTCCTAGTAAGAGAGAAATATGGAATTTTCATAGCATTAATTGAATGAAGGTCCTCGAACTGTAGATGACGAGTACTTTTTTGAATACAGAAACGTTGGTTTTAAGAAAATGTCCTTTTTTCTTAATTTACTGAACAAAAAACTGAATAGAAATTTATAACACAATAAGAATAGTATCAGATTGTAACGAAAGTTTTCCGCCAACAAAAAGTTAATGCAGGTAGTAATCACCACCCACATCTATGATTTTCTGACAACGTTTTCGTAGTTTTTCAAAGCCTTCGGCCCAGAAACATGGGGGCGTGAGACCAAAACATAACTTTCAAATGCCAAAAATCGTTTGACAAAATATGAAGAAACAGGCCAACGCGAACTGTTTGCTGAGATCTGCGGTGGCGGGAAACTTTCGTTACGACCTAATACATTCTAATCTCTGAGATACAAGAGTACTTCAGCATCGAAATGTGACGCCATCTTGTTTCTTGAATGACCAACTCCCTGTATCTGGGTGAATTCTTATTGGCTAGCAGATGGCGGAAAACGTGGGCAGAAACAGAAAAGTTCAACATTCTCAAATCCGTTTTCTGCCCTTGATTCTGCTTGACCGAAACTGTAAAACTGGAAGTGCGTTCGATTTTCTGCTTTCCATCGCGTATTCCTCCCATGTGAATTCCAGGCTTGACTGCATACTAATTACGTCTGCCACGTACGTACGTGGCAGAAGTAAGCACTGTGAACTTATAGATATTTCTCTTGTTCTCGACTCAAACAATTTAATTCCTACTCAAGGATTCCGGGCAATCGACGGAACATAAGTCGATCATAATAGGATTTCACTTAATGGTTCCTACAACGTTCAGTTCGAGTGTTATTCACGTTTGGTTCAGCAATACGTTACTTCCTGCTTTTAGTGAAATGAATGCTATGATGTTCACGAGCAACAGTTTTAGTTTTCCATTTACAACAAAATCATACATTTACTATGTTTTTCAGTTATGTGCTCGTCATGTAAGAATGTGGTAACAAAGGTACTGCGATGTCCTTCACACAATTGCATAATTGTGTTGCTAAGTACCGTTAAAAATACTGTTAGAAAAGTGTCCCTTAGAGCAGGACTCCAAATTAATTTTGGTGCGCTGGTCCGAGACTACTAAAATATATAACGGACCAGTAGAATAAAAATATTGGGCCACTAACTAAATATTCTAATTTTTACCCCTGCTTCCAGTATTCAAAATTGATTATGGTAGATGAAATTTTAAAGTAATTTATAAGTACAATCGATAGATAGACTACTAATACTAAGGCATAAAAATCCAAATGCAGCCCACGCTAATCTAGTATATATCGCTTAAAAATCCGGAAAATGCATTGATTGTGATTAAAAACTTTTTTCGTGAAAAATTTCTTAAGTTCTTAAATTTGTAGTTGAATTTTACTCTGCCTATATTTGCGCTAATTAATTACAGATTAATAAATCAAGTAATAGACTTTCTAATTTTTCCCATCTGCACAAAGACATGTTTGATGAACATTCTCTTCGTCAAAAGAATTCTCAATATCTTTATGAAATATGATAGGGAACATCGACCACTCTCTATCATATTATATTAAAGATTGATTAGGTAGCTCTTTCGTTTGGCTGCAAAATATAGAACCGGGGTACTACCACACAATTAATCTTTGGCTGTCATTATTTTCTTACTCCTTTTTTCTTACTTTATCTTAACGATCAGACATTTTTATAACTTTTTAATTATGTACATTTTCATGAAGTAATTTAATAAATTATAAATAAATTAGTCCTTTTAGTTTAGTATTGAAATTTATAGATTTTATTACAGGAAGTTAAGGAAAATGAACATGACAAAAAAGAGTACAACAGAAAAAATAACACACAAAATAATATAAATAATAGTAATATAATGGTATTGGCGCTCAATTCTTTTTTACACTTTACAAAAACTTAAAAAAATATGTATGTATATATATAAAACTGGGCTGTTCGAGCCTTGTCAGGCGAAGACACCCTGAACCCTCATATTTTTTTAGTTTCATTATTGCCCTATTAAAACGATAGTAATTGGCTATGTCATTTTAACTCTCATATTTCGTGTATTTCGCCATGTAACCCTATGTTGAAATTTTATGATTGTAACCTATTTATAGAAAAATACATCTGATGCATATTCTGCAGCTTTTGAATTATTGTAACAATAGATTAAAGCTGTTGTGAACTAATAGTATTTAAATATATGTAAAAAGTACATGTAATACATATTCTACTGCTTACGAAATATTGTAACAATAAATGAAAGCTGTTGTGAACTAATAGTATCTAAATATATGCAAAATTATGTCGCTTTTTTGGGGCACATTTTTCGGACAATTTTCAATAAAGGTGGTAAGAGGTAAAATGGCATAGTCATTAATACTCAATATATATATATATATGTCGCATACGTTTATGTCGCATTTTTGAGACAAATTTTTTGGATAATTTTCAATGAAGGGGGTGAGAGATAAAATGACATTGTCATTAATATATTACGGTGCTTCAAAATTTCTGCTTTTGAATTCTTTTGCTTTAACCCTGCAATTACTTACACTATTCATGCATATAACGTACGCAAAATTTCAACCGAATAACATTTAAAAGTCACGCAACACAATCAAATTCTGTTTAAAATTGACCAAACGGACTCATGAAGAAGAATAGTATACAATTCCATTACCCAAAATATTGCTACATTCGAAAGGGCATCATTTCAAATATTTAAAGACTACGAGGTACACAACGTCCAATCATTTAACTAAATATTTTTTTTTCACTTGCCCTGGCTTCCTTTGCAATCGTGTGTCGTAAACGCAATCTTACTCCCGGCAAGGTGGTACCCGTTTCAATCCCCGCCCACCCGCAAAGATTTTACATTTAGTCGCTCGTCCATAAGACGGCAGACGCAAACTATCCGCTCCGAACTAGCCGTTACCGTATAAAAAACCTTTCAATCTACGACCTTAGCACCCTTGATAGTGCACTGGGACGAAAAACATTCAAAATCTATCTGGATAAAGCAAAGAAGGATCGCCTACTAGCAATAGCACGGGGACCGAACATTGATCTTCATCTGTTAGGTGTTCCTAAATTACAGACAGGAATTGCTATGGCAAATGCCGTTGCAGAATTTTTAGATAAATGGGCGCTTACTGAGCTCGTACGGAGTGTATTTTCAATATGACATGCAGTTATACTGGTATTAAAAATTGGAGTATGTTTGACATTGGAATAAAAGCCAGGGAGACTTTTGTATTTTCTTTTCGGCACCAAATTCTAGACATTGTGCTTTCTGCCGTTTCACGCAATGCACCATCTACGTCCAGTGGACCTACAGCACTGCATGTTAAACCACAGTTTTGGACCTGGAGTGTGAAACACTGAGGTGCTGGCAGCCATTGAGAGCGATGTGTGGGATTAGTAATGAAATTTGCGGAAAGCGAACTTGTGCCCTATGCAAAATAAAATTGCTGGGAGATATTGGAGCTTGTTATAATTTTTAGGGGAGGAAGAACTCTTGATATAAGCTTTCGTGCTGTAGGAAATGTCCATTATGCTACATAGATGTCGAAGATTCATAATAGCTTCAACCTGTGGATGTTTCGTCACTAGTTTGAACTTGCAGAAAGACAACACCTCTCTCTGTGCAAGAACAGATAAATGATTTGAAGCTCCTTTAGCGTCTACTAGTATACAATGAGAAAAACCCTGAAAAATGAGCTATGCTCTCAACAAAACAAACTGTCACATCTTTGACATCTCAGCGAGCATCTCCTATCACTAGATTTTTTTCATTATGTTTTAATGGATGAAAAGTGAGTGATGGTAAAAGCCATTCGTGAGCGAGATTTTCAGGATGAACCACTGAAGAAAGCAAGACTGTAAAAGCAAGATTCTGACGAATAGATGGCTAAGGCACTATCCAGTTTTAGCACGAGAAACAGATACGTGTTTTTAACTTATTATGCATCGAGAAGGAGTTCCTGTAAATTGATCTTAAGCATTGGAAAATACAAGATAGCTATTAGCAAGACTTCGAAGTAGCAAAGAAATTGAGATTTGCGAACGACAACGTGGAACGTGGCGTGTCCCTAATCGAAGTATTTGCTAAGACTACCACTAAGGACGAAGAGTAGGAACAATGTCTTCTTCAAGTGGTTAAGGAACATTGAAAAAGGTACCAAGGTTGCAAGAAAAGTACCTTTAAAACACATATGAGCAACCTCCGGGTCCGTTGGCCGGAAGTGGCCCGTCCAGGCTTTTTATCCGGCCCGCGAAGCATATCAGAAATCCATACAAACCATTCAGAATCACATATAAATCTCAACTTTAAGGACTCGCTGACATTCCAAATTTTTGCCCACAGCTTTCAAAAGGTTGTCCATTTAAAAGTGAATTTCAGACCTATGCTTGTTTGTGTTTTGTAATATGAAGCAGGCATTGCCTACGGGGGGTTTACTTTTAGGCGTAATGAGGGAGTTAATTATTTTGTGTATTTGATTTGGGTTTCATACTTTCTCTATTTTTGCTTTTGCTTTTCTTATTTTTTTGCGTATATTTTTCCCCCATGTTTTTCTTGTATTTTATTTGTTTTTCATATTTTTTTGTTGTTATTTTGTATTTTCTTTTATTATGGATATAAAAAAGGCATAAAGTAACTTTATTACTAAACACGACTAACTTTTACTAAACACGATAGGATCGTAGTAGGGCATATCGGATATTTCTCGGATTGTGACGTCATGAGAAGAGAAGGCTCGATATATTCGCTAGCGAAAGCTTTCCGATACTATGGTGGTAGAGCTCCGGTTCTGCGTCAGCCGGCATCGGTGATGTTGTTCAAGTGTTAAGATTGTATTTCTGTTTTAGTTGTGTTTTTATTAAATTGATATGTTTTAATATGGTGTCTTCATTACCTCCAAAATTACACGCAACATATTAGGGATTGTGATCCTTGGGGGTGAGGGCACTCCATGGGCCTTTTAGTTAAAGAAAGGTCTGGAGGAAGACTGCTGAGTACTTCTTTCTTGCACTTGAAGAAGAGGATTTCAACTGGAATATTTCACTTCAGTTGTTTTCAGGGGTGATTCATGAACTTTCTTTTAATTTGTCAGAGGAAGTTGGGATTTTGAAAGTAAATCTAAATGCATAAATACGGATGATATTTTTAATATCTTAGGCCTCCCCAACCTTTATAGCACAGATGGTCACAAATCAGTCACTATTAAGTCATGTGCCACCGATTGTCGTAAAATAGTCATCTTGTGATTGACAAATGACGTCACTTCCCTGTGTCACTTCATCATGTCACTGTGACGCTTCATTGCGACTAGTCAGAAAGTGACGTCACTGTTAAGTCACTAAGTAACTCTTCATTCTTGTGACTCTTAAGACAAGTCGGAGTGACTGTTTTTGTGACATTTAAATTCGACTCTATTGTTACACATTGTAACGTGCAATTCTGCTAATAATAATGAGAAATTCCGATGAAATCTTGTTTTATAAAAATTTTGGAGACTTCTTTTTATTAATTTGAAAATAAAAATGTAAGCTATTCAATTTTGATGAATTAGAAAATGCACTTCTGTATATGAATATATATATATATATATATATATATATATATACATAAACCTTGTAGTAGTACCACACTTTATTAAATTTTTTATTACCATGAAAAAAAAAAATGTTGGAAGAATCATTAACTTTTCTACGAAAGAAATTGGGGAAAAACTATGTTTCTTAAAAAATACGTTTTAAACGAAAAAATATTTCCTTTTTTTTATACAATCAAATTGTTTGATATTCGGATATAACAAATGTAAAATGCATAATTTGTTCTTAAAAATGTCGTACATCCCCCATTACGGAAAAAAAACTCACTAGGTCCCTTATACAACAACTATATTTGTTTAATCTCTAGCAATGATACAAAAGTGTACAATGAACTTATAACTTTGGATCAATTTAAAAATTATCAATCGCAACATAAAATCATGTCCATCTATAATCCACTGTTTAATTCAAAACACATCATTATTTAAATTCGGGCATGTACTTTTAATGAACTTGCATATCAAATTAGATCTGCTCTGAACAAATCATTAAATACTGTCGAACGACCTTTGAATTCGGGATCAGGTATTATCCAGTGGTTCGATTTATATTCTACATAGAAAGAGATAATCACATCATTAGAGATTTAGTCATCTTACATCTTAAACTTTTGTTATTTTATTGTTAAAAATGATCCAATCGATAGATATAGCTAATTTTTTTAAATAATGTTCGATTGAGAGAAAAGAGTGAGATTTTTTTTTTTTTTTGACAAGAAATGGACCATGTGGCTTTGTGTGAATAGAAGAGTTTCCCGTGGCGTCATGAACTGAGCTGGTGGAAAACCCGGGCGGTGTGATTGGTGTGTTCTGCCCACCAATTTATTTGGAGGAAAAAACACATCAATCGACTAATCGCAGGTAAGCGGTTTGTTTGTAAACAGGAACCTTAGAATTTCTTCATATTGCCATGGTTGTGTCAATTGTAGCATCTCATTTGTTTCACAGAAATCAAATTATAACCATTTTTCCATGTTAATATTTGTGGAACTAAAGAAGCATGCATTTTACACGTGGTACGTGGACGATAGTATTGTGCTTCGAATATCGACAGTATTATTTTGTTTCCGAAATTGTAGATTTATGTATCGGATATTAAAAATATATTCTAGGTTAAGATAAATTTATCCAAATTATTTGAAAATTAGACACATAGGTGTAAAAAACAGTTGATAGAAGGAACAAAATGTAAAATGAATTTTATTTAATTATTCTAAACATACTACGAATAGATAAGAAAGCCACTGTAAATGGTGTACGAGAAAACATGAGTAGTTCGTTTTATGGAAGCAAAAATGTGAAAAGTAAGATTTACAAAATAGTTAACTTTTTAGGATAATTCAGATGAAAAATATTATAAAAGTATTAAAGAAAATAAAACTTCCTTTTGAAATCTTACACTTGAAATTATTATTATTATTTTTTTGTCATAATGCATGCTAGAATAATTTTTCAATAATGCATAATTTAGGAATCTCAATGTCGCTAATTCTGCCTTTAGACGCACTATAAGAATAACACCCATAACATTAAAACTGTATATTAGAATAAACTCACACAAATCTATCTCCATTAACTCCAATTGATTTAATTCAGAACACGCCATTATTTAAAAGAGGCCAAGTACTTTCAACAAATCTGCATAGGCGATTAGATCAGCCTCTCAACAAATCGCTAAATACTTTGTGTACGACCTTTGAATCTTTGATCAGGTATTGCTTCAACCTCACTTTATCATTGCTATTAGAATGGGTTTTAATCACATCATTAGAGACTTTGTTTCTTGCATTATCTTTCTAAAAGTTTATAAACTACTTTTAAAGGAAGAACATAACAGAGTTATTTGTTTATTCATCTCAGAAAGATCTTTTTCCACGTTTCACAAATTGTTTCGTTGAAAGAAGTTTGTATGTATCACAACGTTTATGAATTTGAATTCATTAGTTGAAGTAAATTAAATTGTTAGAAGGTACCTTAGTTTATTTATTTTTTTTAATCTTTAATATAGTCCGTTGAATCCTTTTTGAGGCGCAATTTATTTGTTTAAATGGTATAGACAATAGTATTAGGATTTAGAAAATACTTTAAACTGGAAACCCACTTTTAACAAATAAAAATGCAGAATACTCCAGAAATAACTTACTTACAAACAATAATTTTACGATGTAATATAAACTGAAAAGTAAAAGATTTATAAAAGCTACCTGCAAAAGTTATCATAAATTCAATAGGCTTGAAAATTAGGAAAATGTGTAATTTTTATAGCATTTTTTAAAAGTACTTAACAATGTCTTTTTTTAGTACTGCAAAAAGTTTATTAGATAGCGTTTATTTTCAAATAATAATTATAATAAGAATACTAACAGGCTCATTCTCAGGAAAAGCGTAATTTTGATTAAAATAAAGCATAGAAAAATTGATTTAATTCACAATTATTTTTAATGTTAATGAAATTATTTATGTCTGCTATCATGTAGAAAAATAAAAGCAGAGATCCTTTGCTATAGCTTTAATCAGAGAAATAGCCAAGTAGTTCTGGAGTTAGGGGGTCCAGATTTCACGAAATTAGAGTGACAAATTCACAGGAAAAGAAAGAATATCTTCTTTTTGACCTCTCGTGCTTTTAAACTTACCAACCGAGAGAAAAATCCTTGCCTACATTATTGGCATTAATCAAATATTCAATTTTTCTTATTGAAACATGGCAATGAAAGACAGGAATGTTGTAAAGATATTGGTGGACATAATAATAACTTAATTGTACAAGCTTAAATTAGTTCGTATAATAAAATGCTCACAATATCAACTAAAGAATAGTAATGCATTTAAAAAAACGTAAAACTAACCCTTACTTAAGTCATTTTCGTGCTTTCAGAAAGCCTGGGTAATGACATTTTTTAAAGTTAAACCTATATAAAGCCAAATTGTAACAATTGAAAACTAATTCAATATATACTTTGAAAGTAGTCGCAAAACGCTTCATAAATCCTACAACCAATTTAAATTTATTAATTACAAATTTCAGTGATAATGAACTGTGTAATAATACATAATAAATACACTCGCTATAAATTTAGGAAAAAACAAAAAAAAAGAGATCAATGTTTGTTTAATTAAAGTAAAACAGACATAGTCTGATTATAAGAACCTTTGGTAATTTTTTTAATAGTTCAATAACTTTGCTAGCGACATTCAGTGGGCAACAATGAAAAAAAAAAATGCTTCAATCCAATGAGAGTTACCTCTAGAGATAAACCTTAAATAAGCATTATTTTTTCCCACTAAAATGCTTAAATCTCCGCATTTATTGAAAGTAAAGAAATTAAATTATCAACACAATATTTTTTTTCTTTAATGTTTTTTATTCTTTAAAATAGAGATTTAAACAATAAAGTCAGAAGCTGGTGACACTCCTTGGCAATGATATTTGCAACTTTAATTGTTTAATTATTGAAATTTTACCTATTTTATATGCATACTATTACCTAGTGCAGTGCTGGTAAAGACAGCAAATATTTATCTTTTAATAACAAAGCTTAAAAATGCGAGTATATAACTCTCGATATCTGAAGACCTTCGTAAAACTACGGTGTAGTAAAACCCAGAGATTAAGTTTAAGCTATAAACACTCGCACAAAAGAATACATTTTAAACATGAACAGCCAAACTATTTAATAAATTTTGATTTCACTTACTAAAACACTGTTCTTTGAATATACCGATATGCATGCATTTTATAATTGAGCATTAAATTTACTTATTTAAAAAAATGCTGATTTTCTTTTAGCAGTCATTAATATTATTATCGCACACTCATGTTTTGCTTATTATCTAATTATTGGAATTCCACGAAGTTTTAAAAACTGCATTATACATTCTTATACATTCAGTTGACATAAATATTTTTTCACACGCACAAAAAAAAACTTAACTGGAAATATAATTCAAACCTCTAAGCGATATTACTAGAGAGTTCATTGAAAGGATGTTTTAAAATTTCTTTTATTGTTTATTGTAAACACAAATATCTCGTCCACCTCTTATCTGACCGATGCTTCTTCTTACTTTATTCTTACATATAACAATGCTATACGAATAGTGTATACGTAATTATCTAAGCACAAAATATACACACAAGGTTATCTTTAAATTTAAATACGAACTGAAATTATTTTTTGAACTGCTGGAACTAATTTTCATTTCGGGTTTCAAACTGTTAGCCGCCCGAACAGTGGCTGAGCGCATAGCGCTCAAGGTGACTTGTTCAAACCTAGGTCGCGTCCTTCGACCTAGCCTACAGAGTTTTCCGTGGTTTTCTCCGAAACTTCGTGTAATTAAAGGTTAGGACCCCTTAGAAAATCTCCCACATACTGCGTCCCGCCTTGGCCTTGTTCCCTCGTGCAAATAATCGGCCGAAAGCCCCAAAATCGAATAACTAGCCAATTTTATCCGCGGATACCATGCTCTCACTACCTTTACCTATGGCATTAAAAAATTAATAGATTTCCAAAATCATTTTCCACTAATGTTAAAGCAATTTACCAGTCGTTGATTCATACTCTAGTTCATCAATCAGTTCATTAAAAAGCTGATTGTCCCCACATCTATTATGTGTGAAAAACTATAAATTAAATTGCTATTACTGCAATTTTTAATAAAATTGTCATATGAAATACCTTGCACCATGTATGCATGTGTGTATATATATTGTTTAGTTGAAATTGTGGATTTTAGTTCAGCTAATCTTCTACATTTTTGGGGAAAGTCATATTATGTAATAAACAGCGAAGAGTATAATTACTAACAACATATGGCTTTTCCTTTCATTCTTGAAAGAGTTATTAACGTTTTTAATATATAAAAATTTAACCATATGTAGAACTAGAAAATTTCACACGTTTTAATAATTACTTTTTTGAGGTTTTTTCCAATTCTGAATTTCTATGTAATGTGCTAATTTGTTGTAATATCATAAATATCCCATTTGCGATCAAATTCTGTGATTTTCGATAAAACTGCTTGCATAGAAAAAATACTATTTTGATACTGATACATTTCAGAAAGGCAAACTATTCACTTTTTACCTCTAATAATTTTTACTTCAATGGCTAGAAATATTTAAAAAACAACTCGCTGCGTACCTTTTCTTCGCACGATAGGAAATTAATATATTTCTTACACAATAGTACAAATTAATTCCACTGTTGTGGAATCACAAAAATACAAAATTATTTAACTCGTCATACACCATTTGACTGAACGTTGACTCGTGACATAACATAAAGGGAAATGATTCCAACTGTCACATGATTAGGGAATGCAATTCCGCACTGTTTTTCTTCCTGCGGGATTTCGGGATTGAGATTCATTGATCCCGCGGGATCCCGCAATCCCGTGGGATTGACATTTCATTTAGTTAGGACTTAATTTAAACAGAGAAAAGTAGAAAAAAGTAAGATTTTAAGCACTATGAAGTTTACCTTTAATAACAATAATTAATCTTATGAGATAATTAATACAATAACTTAGCAATATGAAAATTATAATCATGATATTCAGAATAATATACTAAGTTATGTCTGATGTTAGTTGCTAAAAATGAGGAATATACATTTTATAGATATGTTAACATACTTACGTTATTTTCTTAATTGCTGAAAAAGAACGTACAAAATCGAACAAATAAATTGAATTATTTCCTAGTCTAGATTTAATTTTAGTAAAATAATTAAAAGTGCGAATTAAAAATATTAAAAACTAAAATGAAAACTTTTTATAGTGAATTCGTGACTTTCATTAAGAGATAAATAGCCTGAAATATTTCAGTTCATTTGGAAACTGGGAACTTTACGAAAAGTTTATATTACAATGTTTAGATTTAGATGTTCGATCCAGACTCCCATTGGAAGATAATTTAAAAAAATAAAATTTTATAATTAAATAGACTAAATAATAAACTAATTAAATAAACTAAATAATAAACTAAATAATAAATTAAATAATAAACTAAATAACAAATAACTAAATAAATTAAAATGTGTAATTATTGATTTGTTATTATTAGGCATAAATATGCAAAATGTTTCGGTCTATTGATTGGGAAAGAAGAGTGAAATTGTAATAAAAAATAATTTATTTCTCAGCATCAATCCCGCGGGATTAGTCCTGCAAATATTTGTGTGGGATCCCGCAGGATCCCGTTCCCGCGGGATCGGGATTGCATTCACTACACATGATGACACAAATGCTATGTCAGTGTCACTCGACTGAAAGAGAGTTGCACGTTTTACAGAAGAAATTGTTCAAGGACAGACTTATAAATTTCAAGTAATCGATGAACATTTATAGCAGTTAGAGCAGCGACGAACCGAAAGAATAAAGTTTCTCAAACTATGACTGACAGATCTGTAATGCTTACAAATTTTATTGCAATCGATGCATATTTATGGCACTTAAAACACGGAAGAACTGACGGATAGGCAAAACGACATTACATTTAAAATTATGACTGGCAAATCTGTAACGCTTATATATTCCTCAGCAATTGATGTATATTTATGGGAGGTCGAGCAAGAATTTATAGAATGACGCAAAACCGAAATCAAAAACACTCTTCAAACAATAACTGGCGTGATTTAAATTTCACCGTTATGTTTGTCACATTCCCATGCTTATACGTCTTCTGGTTCAAGAGAAAACAACAAAAAACATTTTTTTAAAGTCATATACTTAGTTTACTCTCAGATTTTATTATATACTAGCTGCGTGCCCGTTCTCCGCACGGTAGGGAACGAAACTTTTTCTTACATGTATAGTTCGAATTGATCCCAGTGATTTGGAATCTAAAAATAAGCAAATGATTCGACTCTTGGCGTAACGTTACTCATTAGTTATTTGTAATGTTAGTATAAGTACTGACCTGAGACCCTTGTTAATATTATGACGCAAAAAAATATGCCGGTGTCAATCGCGATTAGAAAAGAAAAGCGTGACGGTTTGCAGTGAAAATTCCTAATTTTCAAATCGTCTCATTTCTACACCGTATTCTTTTTTAGATTTAATCTATGCCACTAATACTTTAAATACTACATGATGTGGAGAACCGTTTTATTTTATAATTAAATAGTTGTGTACCCGCTCGTCGCAAGGCAAGAAGAGAACATTTTCCTAAAATGTGATCATGACTACCTGTAACAAAACAGAATCTCCAAGAAAAAAAATGTTCAAGTACAGTTCTTTTCTGTTGAAACTACCGCGGGATATATTAACGCGACGTAGAATTACCTACTTAATGTTTAGTTAGCTGTGCTGTAAGACGGCTGTTGAAAAACGAACTGAGCACTTTTAGTTTCACGAAATATTTATTAATGCGGTATATGATGGTTTGATCAATATTGCCTTAGTATATCTACTATTATTTATACTATCTTCTACTGATACTGATACCAATACTATATGATTTCGCTTTTTCCACTTTAATGCTAAATTTAAAGAAACGGTTTAGATATTTGCCACGAATGTAGTCTTTTATTCTTTGGTGATTCTTTGTAATTTACGCATTAGCAAAAACGATAATCATTTCACTTTATGGCTGCCATTAAAACAGCTCTCCAAACATTTTTATGCAGAATTCTTGTCAGATTGGCGTATTTAGCACCGTAAAATATTTCCAGCGATTCGAAATTCAATTCTTTTTCTGGAAACGTATTATAAAATAGGGAGTTATTTCGTGCGTGGAGTATGTTTTGTTTGTGAGCTCGTTATTCTGATTGAGTTTCGAAAGGGGTTTTAAACTCGTTACATCAGAATGACGTAGATTCACATGTGGAAACTCAGTTATTTTAAAGTCATTTTATTTATGTTTTTCAAATGGCAATTTTATTCATTGTTACTGTTTCCAAGACAACCATAGCGGAAGATATCATACCGGAATCTTGAAACAGCTGCTATGAATTCAAAATCCTTCTTTACATAAAAATTCGCAAAAAATCTCCTAATTTATATTTTTCCTCCGTTCTTCTTTTAAAAGTGATAGAATTGTATGCTCCGTCTTTTGCCGAAATATAAAAATGTTATGACAGATAGAATGAAAGATGCAACAGTTATAAAATTATTTTACGCAAACGTCGTCAAAAGAGAAATTATTTTTAAAAATTCACAAAAATCGGCAAAATATGTTACATAGTCAAAACAAACTGTTTTCGAAAGAAATTTTTTTCCTCTATACGATGATGCAAACATCGCTTTACTGCGAGTGCAATTACCGACGTTATTACGTATTATGCAAGAAAAATCGCTAAAAATCGGACAAAACATAAAATAAAACATTTTCTAATTCGAATTTCGAAAAAATCGCTCCGAGGCGTATTAGGATCTGTCCTAGTGGAGCCATATGCAAAATTTGGTAGGTCTGCGACCAACCGTCTTGGCGCAATGCGATCGAGAGACGCTCGCAAGCACATCGGTCGGTGGTCACAAACCTACCTACATAGCTACATACAATGTTTACTCTCGGATTTTATTATATATATAAGACTAGCTGCGTACCCGTTCTCCGCACGGTGGGAAACGCATATTTTCCTTAAACATATATAATTCGAATTAAACCCAGTAATTCGGAATCTCAAAACGTGAAAAAATACTTGAATCGTGACTAACAGTTGACGTCATGAGTGCAAATTTTAGACGATTGCAACATGACACAAAAACTACGTCAATGTGACTGGCGATCAAAAAAGAAAGAACTTTACGGTATGCAGACAAAACTTTTTCGAAAAATGCCCGATTTCTACATCATATAATTCTCTTTGGGAGGTTTAATTTATAGCATTAATATATAGTATATACCACATAAATAACATTACATGATGTTGACAATAATTTTATCTTGCATTTTCCAAAGCGTGGTCATTGCATTAGGGCAGTTATGTTACACACGACTTTATTAAATTTTACCTAAATTAAAAAACCTACATGATTGATGCATCATTTACGTTTACGTACATGATGCATCATTTACGTTTAAAAGCTAAAAATGTACCCTGCTCCGGTGAAAATCATGTCGCTTTTGTAAATGAAAACGTTCGTGATGCAACTTCTGAGAAAAAACTTATTACCCTTATTGAACTCTTAATGCAGTATCACACTTGTTACATAAAAGTGACGTTTATCTCACTGTCAATTCGCACTAAATAAATAACTAATTTCATTTTTCATTTTTTACAGATTACAGTTGACCCCTTTATAACATGAGTCTACAACACGAATTCTTAGAACACGACGAAAACTTTACGATCGTTTTCGTGTAACACGTTAAAAGAGACTCGTACAGCACGGTGAAATGAGACATATGTTCTGATATTATGACGCCTTAACTCCTGTAATTAACATTCCTTTTGAATGGCAACACCAAGCATCATTGCATTTGTACGGAGCGCGAATAAGTTTTGTCGCGATTATACCGCGCTGTTCGCACTCCAGGTGGAGTATAGCGCAGGACCCGTACAACACGGAATCCTATAACATGGAACGTATCTACTGTGTTAGGGAATCTACTGTAGTTGCATAGTGTCAAATTCAATAGTTAAGAAAATTCTGGGTTGCCGTATTTAGTAATATTTCATCTCACCTCGGTGGTCGAAATGTATTAAAACCAAATATCCGAACTGTATCAAAAGTAAAATTTACTAAAAGAAAAATTTTTAATTTTGTATAAACCCTCAAAACAACTTCGGAGTTTGCCATCTATGACGGTTTTTATTGACGTAACAACTTATCCTTGCGTACAGTAGCGTAGCCAAGGAGGGGATAGGGGGTCACAACCCCCCAAGCGGAGTTTTTTGCCATACAAAATGTATATTCTTCACTCCCTTATCGCACACACGTGTACATATATATGTGAGTTGCAGTAGTCGTAACATTCCCATGAAAAATTTCTGGCTACTCCTGCTTAATCAATATACTTCAGGATCGGAATCTCCGCGGTAAAAAAATGGTCTAAAAAATATGACACCAGGAAATTCTGATTAACACAATGGGGTTACACAAATACGCGCCGGACATACGCTCTTGCTTCCGGCGGAGCAAATACATTAGAGGGTATGTGCTGCTCCGGATAATCTGCCAGCAAAACAGCAAAAATAACGTAAAAAATGACATCCACACTCGAAGGAAATAAAATTAAAGGTACGTAGAATTGCATAAAAACTTCGATTATTTTTAAGGTGCAAGTCTGTTACAGTTCTATTTGTTTCACTGATGCGTTTTCACTTTTTCGATTCTTAAAAGCTGTAGAAATGAGTGGTTTCACTTAATTGTAAAATTTAACAACTTAAGTGGCAACAATGGATTCCTTTGCTAGGGAAACTATAGCAATGTTGAAAATAGAACATGAAATGAGTTATTCATGTTTACTTTGCTAGAACTGCCATATTGGCGAAATTAACACCGCCAGTCGATGGCAAATAGCTCAAACCACAAATTAAACTTGCCACTAAAGGCAATACGCAATAATCTGTTTGGCGGAATTAAAAAAAAAAATATATCTATGCATACGCTAGTGACATCGGCTCATCTCAATTGTGGAATGGAATTAATAATATGTACAGAGTTGCACTACATATGAATATTTTTCGCCAACTTTGCTAAGAAATTTACTAAAGTAGGAATCAACAAACATTTCAATTCGTAAAAAAAAAAATATATTAGACAGTATTAATTACGCCTTTCTAACAGCTTCTAGTAAAAAAAAAACTTCCGTAGCGCTGCTTTAACAAATAAGAATCAATTATTTACTACACAGTACTTCAATCGCCAAAATGCCAATATACAGCATTTTGCGAGATTTTTTTGTTTTCAGGAATCATTCGAAGCATTGATTTAACAGCAATCAAAATGGGAAATCGTTATCTATCATTTATATGGTTCGATTGCCGAAATTGGTTGATTCTTACTTTAGGACCCCTACTCTCGCCAACGCGACGATAAATATTGATATACAGTTGCCATTACGATTTTTTGTATTTATATTGCAGCCATACGGCAAAGGGTTTATTCGTAAATTTCTCTCAGTAATCAGCCGGTATTCCAGTTGATTTTGCACGTGATCAGTCATGAGTTTTGATCATTGATAAGGCCGTTGCCTACGAAATGCTCATAATATGTAGTATTACGTAGGCAACATTAAGGTTTAGTATCCTTTTACGCATTTTCGATCTGAGTTTAGAAAATTTCTATTGGCTTTTACCCAGTAAAGTATAATTTCGCAAACACTGGATACTAAATTCCTGTTTTATTTTCATATTGGTAAGTATTAATAGGAGCAGACGATTTCAACTCATTTATATTAGCATCGTCAAGCTCAAATAAATCTGATACGGGAAATTTGGTTGCTAGGGTAACTTTAAATATTAAAGTATACATATGTATTTTTATTTATGCATTAATGATATAATTTAATATCACGGACGCAAAAATTTCTGGCATCTGAAAATTGGTTGGTAGGACAATTTTAAATGTTAATATTTTAACTTAAAAGAATTGAGTTCTTTTCGAATTTATTAGTTGATAACTATTTCTAAACAGCGGATTCGGTGAATTTATCTATTCTGTTTCTTAATTTGGTGAGGTGTTTTAAATTTGCCTTGCAAATTTATAAAAATCATTGCAGAATTAGTTCTTTTGTTAATTATTTTAACATTCTGATTCCATTTCCTAAAATTGTTGCGATTCAACATACTTCACTGGTTAAAATAAAGTAAAAATTCACGAATCCGCTTTTAATAAAGGAAATACATATAAATTTAAAGAATCTGCTCATAAATTCTTGTCAAATGAAGTCATTTGGAACATGTAAGTACATCATTACATTTATTTTACTTGCCAACTAATTAATTTTTAATAATTGTCGTCTAACTCCGTATTTGGTGCGTTTAATGCTGAATTGTTCACATTAATTTCATCCAGTTTCTCTGGGAAGCGTTAAACTTGTGCGCATGTGCGATCACGAACTATTGACAGGAAGGTTCGCCAAAACGCGGTGATTTTTTACGTTAGCGAGAGTGGGGGTCCTAAAGTAGGAATCAACCCCGAAATTTAATGCAGGCATATTATTGATAAGCAGCAGTTATTTAAATTATGAACTATAGCGGGTTTTAATTACCGTTAACTACCATGTACAAAATGCGAGAATTTCAATTTTCTGAAATTTGGCGGGATTCCTCTAACCTAAATCAGTTTACTTAATTTGGTGAAAATTCTATAGATCGTTTAAAATCGCCTTAATAACTGCATTATTTCTGTATGAAAAATCGAAGTATAGCGCCGTAAAATTTATACTTGTTATTAAAAATACTTTTTCGTTACACTCTCAGTAATTTGCTCCAAGCCCAAAACTGTAGAAATCGGTAGAACCTACTACTTTCTCAAAATCGCCAAATCAGCCATTTTTTTTTTCGGGCCAAACTAAAAAATATACATATTAGTCTCGGAAATCTCTCAATCCTTTATTCTTTTACACATAAAAAACATTGAATTCCAGCTCTGATTTAACATGAACGCAATATTTTAATTAAAAAATAACTTTCTAAATAATCTAAACAGAAAAAAATCATTATTCTTTTATTTTTACTGCAGGAGTCTAAATAATTTAATAAAATAGCCAAACATGGCAACCTCGATGCTTATTTCTCACTTTTTTGACTACAGGTGTTACAATCACGGAATTGCGGAGAGCAAAAATTAGCGTTTTTGATGGGGTTTTTTATCAATATCTCCTAAACTAATTCGAATTTCGAAATTTAAATTAGCGGAGGTTCTTTCTCGAAATTTCCCGAATTCGTGGATACCTCGTTCCAAACTCAATTCCCAGCCGTTTAGGAGGAGATGATGCTACACACACACACACAGACAGACGCGCACAGATTTTAATAGTATAGAAGATTCTAATGTATAAAGTATTTTTCTATTTTTATAATGCTATGTTGGAAACCCGCAAATGCTGCCTTCAAATATTTCTTCACCAAAGTGGAAATAATCCTTCAAATTTCTACTGTAAAATTTACTTTAAATGATCGTAAATAATGATAGAAATTTCATGAATATTGGTTAAAAACATTTGGCGGTCTATAAAGCGGAAAATCAGGTTATTACATTGAAAAATATTTCACATTTTAAAATGAATATGTTCTCCTAGTGAAAATCGTATTTATAAAAATTAAGAATGTTGCATACTTTCGAAAAGAGATGTTTATAAATTTGAGTTTACGACAGACATTGGCTAAAAGAAAAGGTGACAGCACAAGTTTTTACTGAAAAATCTAAATACCTTGTGTTCAGATTAGCCTTTTGACGATGATGTTGTATTTTATTCATAAAATATACTTTGATTTTTTAATTAGCAGCATTTATTATTACACTTGAAACTAAAAATATTAACAAACTTTCCAAAGTATTTAACAATACTCCAGGGAAATTCCTCACTCGAGGTATAAATAAAATAAATTGATGCTTTAAATCTCTTTCTATTTTTTTTCTGGTCATGCTCTTCTAATCACAAAACACGAAAGTAATTTGCATTTCTCTTTGAGTTGTAAGGCAGTAAATCGATGTGTGGTGCGTTCCAAACGAAGAATTTAATTGTTTGAGAAAGCTACATCTTGTAAATTCTTAAGAAAGAAGTAAGATGATGAAAGAGTTTATTTTTATTTCTAAAAATTAGAAATGGGGAATGTATTTGATGTTTAACGTTATTCTATTTCACCATTTAGTTCTAAATTCAATTTAAATAGTATCAAAGTCTGACGTACGATATTCTAAATGTTCTGCGTGGGCATTTACTTTGCAGCAAGTATCAGCTCAACACCATTTTTGGCTTTTCAACCGTTACTTGAGACGAAAGTAGGACGCTTCCATTCTCTTTTCTTTTTCTTTCTTTCTTTCTTTTTTTTTTCAAATTGCGTTTATATAATCAACATCAGCACAATTTGAAATCAATGGTGTCGTTCTTTACACTAACTTTGAGAGTACCCATTGTAATTGGTGAATTTGAAGTTTCATTTTCGAAATGTTGAATTAAAAAAAACAAAACAGTTAAGGATTCATATATTCTAAAAATTTTCGATGACTCTTACGCATTATCTTTGCCTGTAGGTAAACCGCCCAAAACACTTCAAGAAAAGACAGATAATTTTTGCGGTAAATTCTAGGTGCTTCCAATGGGGGCCATCGAGATTCTACCGGACCTGCTTGTTCACTCCAGAAGAGGCCTACGGACATTCCCTCATTGGTTAGATTCGGTCATTAGATGACGTATCTAAGTGCTGGAACCAATAAGTGAACATTCGTAGGCTTTTTTTGATGAGTCATCGGAGTGCACAAGCAGGCCCGGTAGAATCACGGTGGCCCCGTTCCAATTCAACTTTATAAATAAACCTAAGGAATGAAATGAATATTTGTTTTTTTAGAATATTAATATTTTTTTAATACATTAGAATTTCGCTCCACTTATAAAAGTATAATTATCTGTATTACGATACATTTACATAGTCCTGCCTAAATTTCCTTTCTATTAATAAAAATCAGTTTTCTGTATAACGATTTCCTTACAACGATAATTTTCTCAACAATGATGGCAGCATTATCATTTTCATCTTAATATTTACTGCTATAACGATATTTTTCCAAAGTTCAACTGATGCATACGTATTAACGCTACGCAAAGAAAAGTCTGGATAAAATGCGGTTAGATCGTTGGACGGTGTTCTCCCTCTGTTGAAAAATGCCATCAAAACTTCGGTTTCGTATTATTAGTGTAACCACGGTAAATAGTATAGCTTAGGAGTAAATGTATTACGAGAAAGTGCATACGTCGTAGCATATTTTAAGGAAACTATGTTTGCGGTTTTATTTATTAACATAAAAATATTATTAATTAAAAATGCGATAAATATTTATAAACTATATTTTGGCATCTGTAGAACTCTGAACAGGAGTATTTGATTAAAATTTGGGCTGTTCTAAAAATTACTCAACAATATAAACATGTTCTTCTCATTCCATTTAATATATATTATTAAGCGCTAGGGTTGCTGAATGAAAGTTGAACTCCCCCTAGTGACGGAACTGACTGAATCATATGAAGAATATGGTATGAAAATCACTGCGGGTGTGATACGAATTCTTCATATCACAACTGCAGTGGTATGGGTGCTTAACTCGGTTCCCATGAGAGCACGGCAAGTGAAACAGCCTCCACCTTGCCAGTGCTTGGGGGGGGGGGGTCAACTCCCTCTCGGCTCAAATGCTGTGGCACCATGTACGTTAATGGGAGCTGGTGCATGTAAAATCCGTCGTGGCTCCAGTGTTCTCCATGTTTAACGCTACCTCTGGGGGTGCCAATTTCAGGGGGTGGGTGGTCCCTCATCTGGAATTGGTTCAAAATTATAATTAATTGCTTTTATATTAAACCAATAATATAAAATTGATTCAAAGGGACTAACGAACAAAAGTCCAACCCCTTCGTGGGCAATGGCACCTATTTTCCGGGGATAGTGCAATCTTCTATCCCTTTTCAAGACACAACAGCAGCAACAACAACAACAACAAAATTATTTCCGTTCAATTATTAATTTCCTCTATGACGAGAATCCTTTTTACAGCAATGCATTATTTTAACCTCCAAAATATTGTTATAGAGGAATATCATAGTGTAAAAATCATTCATACTTTTATATTTTTCCTACTGATCATAATTGTTTACAGTAAAATCAAAGTATTTGTTAAGTTTTTTCATGACTTCTTTTTAGCCAAATTCTTATTCAGAATTGATTATTTTTATTGTTTTTGAAATAAGAATAATGTCCTGCATTAGTTAATACAATCTTCAATATTAATAAATATTAAAAGAATTAATAAGTACACTTTAAATTTGTTCGATATTTATCTTGAAATGTTCCACAATTTCAAAAAATAAATTTCACGAAATATATTAACACCGATGTTTGAAGACCAGTGTAAATATCATTCGAGATATCCTTTCAAAATTTAAATTTCAGATTCCAAAATTTAAGAATGTTTACACATACACAATATTGCGACTTTTCTATACTTCCCTATTCTCAAAAATGCACAATATTTCTTCAATATCCGATACATATAACTCAAGAGTATTTTTTTCCCTTGAAACATTTTTGTGAAACTTTCAAAGTGGAATCTCATACCTTTCCTAAAAAACTTTTACAAACAGGTTGAATTTAAAGGCATTCCCCATATATTGCATTTTGGACCCTATTTCTATGCGTATGATAAGAGAACGGAAGTTTCAGAAAAATATTTTTTTTTCGGATTATTTACATTTTCCGGATATGTTTTGGGAATATGTGAATCTCATTATGCAAACCTTACAAATATATAATTAATCTTTATTTGCACAATTAAAGCATATTTTAAGTATTTTATAATGCCATTGTGATTTTTTAAATTATTTTTATAGAAGAAAGTAAAGCTGTTTTCTTTTCATTTCCAATTGAAAAAAAATAATATTGCTTGATCAAATTTTTCATTTATTGAATGAATTAACTTTTTCACACCAAAACTTACGTTAACTGCAAATCGTTTCTTGATTTCCCGTTGCTACAGACATATTAACAGAAATTATGGATCAATGTTTGATTTCTTTAAAGCTATTTAAATTTTTGAAACAGGATGTGTTACTTGTTAAAACAATGTAGAATAACTTTACATAATATGAACTTCTCTTGAGTAATAGTTCCCGAGTATCAAAAAATAAGACAATAAGCATATATATAATTCCTTTTCACCGTTACTCCAATAAAGTTCAAATATTTAATTTCTAATTGTGTATGGGTTTTTTTGTTTGTTTGTTCAGTACAGTACAATTTCATATTTTATAAGAAGATGTTTGATGCAATAAAAAAGAAAATAATACTATTTTAAATTAATCCAAAAACTATGACAGTGCTTTTATAAGCAGAATAGTGAATTTTCTGTTTTTAAAATTCATTTAAAACTAATCAGTACAGTATAGCCATACTTTTTTAATATTTTGAGACACGTCATATAGTAAGAAAGTGACTACCTTATTATCATACTTCATAGCACAATGCATTATTCTTAGTTTCTAAAATTATGTTGCAAATAATTTTATTTTTAGATGTGTAGTTTAATACCATGAAATCGTACTCAAGTTAAACTCAAGTACATTTACATGTATGTTTTTGAAAATCCCGATACCTATATAACACAGAAACTAAAATGTTTCATTAACTTCACTTTATTATCTCAACATTTAAAAAATATGTTATAAATGATATATTCATGATTCTAAACAAATATAAACACAAACACATTTCAAAGAAATAAAATTAAACTGCGTTAGCACATATAAACTACTAGCGAAAAGTACTGCAAGTTTGAAAAATCTAACATTTTTTTTCAACAATACGCCTACCACAACTTTATTTTTTAATTCAACGTTAATGTTATTTTTAATGTCAGTGCATTAAATTAGTTTAAGACAACATATGATTATGTTTTTAGCAAAAATGATTATTTAACTTATAAAAAATATCGTACATGATGATGTATACATTATCATAAAGTCGAATACGTTTCGGTTACGCGGTATAAAATGAAATATAAAAATATCAAATTCTTCCGATCAAAAAAGTTATAAATGAGTATAATTAAACAGAGAAGCATTTAACATGTTCTTGGGCTGCCTTTGGCTTTAGTCACAGTAGCCGCTCTTTGGCATGAAGAAGATGAAGTATTGAAATACTTCTTTGGGAATTTTATAGTGAGAAATTTTAGTTATTGTTTCCTTAAGCTCCAGATTTGTTTTATGATAATTTCGAGGTATTTTCTTTTTAATTAAACTCCATAAATCCTCAACTGCATTTCAATCTGGTGAGTTTCCCGGCCATTTTTGGTGGGCTTGGGAAAAAAATATCTGAAACTTATAATGAATTTGTACATTAGTGTACAATCATAAAGCCCCTTCACCAGAACTAGAACCCTCTGTGACGTCACATAAAGTCGAAGGAAATGGTGATGTCAAGCAAGTAGTCACTACTTCTTTATAGTCTAACACAACCTAGCTCTTCTGTTATGCAAGGAAATAAATCATGCATTTAATCAGTACGCTGACATTAGATTAAAGGCAAAATGAAAGTGTTGCACTCGAAAACAATGTTGTTATAAAGGCTGGCAGTCGAAACTAGTCAGGAATGGGATTTAGGATTCATAGAAAATGTAAAGAACTGAATTGCAACACGTAAATGAAACTCGTTAGCTTTACTTTCAGTTCTATTCGGAAATGATACAATTTTACTACAGTTCCTAATTAATTGGAAAACAGGGGCCTAAATTAAAATGGTTAAAAAAATTGTTTGTAAAGAAATTTTTTAACAGCTAAAAGATATTAATCAAAATAAAAATATTAGAAAGATAAGTGTTTGTAGATACTCCCTGGTGATATTCGCATACAACAGCAATAAAACTTCACAAAACCTCGGTTATGGTTAGAAAAAATTAATTAAATTTTCCGTTATTGAAAAATCCTTTTCTCTGTTTTAAAAAACGCTAAGTATGCTAATATCGCACAGCTAAAAGAAATATTGTTTGAAAAAAAATAACGCGTTCAGTATTTCTTTATAAATGTGCACTATTATTATATATTTGAATAAGATTATTTTACTGTTATGTAAGTGCTAAAAAGGTATGAAAAAAAAAACAAAAAACGATTCATTACACATTTCAAATACGCTATTTGGTGTCGAAAATTTCAGTTGAAATATCTAAAAAATATTTTACTAGATCACATTTAAAAAGTAATTCCTGAAACGATGGTATGTAAACACGGTTTAGTTAAAACATTTCTTCAATCCCTTTTAACATTAAACTTTCTTAAACATGCTCTGATTAAATACATTTCATTGAAGTTCAGATGTAGCAATGAAAGAAGTCTCTAACATTACAAGAAACATTTTTATATACTCCGTGCACAGCAAGTTCAGCAATTTCGACAGAATTTACGGCAGTGACGTTATTGCTTCATACTTTTAAGCACTATTTTAAAATATATCTGGCGGCCGAAATTCAATTGCTTCTTTGTGTATTCTGAACGACTTCTTGACACAATGTGCAGTTTTCTTGTAAAACAGGTTTCTTGTGAATTAATTATCTCTTACTGGATTCAGCAGGATCAATAAAGCTCATTGAATAAGTACCATCTTAGACATTTCTCTGAACTGCTGTTAACATAAATTGAAATCTTGAAGGACGAACTTTTCTAGACTTTTCGTTCAGAATTTATAGCTTTGAAACACTTACTCCGAATTCTCTTGCTTCACAATACCTCATTAAAGCATCTTTTCTGCGCTTAAAACTGATACTGGAAACTGGTCGCCATTGAATTTCCATGGATATTTAGCATATTTTCTCACTTACATGAGTTTTGGGGTATTCTGTATAATCACATTTGGGACTGGTTTGTTCGTGTTGTTTTAAAAACTTGTGAGTAGACGCTATGAATAAATTATTGTTTAAAATGGTTGTCCTTCAAAGAAAGGCCTGTGAATTATAAGCGGTTAAAATTACCGTAAATTTCACTTTCTCATACATACATATACATGCGCACATACATTACGCTTCTTAATATCTATCAGAATGGTAAAGCGTGGTAGAAGTTCTGAACTTAACTCAGAATTACATAGCAATTTAGTGCCGTATTGATACACTTGTTAACAACCACTTCAAATAAAGGTACTGAAGTATTGCTGAACTGCATTTAACTAGTTCCGTACTTTTTTCACAAAATATACTGAACTGAAATCAATAATTATAACTTTTTTTTGTTTTGAATGTAATGTTTTAATATTAAAATCATATGTAATTAGACTTAGTAAGCTAATTTAGGCGAAGGCTTCACCTTACATTGTTATGTAAGGTTATTGGGCCAAACTGAGACGCGGTTTCTTATAGTTTTGTCACATTTACAGCAAATTCACTACTTTGAACAAAGTACCTGAATAAGAAAATGAATTTTATGCATTCAAGTTCATCTTTTTTAAAATTGTTAGCTTTCAAAATATTACATAATACTAATATAAATATAATTACTTATCATTCCTTTTTTAAAAATAATACTGTTTAATTAACCAATTGAATGGCAAGGAGGTTTTCTCCATTTCCTAAACCTTTAGGGGGCGGGGGTGCTCGAAAAATGAAGTACGTGTATTTAAGGCTGTTTCACTTGAAAATCATGCAAACTTTCGAACAGTTTTTATAAAATATTAATTGAGCTAGCGACTCGAAAAATTTTAGAATGTCTCTTTACAAGTTGCACTGTGAACTGACACTGAGAATAGACCTGTAAGAGTTACGAAATTGTCAGAAAAAAATGATAAACAATCAGAATTTCGCGATTTTTTCCAAAACGGGTAAATCCACCGCCCATTTTTGAAGACCATTTTTCTGCTTATGAATTTTCTCTGTCAGCTGCAAGAGACATACAGCTTTACAGTCAGTGTCAGTCCATAGTGTATAGGGTGAAGAAGCATTATTATTTTTTTCGATCGTTTAACGCAGCGTTTCTCAACGTGTGGGGCGCGACCCCCAAGGGGAGCGCAGAGCGTTTGCAGGGGGGGGGGCGTGAAAAAACAAAGAACAAGTAGTGACGCATGTTTTAAAAAAAAATCATCTTATTTATTATCATTTTTACTCAAAAATAGATCCATTTTCGCTTAAAATGTTCATTCAAACTTTACTGATAACATTATTTTGTAGAAAATTCGACTAAATCTTCATTTTTAAAGATTAAAAAACCGAATGTATGTGGAAAAATGTGAGGGGGGGACACCACCGTAAGTTAGCGTTTGTTGGGGAGGGGGCGACGTTAAGAAGGTTGAGAACCGCTGGTTTAACGTCATTAGTTTGTTTTTTAAATCTGTTCAAAAGTCCTGAGACAGCGATCGCTCTTCAGGTGTAATATTTTTAGATAAAAGATTATCTTTAAAAATGTCGTTAAATGCGATGGAACATTTTGCGTTTTGTTTCCTATGTGTGATCCTCTATTACATGTGTGGCCGAGGTGTGAAGGTCCCGGGTTCGGGTCTCATCGGCTGTCGATCTAACGGTCTGGAGTTTTGGTAGGTTATCTCCAGATGTAACGTGAATACGCGTTAGAACCCCTTAGAAAGTCCTCCTACCAAGGCACCCCTCATCCTAGGCAGATACCCCGCGTGCAGGTTTGCCTTAAAAACAGAAACAAACTAACATCTATTACATTGTATTTATATTCGATTTTAGAAGTGAGATTTACTGTAATAGAACATCATCGCATTTATGGGTTATCAAATTTAGACACATTGACTTTAATTTTGAATTGTGTTTGGTACTTATTTTGCCCGTAAGAGTGTGTGCGTGTGTGAGTAGGAAGACGATGTCTAATTTTAATATTTTTTCACTTCATCACGCATAAAAAGAATAACTATAATAAGTAAACGCTTTTTAAATATAAATAAGCTGTTTGGCTAATGAATATCAAATACCAACTCTAAAATATTACGTGCGTCATCACTTATTCTGCTACTGTCATAAAAAAAAAAATCTGAAGAACATCAAATTTTGTTACATCACATTTAACATTCGGTAATTAACAGCGGCAGTCTTATGCTTTCTCTGAAAATTCGTTTCTTTATGAGCGATATCGCATGGCCAAAGAACGCCACATCGATGTAGAAAAACTTCTGGACAGATTGTTCAATGTTAAGTTCTCAGCCGTTGTCATCGCTCACTTTAACTACCAGCAACATTCGGTTGATCGAATCGCCACTCACGCGCAGCGTAGTCGGCTGCGTAAAAGATATTTTTTGGCGTGAAGATATTTGTCGATTCATTCGACCACCCTATTGCTCGTAGGGTTATCGAGTGATGATGTCCAGCGATAGTTCAACCCAGTGATAATCCTCTTTTCGGCGTTAAACTATAGGAGTAGTATTTTTAGTTGTTCGTTTCTAGCGATGGGATCTAAATAACCGCGCTAATGGTCTCAAATGTGAGTAACGACAAATGGCAATTTATGTGCCTTCTGACGTTACAGGCAATCCAAAAAAAAAAAAATCTCCACGTTTCTATGGAGTAACTTTTGGTTGAAAAAGCGTTTTAATTTTGATGAGACAATAGAACACACCGAAGGAATACATTTTCTGTAGTACCTCATTCAAAGGATTCTTCATTTATTTTTATATTGAATAGGAATTATTTCATTTCGAATATAACCCAATGGAAGTGATGGCAGATACTAATTTAAATCATACAGGGCGATTATGGCGTAATTTTTGCATCATAATTACAAATATGTACATCTTTTCAAGATTGTATTAATGTGTGCAATGACGCGATATATAAGTTATCCAATTCCAGGTATGTACTGGAAATTGGACTAAACACTTAATAATGCAGCTTTCGCAGTTACTGTGTTAGTGAAAATGTCTCATGAATAGCGATACCCATTTTTTAAAGATTTCTTAAAAGTTAAAGGACTGCTTTTATGATTTTAGTTTATCTGACTCTTTCCTGTTCTAACAGCCCTTAAAAAAGGATTGTAAAGTAGTTTATTTAGGCTGTTATAGATATGCACTTTGCTACGTACGCTTTGGAAATGGCGTATGTAGGATAGCTGTATTTTCCGAAATACAACAAAAAACATTAGCTAAAATGTCACTACTTTAAACTCTACATAGGGCATTCCATAAAAACTCAGAGTAAAATCATAAAAAATCAAGAAATATATTTACAGCAAAAAATACATCATTCTTTTTCAAAATAACTTCCGTCAGATGATATGCAACTGTCCCATCGTTCAACCCACTTTTCAAAACAAGTAGAGAAGCCCTTTTGTGGAAGCTGCTTCAAAGAACCCTCCACTGCTGAAATAACTTCAGAATCTGTGTTAAATTTTCTGCCAGGGAGCTTCTCCTTCAACGTCGGAAACAGCCAGAAATCGCAGGGTGCGTGATCTGGACTGTAACCCAGTCAGAACATAAGCTTAAATCAAGCTTGACATTTCCTTGAATTTGACGTCTTAAATCAAGCTTGACATTTCCTTAAATTTGACGTATAAATGCAAGCTTGTCAGTTCAACTCATTTTAAGCTGGCAGCAAGCTTGACAGTTCAACTCATTTTAAGCTGGCAGCAAGCTTGCAGGAGTCAAGTTGAATTGTCAAGCTTAAATACAGCTTGATTTAAGCTTGACAAGTAATACCAGCTTACTGATTTTAGCTTTCAAAGTGCGGAGTGATGGCGCCATCTGTGAAAGAGAATGGACATTAATTATGTAGCGTCCTCAAATTTGCTGAAAGTTCGTAAAAGATGTGTTTTATTTTATTACCAGTGCCATATTACCGGCAGGGCAAACGGGGCAACTGCCCAGGGCCTACAGATTTTAGGGCCCAAAAATCTTACATCTTACACTTTTGTAGTTTTAAAATAAAATTACCAAGGAAAAAAAAATCAGAAGTTAAATAATTTTTTTAATTATAAAGTATGAACAATGAAAATAATTCAAATTTAAATTTGTATAAATTAATTTAAACTTATTTTTATTCTTCGAAATGCTCTATATCGATATAGCATACCAATATGTAGGAAAATAACTAACCACATTTGTAAAGAGAATTTTTAGCGTTAAAAAATAGCAAAATATTTCAATTATTTGTTATTTTAAGAAATATTTACAAAAGCGACTAAAGTGTTTGTATTCCATACATGTTAGCAACTGTGATATAGCATTTCGAAGTAACGTTTAACTATCTGTTTCTTTGATTTCAGATTACTTAACACAAAATTTGTGTTAAGTAAGTAAACCCAATCTATATTTCTAAATATGGAAATTCTTCAAAATAAAATACAATTATACTACGAAATTGATTTCAAAATCAGTCGTTTGTATCGATTTTGGCCAGCAGTATTGCTCATGAGTGTTACGGTACTGAAAGTTTTAAAACGTGTGCTGCTCTTAAGTTTATATTATGTTTATTTCCCTATTAATAGAGTCTCTAAATCACACCTAACATTATTTTAATTTTGATGCATCCCATGGAAAAATAAAGAAACAAATAGCACATCGCCCACTTATCAATCTGGCGAGAAAACCGCGTGATAAGTCACTTCAAAATTTAGTCATAGCTGCACAAGGCTTAGTGGCTGAACGGAAAGCGTGCTGGACTGCTAACCCAAAGGTCCCGGGTTCTATTCCAGCCACGAACACTCGATGGAAACAAATTAAATTGAAGTTTCAGCGTAGAGGGGGAAAATGCGTGGCAAAGTAAAATATGTGGGGCGAGTTCGCCGACCGGCGCCCCGTGTATTTAGGAAATTTTTTTAAGCTTGAAATGTCAAGCTTAATGTCAAGCTGGGCAAGTGTAAACTAGAACACTTGATTCAAGCTTGCATTAAGCTTACACGCTTGAAATTTTCAAGCTTAATTCAAGCTTATTGACTTGATAAATCAAGCTTGCTGCAAGTTTGATGCAAGTTTGCTGTGCTGCCTGGGAAGGGGGATATGGCATGATTTTAATATTGCATTTACTAAGATATTGCTGAGCAGAAGTAGCGACATGACGATAGCAAAATTTTGTGGCACAACGCATTTCGTTTTTTAACTCTGAATCACTCATCTCCATTTCTGTAGGGCAAATAAAACAGTTCTTTAAACAAGCACGGAACTAGGAAAATAAAATCGTCTGTTTTGTTTTTAATTTTGTATAAACGTACAGTTAAAAGTTTGAAAAAATCGCCTGCACTTCTATTTTTTAGTTTATCGGTGTTACCACTACGTAAAAAAAAACAACTCTCAGTTTTTATGGAATGCCCTTTGTATATTAGGACGAAATTTAATGAATAACTTAAAATGATTTTAGAGAACATTCATCCGTATCATATAAAATACTTTCTTAAATTTGTGAATGAATCATATCCGTTCGAAATAGTTTATGTAGAACGCATGGTTATTTCATTAGTTCAAACAAATAAACTGTCAAAGCATTTATAGTAAAAAGCAACCGTTGAAAACAAATATAATCACTATCTTGGTGGTGGGGGAGAATAGCTAATTAAAATAAAACATCTACTGTAACGATTACACCGGCCAACAAAACTTTTTTGGTGGAGGGTTTCTGTTCTCATGCTTAAAGTCTGATTCTAGACATTGAAAAACACGTAAATTTTCCTTTTTAGTTCTTAAAGTTTGCTTTTGTCTGATTTACGTCGATAAGTATATTTTAATTTATTTCATAAACGAAAGATGGCCGCACTTTGATTAACCCGAAAGTAAACTATTATTATTTGTAACTCTGTAGTATTGCTTGTAGTACTATTTGTAGTATTATTTGTAATATTATTATTTGTTTGTATTATTATTTGCCCATACGAACATATAGGAAATATGAAAAATATTCACTTTTAGACATTAATTTCTTTTATTTTACATTTATATGTTATTGTTTATCGCAAATTTTGAATAAAAAATACTTTTATATCCAGCAAAAACTTTTCTGGTCATAACTTCTGGTCATAACGAGTCGAATTATAAAAAAAAAGTATATAAAAATCAGTGATTTTTGCCAAAAAAATTGAAAAATTGCTTTAATTTCTACAAAAAGAAACTTTCATAAAAAATATATTCCCTAGTTTTGGCGAAGGAGAAACTAAAATTTAACATGTAGAAGTCAGACCCAAAAATCGTGTTGACCGGTGTTACTTCTTCTGTGCTCCTAATTTGCTTCTTTGTACAGGGTGATCAATTTAGAGTACCAACTTTTATAATAACAATTTATAATCCCAACAACGTCAAGACGTGCGTGAATACACTTCGTTCAATGAGTGCATTATTGCATTCAAAGTGGTGGTGTATATTTAAAAAAAAATTGAATTGAGTTATGCTTTAGGGGGCGGGGATAATCAGCTTCATTTAAACCATAAACGGTGGAGGAGTATACAAACAGTATAAAAAAATCGGATTGTTTATTCTCAGGAAAATGACAAGATTAATAAAAGCCATGAATGGTGTTGTCACTCTACAAAAAGTATTGAACAAATGACTGCTTAACCTCTCTCATAAATATATATAGGTGTTGAAGTAAATGCAATGGACAGTTACAAGATTATGGGCCAATTATTAACGCAGAGCTACTCGAGAAATATCTGCTTAAGGGAATACCTCGGACGGAGAACATTTAAGGTGAACTAGAGTGCATTCATGTTACATGTGAAGAACGCCACCCAAACTCTAGTCCATTATATTGACAGTCTCGCGATGGGCCACTGGACGACAATAAACCGTTGCAGGAATGTTTGGAAGCTGTATTTTGATACCCAGCCTCTCACCTATGAAAAACATCCCAAGTATCTAGGATTCATCCTGGATCCTGAATGCAACAGCAACAAGCATATTAACCACCTGGTTTCAAAGGCTCGTAAGCGCCTTAACTTTCTTAAATATCTAGCTGGCAGGGGTTGGGGAGCTGATGCTATCACTCTTAGAACCACATATATTTCGCTTATAAGACCTATTCTGGAATATGGCTACCCTATTTATTCCTGCGCGTCTGAAACAAATCTCCAGAAATTAGAACGTGTACAACTGAGTGCCGCTCGAATCTTTCTCGGACTTAAAAATAGCTGTCCTTCTGGTATAGCCCTATTTGAAGCCAACTTACAACCATTGCATCTTCGAAGAAGAGCTAACTTGGTAAAATACTTTAATAAAATTTACAGCTATGGCTCCCAACATCGTACTTCCTTGTATCTGCACACCTGGCATAATAATCAAAGACTTAAGAAATTCAGCCCTTTTAGTTTGGCGGAAACTCAAAACCTGATCTCTCGTGAGGTTGAACCTCAATCTTTGAGATCTTGTTTTGATCCCTCAGAGGGAATGCCAAAAGTTTTCTTCCACTTTGATCTGAATTCCACTGCAAACAAGCAAACTCATCATGACGACGATCTTCGGCAACTGGCTCTGGAAATCATTAGTCACATTCCTAAAGATGCAGTGCAGGTCTATACTGATGGTAGCCGTACAGAAAATCGTACTGGCAGCGGTATTTACATTAGAACTCCTCATCTTGAGACTTCATTAAATCAACGAAACCCTGATACTTGTTCTGTCTTCAGGAGCGAATTAATTGCAATAAATGTTGGACTTGACGCTATCTTACCTATTGATTATGAATTTGGTGAACTTTGGATCTTATCTGACAGCCGCAGTGCACTTCAACATCTTAGTGACTGGTCTTCTGCAGGCGATGAAACCAGTATATCTATCCTGCTCAAACTAAAGAAACTTTCTCAGAACCACGACATCCATCTCCAATGGATCCCATCACATGTTAACATTAGTGGTAATGAGGTTGCAGATAGATTAGCAAAAGAAGGCAGTGAGGACGAAACGACCACTGGTGTTTCGCTTACTCACCAAGAACTGTACTCAAATGAAAAATCTAAATTAAATTCAATTTGGCGCATTTCACCTGCGCACCAATGGTACACCGGAACATCCCCTGGCGTTCTACTGGAAATTAAATGTGATCGTGGCTCCCAGACTGCACTTGCTAGACTTAAAAGTGGCCACCTTAAGTGTCTTTCGTACGAACATGGCAAGAAATGTCACCCCACTTGCAAGAAATGCTGTGATCATCCAGCCTCTCCAGAGCACATACTGAGCTGCGTCGGACTTTCTAAGGAGGACTTAACATCTGCTCCCCTTTTAGTTATAGACTTTCTGTCGGTCAACAATCTATTGGAGTTGATCTGACTTATGTCAGATCTTTAAAGAGGATAAGCAACAACAACAAAAACAGGAATGTTTGGCTTGGATATTTATTATTAGGTCTCAAAAATATCAGAAAAATAAGAATCTATAAATGGCTTGATATACACTGAGGTGACAAAAGTCATGGGATAGCAATATGCAGATTTACAGATGTCGGTAGTATCGTGTACAACTGGAATAATTGGTCAGTGGATTAGCAGAACTTTTATTTTTAGTCAAGCAATTAATGCGGCAAGGTGTTTGAAGTGATCACGGATGCACCACGAGAATTAACATAATTTGAACGTGGAATGGTAGTTGGTGTATGCCGAATGGGACATTCAATTTCGAAAACAGTGAATTGATATTCCGAGATCCACAGTGTAAAGAGTATGTCGTGAATACCTAATTTCAGGCATAACCACCCACAATGGACAAGGCAGCTGGCGGCCACGTGCTTCGAATGACCGAAATCAGCGGCGCATGCGAAGAATTGTCAACGGCAACAGACAAGTAACGCTGTGTAAAATGACCGCAGAAAGCAATGTGGTTCGTACCACGGACATGTGCGTCAGGACTGTGCAGCGAAATCTGGTTTCAGTGGGCTATGGCAGCAGAAGACCGACTCGAGTGCCATTACTGAATGCATGACATCGCTTGCAACGAGTTTCCTGGGCTCGTGATTATATCGTTGGACCATAGATGACTGGAAAACTGTAGATTGGTCGGATGAGTCACAATTCCGGCTGGTAAGAGCTGACGGTAGGGTACGAGGTGTGGCGTAGACTTCACGAAATCATGGACCCAAGTTGTGAACAAGGCACTGTGCAGACTGGTGGTGGCTCCATAATAGTGAAAGGTGTTTTGCATGGAGTAGACTGGATACTCTGGTCAAACCGAATGGTCATTGACCGGAAATGACTATGCTGAGCTACTTCGAGACCATTTACACCCATTCATGTGCTTCATGTACACAAACAACGATGGAGTTTTTATTGATGACAATGCACCATGTCATCGCGCCAGAACTGTGCGAGATTGGCTTGAAGAACATTCTGGAGATTTCCAGCGAATGGTTTGGCCACCCAGTTCACCACACATGAATCCCATTGAGAATGTGTAGGACATTATCGATAGGTTCGTTAGTGCTAAAATTCCACCACCTTCTACCCTGTCGCAGCTGTGGACCTCTATACAGACAGCATGGCTGAAAATTCCTGTAGGGGACTTCCAGCGACTTTTTCAGTCCATGCCACGTCGAGTTGCTGCACTCTGCGGGGAAAAGGAGTTCCGACACGTTATTAAGAGGTATACCATGACTTGCATAATCTCAGTGTATTTATTAGGCAATACATGACTATATATATATAATTAATTTAAGCATATTGCATCCATACAAATCCTTGTAAATAAAACATGAAACTAAAAATTTTACTGTGTATCGTGTTTCACGCAAAGTATTTTAAATCGTGCTTTTTGTGTTTAAGTATTTTAAATCTTCCATCGCCATTCCAACATTGTAATTAATTACATCTTCACGAGCGATATCGAAATGTTCAGACGGAGATGGGAATTTATTCAAATGATGCGTCGTTCTTAATGATATCGCAGTGGAGCACTTTTAAGTGTCCTCGTTTGGTTTTCATAAATTATTCAGCACCGCTAACTGAATCTGAACGATGCCGAAGCGACGGCATTATCTGGCGTTCGCGGATTGTTTTCAACTGCTGTTTTAAAATACATCTCACAACAATTAAATTGTGTCTTTGTGCTGGCCCAATGACTACTCAATGCTCTTTTCCCCTTGGAACGCCGGCTTCAAAATAGATATCTTCAGATTTAATTATCGGAATCCAGCTTCTGGGTGTAATCAGCAATATCCAGCGAATAATTTTATCTTGGATATGTATGTTTCTAAATACCACACCATCTATTAAAATTGTAGATTGAAATATTTTGAGATGCTTTATGTTATAAAGTAGGCAAAAATACATCGAGCTTGTTTCAGAGAGCGTGTTTTTTTTTCCGTGATACACTAGAGTTAAAAAGACTAATTTAAAAGTTAAAAAGACTAAATTATATTGTTTCCGAATAGAAAGATCCATGTATAAACATTCATTGGTATGAAGAATTTAAGAGTCAAAAGCTCTCAAATGCTTTACCAGATGTCACTGCATCTATTAGGCTTAGAGCGGAGCGTGCATATGCTGCTGAGAGTAAATAGGAAGTTCTAGTACACACATATTTTTTTTAAAAAGTAAAATACAAAACAGTTACAATAGTTTTGAAATGTAAGTGTGTGAAAGAAAAAGTGTGTAAAAGAAAAAAAACTGTGCAAATCAAAGAAAAAACAGAAAAAGAAAAACACCCTGTGATGTTTAATTGAAGCAACTTATTTTCAATCCTATGATACAGATACTTTTAAGTTTAATCAAAGCATGTAGCTATACAGCACCGAGCAACGTATTGGGCTGTGCAGTAATTATACTATTTTTAACGAATAATAATACTTTTAATCCTTAAATTGCAAAATTAACTTATAAAAAATAAGAAATTTTGTGCACTTGGTGAATAAAACCGTGTTCTTTTTTTCATGTTTTTATCTTAAATTGTTTTCTTTGCTATCTTGTTGCTCATAACTCACTTGCTTTTTATATGCTTAGTTAACCAGATTTTCTTTCAGTATGGGGAATGTTTAATCGTTTAATTCTCAGTGATTTTATCTAAAATTATTATTTCTCAGTAATTTAATTTAAAATTATTTTATTATTAATAACTTTGACAAACATGTGTAATCATACTAAAGCATAAATTTAAAAAAAACAAATATCACATTACAATTATCCAAACACTTAGGTATCAGTTTTCACTTTTTTCCTTTTTTTCCCACCCTGTCATTTGAACTTCTGTATAAGCGTGTTCTGTTCCTATTTGAGATACATAATATACCGAAGACTATTTAACATCTATGATTCCATGCAATTAAATTTTCAATAAAAAGAATTGGGTAATTAATTGTTAGATATATTACAGTATTGATTATGAAATTGTTAATTTATTGTCTTTAATTAAAGGCACAAAAACTGCATGTGTGTAGAGTATTACGAAATTTTCATTTTTTTTTTCAGTAACACTTTTACAAGTTAAAAATACGTATTTTTTATTGCACGTATTATATTAATCCTAAACACACTGATTTAAAGTCTAGATACATCAAAATTTCTTCTCTACAAGACATCCTCAAAATATAGCAACAAACTCTCAGTGGAAGGGAGAAAAAAAAATCATTGATAATCCTATAGCAATATCGAGTTAAAAGCCTTGTTCTCATACACATATTATTCATCATTTTACAAAAGTTTCTGATGTGTTAAATAAAACTTTTTTTGGTGCTTTACTAAAATTTAGAATAACAAAAAAATTTAACTAAATTTTCGTAAAACATACTAATTTAAAATTGATCACTATAAACAGTATTTATTTTTAATGATGTACTTGACGGAAAATAATTCTTTATTATAAAATTTGATAAGTTAACTGCTACTTCAGCGTCTTTTGCGGAGTGATATTTAACTGGAGTATAAAAACAATTTCGATCCCACTCTGCTACGTGATTCTGGATTCTTTTTTATGTTCCATGATTGAAATAAAAGTTTTACGCTATATTTTTAGCACATCTTGTATATTTTATTTATCTTGAATATGAATGGCAATTTTTTATAATTTTTTTTTAAATAGCATAAGTCTATTTAGCATGGGTTAAGCTTTAAATAGTTTCATATAATATTTAAATGATATGAAAATATTGTTTAAGATGCTTCTTTCTTAGCTTTAGATAGATTTTATTGATTATCTAAAGGAAAACGAGAACAGACATATCATCAAGGAAAAGAACTAATTGTCAATTTGCATCACTTGAAACCTTTGCTCATATTTATGATTTACACTCATGTCCATAAATTAAGGATAATTCAGAATCACACAGAAATTGATCTCTAAAATAAAAATTTCACCTGTGGAATGATCACACACATCTTGAAGAAGAATATGCAAATTACAGGAAACCACCAGATCGCCTGGATGGTACGTCACAATGACGAGAGTGTAAGAGAGGGGTATATAAGGAATGGTGGCAAAGAAGTAAAATTGTTCACAAGCGCTGTGAAAGCCTTTCAGTGCAAAAACCGCATAGTTATGGCACAAAGGAGGCATTTGTATGATGTTTTACGTGGTAGAATTATCGGACGACTGGAATATGGACGTACCCAGCTGGAAGTATCCGAGGAACTTGGAATCGCCCAGAGTGTCATCTCCAGGCTTTGGCAACGATTCCAAGATGATGGTAATGTGAGTAGACGTTACAGCACAGGTCGCCCCCGAGTTACAACGCCGAATGAGGACCGCTATTTGGCAGTTACTGCCAAAAGAAACAGACGGAGTACAGCATCAGACCTGTCTCGTCAGCTCTCTTCAGCTACCGGTACGACAGTTTCAAGGCAGACCGTGTACAGACGCTTAGGGCACATTGGTCTATATGCTCGTAGGCCTGTCAGATGTGTTCCACTTACCGCAACTCACTGTCGCCTGCGATTAACCTGGAGTAGAGAGCATGCATTGTGGACACCGCAACAGTGGTCTTGTGTGATGTTTTCCGACGAGTCCAGGTTTAGTTTGGAGTCTGATTCTCGCTGGACATTCATCTGGAGAGCGCGAGGTACCCGTTACCACCAAGAGAACACCATTGAATGACACCGTTACGGTGGTGCAGAATGGCTCGTTTGGGGAGGAATTATTCTTGGTTCCAGAACTGACCTGCATGTTCAGAGTGTAACGATGACAGGCCACATCTATCGGGATGTCATTCTGGAACAACATGTACGTTTGTTTCGGGGCGCCATGGGTGCTGAATTTGTGTTTATGGATGACAACGCCCGTCCTCACCGTGCAAACATTGTAGACGAATGCCTTCAATCGGAGGATATCACCCGTATGCATTGGCCAGCATACTCACCGGACTTGAATCAAATAGAGCATGTGTGGGATATGCTTGGCCGACGAATTGCAGCCCGTCAACCCCCTCCCACCTGTCTACCGGAACTTCGGAGTGCATTGCTTGATGAGTGGTGTAATATTCCCCAAGATCAGATTGATCATTTGATACTCAGCATGCCTAGGCGTTGTCAGGCCTGTATTGCATCGTCCGGGAGACATACTCCGTATTAACCATCCTGCTAACCATGTTATACTGTTTTTTGTAAATAGGTTCAATTTTGAAATTTGGTCAAGGGAGTAAAACTTGCAATTTTTAATAATTATGTCAAACATATAGCATCTTTTTTGCTCTTTACTTTTTGTTTAATAAATAGACTTTACAAATAAGTCAAATTTGTTTTGCTTCTTTCTCTTTCTTTGCCTGAACTTCATTATCCTTAATTTATGGACATGAGTGTAATAGATATGTATTGTCAGACGTTGTTAGAAGTTTAGCTGAATTTATTAAGAAAAATGAAGTCTTATGACTATTTATAAAGAGGAGTAATCATTAGGAATATATAGAAATATTGTATTCTGAAAGCATAATTTTTTCTTGGTTGCACGAATTTGTTGGGAAAATGTACAAAGCAAAAATAAACTATTCTTTTACAGTTTACTAAAAAAGCAAAACGATTGCTTTGGAATGGACAAAAGCTATTTTCTCGAAATTCATCATACTTCAATTCATTAATTTTTTTAAAATATGGAAAAGAATGTTTGAAACTCTCTATATAGCTCTTAAAAATATTCATCCAGAAAATATGTCGGGATAGTGTTCCTTCACACAGTATGCAGTAAAATATGTCGATTACAAGGATCAAGGGATCAGAATGAAAGAAGACAGATGAGTGTAAATCCATTTATCAAAAGCAGATAGTTCAAAAAGTCCAAAATTTTTTATCTCCGATGGAGTGTGTAAAAGTCTTATATTTGTCTAAAAATATGCACTCAAAGATGTAAGACGTTTGGGTATCGATATATAGCTGTGCTGATGATCACTGACTCACTGATTCAAGAACTAAATGATTCTGGCCAAATTTCGGTTTGTATGACTGAAAAATGACACTTTTGTAAAAGGTTTAAAAGTTAAACTGGATAAACTTGATGAAATAATCACATTTTCCACGTGAAATTAAGCCGATCGTGGAAAATGTTCAGTAAATTATGCAGAAGTTATGTAAGTATATGTAAATACAGTATGTGATAGTTTATAAATATAGTATACGGTAATTATTAAAAGTTTAGTAGTTATGTAAATACAGGGTGGCCCTAAATTATATGTCAAAAATGTAAATCGATCCATTCCGAAATTATTAAGTAACTTTTCATAATTTTCAGCTCCTTTATATACTTCAGAAATAAAAAAAGAACCACTTGAGTCACAAAATTAGGTATCGTAAGTGATATTAATGTGATTTTGATATCACGGTTATTAGGCTTTCAAGAAGCTTGCGATTCCCGTTGTTGAATATAGTCTGAAGATTTCTTGCTTTTTTCACATATAAAAGGATTCCTCCTGCATGGAGTATTGATACAGAAGAGGATGTTCCCAGCAAACCGAAATTCTTCTAATGCGCAGAATTTTCGAAAACATACTCGGACAGATTCACCACATTTTCGGTAGAGCATGCAATTCCGAATTCAGTGACTACTGTAATAAAAATATAATATGAAGTTATTTATTTTAAGGGGCAAATAGTCAATATATTATGTGTATACATGTTTTTACCAAATGTTTTTATAGCGCCCACAACGTATGCCTCCACAACAGACATTAGTTTTTAGTTTTAGATATTTGGAAAATATTAATAATCATCATTATTATCTCTTGAAAATTCTAATGCCAAATAGCAAGTCATAAATTTCGAATATGAAGCGGTAACATACACTAGTTGCTTATTATTTCAAGTAAACTATACATCAAGTATACTACTCAATCTTAAAAAAAATCTTATTCTGTGCGTTCACCATTAAGACACATTTCCTTAACTAGTCATTCAAGTGTTTTAGATAACATAATGATATATCTTTATGTTGAGTACCATAGTTAAATTGCTGACATAGATGTGCATGATTAAGCTGGCGTGTAACAACTATTATTTTCTGTTTAGTAGGAATTTGAGAAAAAAAATGAAAAATCTTTTCTGAAATGAAAAGCATTGGTTGGCGTTAATTTTATAGCCACAGTACAAGCATCATATCTATTTTTCTTTTTACCGTTAGCAGCAATGGGTTGTTGTTTCCGGCATTTTTTTTTGCAGGGGGGGGGGATTTTAACATGCCCTAGGGAACAGGATTTCGTTGTAACTCTACGGAGTATAAGATCCTAAAATATCATTAAAAATAAGTTGTTAAATATTTGACTTATTCAAATATTTTATAAATGATAAATGTGAGAATAATTGGCTTAGCAAGATTTTGAAAAGAAATTTTGCTGTTGAGGAATCATATTTTAAGAATTATCCAACATATTCCAAGTGTTTTTCTCCCGATGTAATGTGAATACACGTTAGAACCCTTCAAAACGTCTTCCGCCCTAGACCCGCTCCCATTGGTGAATCCTTCGTGTAGATTTCTCCTTTTCTCTTATACAGAACACATCTTATAGTGTATTTTGAAAAATAGTGTGGTGGCATACTATGAAGATTTTTATAAAAAATTTCATCTATCTTCAGAATTGGTTGATTGCTGGGTGCTTCTCTGTCCAGACGGCGAAGGTTACCATCCTCAAGTGTTCTTGATAAGCACCGGTTTCTCGGCTGAAAATGAAATTTTTGTCAAGTGGTCAAACTGATGCCGGATCCACCACTGTCGTGCTGTGCCATGCACAAGCCTCTATTCTGTCTTTTGTAAGAGCTCTGTGAATTCTATCTTGCATCCTGATTTGAAGATTCCTGTATCTTGTATTGCTAGTACTGTATTTAATCTTCAAAAACATGTCTCCAAATGAAGGATTTTATCTTATTCAAGATTGCTGACCATCCTGCTAGCAAGTCTCTCTTTTTTCCAGTCTGAGAGTTCATTTGCAATACCTTTTTCAAAAAGTCATACGATTTTAGACCAGAACATAGAGATATAAGATCGTATGACTTTTGAATTTAATATTTACCAGTTGAATTTCATATCTACCAGTTTGCCTTTTACCCACTATGTTGCTTGCTTGGATTAGCTTTTCCGTTATATTAACTATAAATAAATATTATTTTTACCACTTTCTTTAAAGAACTTAATTCAGCAATTAACACGTTTCATTTTGATAATGAAAATCTTTTACATATATTCACATGGATATTTTCCATGTAACTCATGAATTTATTTCCATGTTTTCTTTTTACTAGTTGATAAAGTTTTATCCAGTTACCTTATACCGTGTAATCACACACTACCTTTATCATTACAAAGCACATTCTACCAAACCACACTCCTTTATCTGTTCTTTCATAATATTTCTGCGTGCACGAAATGAAGTCGAAATTTATTTCCTGATATGCAAAAAGTCATAAAGTGCCTTGCTCTTTGTACTTAAAAAGCAAACAGAAATTTCAGTAAAAGAAAAAAAATCACAAGTCCGAATAAGTCATCATTTTCAATTCATTTTCTACCCCGCTCTTTTCGTGTACGCATATTACATCTCGCCATTTTTTTATTTGAAAATGAAAAAAGAAAATATATATATATATATCTAAAAACTTTTGAGTGAGTCAATAAAGGACGCTTGTGCAGAGAAATGTAATATTTTAAACGCTAAATGACAACTTAGAATGTCATTTTCTGTCATTTTGCTTATTTATTTACTTATTTTTATCTCATTTATTTATTTTTAAATCTGTATTCTTATGATGGAATGTGTGAAGTTAATGCATTCTGAAATATGATTTTTTTTTGTTTGTTTGTTTCGGTTGAGATGAATTGTGACAAAAATGTTTCGGAAAAAGTCATTTTATTAAAGTATGAGGTGGATACACTTAGATGTATATAATGTACATATGCGTACATCTATTATTTTAATCACTTTTTTATTTGAAAGATAATTGTTGTTTTTCAATATTGTAAATTGAAATAATTGGAAAATTATGAGAAAAAGAAAGAACATTAAATTTAGTACAAAAATAGCTACCACTTTTTTATATCTATAAATTATAAACATATATTTATTACAATAAAATATTGCTGAACCTTACACATACTATCAACAGCACAATGAAAATCACTATTCATCATGTATACATGCATAAACAATCTACGTATATAATAAAAATACAGATTTTGTTTGTTTGAACTCGGTAGTATCAACCCAGTAGTGGGTACCAGTTCAATTTCAGAAATTCTTTTTGAGTTTGGTAAACCATTTAATTAGGAAAGCTTTAGGTTATGTAAAATCAAGTCACGGCAAGTCAATTCACGTGAATTAAAGAACAAGGCAGTTTTTATACGTTCACCATACACTTAATCCTTATTTTCCAGCGAATTCATTTCAGGTCACTCTAGGTGCAAGCAGTGGATGACCTCTAAAATCATACAATCTTGCACTTTCTTCAATTTCAATTTCAAATATTTCTTCACGCCAAAAGTCTACCTCATTAGTATCTCATTAGTTTGAATTCACAGAAATATACATGGCCTTTGTAATCCCCTTACGACACAATATTTTGGTGATCAAAGTTTCAGAAAAAGTTTTTAGATCGCATTTTTGATCTTTGATCTTTGTGCCAATCATATTTTTTATGTCCTCACATTCAGTTTGGTAGCCTTAAAACACAGGACAATGGCCACAGCCATGGATCACTCTTGGCACAAATTATTGCCTCATTTTATTTTTAACACGGGCAGGCACTACAAGTTAAGTCAGTGGGGGGGGGGGCAGTCAGTGGGTGGCGAGCGTTACCCTCCTATGAAGGGGCAGACAAGTTAACGTCTATGCCCAAGCCGAGATTTGAACCCGGACCCATGGATTGATAAAATTGTTCTTAATTCACTTCAATAATTGTGCGGCAATGCATTATATAAATTGGTATGCTTTTCTTTAAAAAATGCACGTTTTTTAATTTTCACTAGGAATTTTATTTTTAAAAATGAAAAATATCCATCAAATAAATTTGTCTGAAAAACATGTCCTGAAAATTTCGACAAAAGCAAAAATATCGACTGTAGCAAAAGTCTTCCTGATCCTTGATTTTAAAAAACCTGGCTCTTAAATATAAGAGTTTCAAGTTCATCCTTCAAACAAAAAGTGCGGATTTCTGACTACACGTGCATCGAAAATACAGCACGCTTAATCCAAGTGAGCGAAAAAAGTAATCAATGTCGGAGTGAAAGGAAAAATTCATGGATTCGATGTATTTGCATCGAAATCCACTGGTATTTACGCAAAAACGCTCTTTAAGTATTCGCTTTCCGCGAATTCCACGTCCTGCTTCCTGTTTCCCAAAATACTGATAACGTTCGATCGTCTTTGAGTGAAAATTAG